>JAAKHE010000031.1:1456938-1506649 GCA_011039315.1 Vitis labrusca | reverse complement strand
GACGAAACCATTTTGTAAGCAAAAATAGATAAAAGGTTGTAACTTTTAGTGAGGAAATTATTTTCATCACCAAAAATTATAATTAGTGATAAATATTTTCGTAGGGAAATAGTTTATTTTTGTCACAAAAGTGTTTGCGCCAAAAAAAAAGCGCCAAATTTTCCCGCCACATCTTTTAGTGACAAAAATTTCAAATTCGTTACGAAAAATTTGTAGAAAATTGACATTATTGACAACATCTAAAATTTCATCGGTAAAAGTTACTTTTCGCGACAAAATTAGAATTTGCCCCTAAATTTTTGTCACGAAAAGTACATTTTCTTGTAGTGTGAGTACCGAAAAATGGTGGAATCCGGGCGAGTACCGAGAAAAGGTAGAATCCGTGCCACTATTGAAAAACTGTCCGGACGAGCATCGGAAAATGGTAGAATCAGTGTGAGTACCGTAAAAGGTTAGAATTAGTGTAACTTCCTAAAATGGTAGAATCTGGGCGAGTACCGAGAAAAGGAATAATCCGTGGCACCTTTGAAAAACTGTCCGAACGAGTTTCGGAAAAGGGTAGAATCAGTGTGAGTACCGAAAAATGGTAGAATCCGGGCGAGTGCCGGAAAAAGGAAGAATCCATGCCACTTTTGAAAAACTGTCGCACGAGTTTCGGAAAAGGATAGAATCAGTGTGAGTACCGGAAAAGGGTAGAATTAGTGTGAGTTCAAAAAATTGTAGAATCTGGGCGAGTACCGAGAAAAGGAAGAATCCGTGGCACTATTGAAAAACTGTTGGGACGAGTTTCGGAAAAGGGTAGAATTAGTGTGAGTACCGGAAAATGGTGGAATCCGGGCGAGTACAGAGAAAAGGTAGAATCGGTGCCACTATTGAAAAACTGTCCGGACGAGCATCGGAAAATGGCAGAATCAGTGTGAGTACCGTAAAAGGGTAGAATTAGTGTCACTTCCAAAAATGGTAGAATATGGGCGAGTGCCGAGAAAAGGAAGAATCCGTGGCACCTTTGAAAAACTGTCCGAACGAGTTTCGGAAAAGTGTAGAATCAGTGTGAATACGGGAAAATGGTAGAATCCGGGCGAGTGCCGGTAAAAGGAAGAATCCATGCCACTTTTGAAAAACAGTCCGGACGAGTTTCAGAAAAGGGTAGAATCAGTGTGAGTACCGGAAAATGGTGGACTCCGGGCGAGTACCGAGAAATGGTAGAATCCGTGCCACTATTGAAAAACTGTCCAGACGAGAATCAGAAAATGGTAGAATCAGTGTGAGTACCGTAAAAGGGTAGAATTAGTGTGACTTCCAAAAATGGTAGAATCTAGGCGAGTACCGAGAAAAGGAAGAATCCGAGGCACCTTTGAAAAACTGTCCGAACGAGTTTCGGAAAAGGGTAGAATCAGTGTGAGTACCGGAAAATGGTAGAATCCGGGCGAGTGCCGGGAAAAGGAAGAATCCGTGGCACCTTTGAAAAACTGTCCGAACGAGTTTCGGAAAAGGGTAGAATCAGTGTGAGTACCGGAAAATGGTAGAATCCGGGCGAGTGCCGGTAAAAGGAAGAATCCATGCCACTTTTGAAAAACAGTCCGGACGAGTTTCGGAAAAGGGTAGAATCAGTGTGAGTACCGTAAAAGGGCAGAAATAGTGTGACTTCCAAAAATGGTAGAATCTGGGCGGGTACCAAGAAAAGGAATAATCCGTGGCACCTTTGAAAAACTGTCCGAACGAGTTTCGAAAAAGGGTAGAATCAGTGTGAGTACCGAAAAAAGGTAGAATCCGGGCGAGTGCCGGGAAAAGCAAGAATCCATGCCACTTTTGAAAAACTGTCCAGACAAGTTTCGAAAAAGGGTAGAATCAGTGTGAGTACCTGAAAAGGGTAGAATTAGTGTGAGTTCCAAAAATTGTAGAATCTGGCCGAGTACCGAGAAAAGGAAGAATCCGTGCCACTATTGAAAAACTGTCCGGGCGAGTTTCGGAAAAGGGCAGAATTAGTGTGAGTACCGGAATATGGTCGAATCCGGGCGAGTACCGAGAAACGGTAGAATCTGTGCCACTATTGAAAAATTGTCCGGACGAGCATCAGAAAATGGTAGAATCAGTGTGAGTACCGTAAAAGGGTAGAATTAGTGTCACTTCCAAAAATGGTAGAATCTGGGCGAGTACCAAGAAAAGGAATAATCCGTGGCACCTTTGAAAAACTGTCCGAACGAGTTTCGGAAAAGGGTAGAATCAGTGTGAGTGCTGGAAAATGGTAGAATCCGGGCGAGTGCCGGGAAAAGGAAGAATCCATGCCACTTTTGAAAAACTGTCCGCACGAGTTTCGGAAAAGGGTAGAATCAGCGTGAGTACCGGAAAAGGGTAGAATTAGTGTGAGTACCGGAATATGGTCGAATCCGGGCGAGTACCGAGAAACGGTAGAATCTGTGCCACTATTGAAAAACTATCCGAACGAGCATCAGAAAATGGTAGAATCAGTGTGAGTACCGTAAAAGGGTAGAATTAGTGTCACTTCCAAAAATGGTAGAATCTGGGCGAGTACTGAGAAAAGGAAGAATCCGTGGCACCTTGGAAAAACTGTCCGAACGAGTTTCGGAAAAGGGTAGAATCAGTGTGAGTGCCGGAAAATGGTAGAATCCGGGCGAGTGCCGGGAAAAGGAAGAATCCATGCCACTTTTGAAAAACTGTCCGCACGAGTTTCGGAAAATGGTAGAATCAGTGTGAGTACCGGAAAAGGGTAGAATTAGTGTGAGTTCAAAAAATTGTAGAATCTGGCCAAGTACCGAGAAAAGGAAGAATCCATGCCACAATTGAAAAACTGTCCGAACGAGTTTCGGAAAAGGGTAGAATCAGTGTCAGTACCGGAGAATGGTAGAATCCGGGCGAGTGCCGGTAAAAGGAAGAATCCATGCCACTTTTGAAAAACAGTCCGGATGAGTTTCAGAAAAGGGTAGAATCAGTGTGAGTACCGTAAAAGGATAGAATTAGTGTGACTTCCAAAAATGGTAGAATCTGGGCGAGTACCAAGAAAAGGAATAATCCGTGGCACCTTTGAAAAACTGTCCGAACGAGTTTCGGAAAAGGGTAGAATCAGTGTGAGTACCGGAAAATGGTAGAATCCATGCCACTTTTGAAAAACTGTCCGGACGAGTTTCGAAAAAGGGCAGAATCAGTGTGCGTACCGTAAAAGGGTAGAATTAGTGTCACTTCCAAAAATGGTAGAATATCGGCGAGTGCCGAGAAAAGGAAGAATCCGTGGCACTTTTGAAAAACTGTCCGAACGAGTTTCGGAAAAGTGTAGAATCAGTGTGAATAAGGGAAAATGGTAGAATCCGGGCGAGTGCCAGTAAAAGGAAGAATCCATGCCATTTTTGAAAAACAGTCCAGATGAGTTTCAGAAAAGGGTAGAATCAGTGTGAGTACCGTAAAAGGATAGAATTAGTGTGACTTCCAAAAATGGTAGAATCTGGGCGAGTACCGAGAAAAGGAATAATCCGTGGCACCTTTGAAAAACTGTCCGAACGAGTTTCGGAAAATGGTAGAATCAGTGTGAGTACAGGAAAATGGTAGAATCCGGGCGAGTGACGGGAAAAGGAAGAATCCATGCCACTTTTAAAAAACTGTCCGGACGAGTTTCGGAAAATGGTAGAATCAGTGTGAGTACCGGAAAATGGTGGAATCCGGGCGAGTACCGAGAAAAGGTAGAATTCGTGCCACTATTGAAAAACTGTCCGGACGAGCATCGGAAAATGGTAGAATCAGTGTGAGTACCGTAAAAGGGTAGAATTAGTGTGACTTCCAAAAATGGTAGAATCTGGGCGAGTATGGAGAAAAGGAAGAATCCGTGGCGCCTTTGAAAAACTGTCCGAACGAGTTTCGAAAAAGGGTAGAATCAGTGTCAGTACCGGAGAATGGTAGAATCTGAGAGAGTGCCGGGAAAAGGAAGAATCCATGCCACATTTGAAAAACTGTCCGGACGAGTTTCGGAAAAGGGTAGAATCAGTGTGAGTACCGGAAAATGGTAGAATCCGGGCGAGTGCTGGTAAAAGGAAGAATCCATGGCACTTTTGAAAAAGAGTCCGGACGAGTTTCGGAAAAGGGTAGAATCAGTGTGAGTACAGTAAAAGGGTAGAATTAGTGTGACTTCCAAAAATGGTAGAATCTGGGCGAGTACCAAGAAAAGGAATAATCCGTGGCACCTTTGAAAAACTGTCCGAACGACATTCGGAAAAGGGTAGAATCAGTGTGAGTACCGAAAAATGGTAGAATCCGGGCGAGTGCCGGGAAAAGGAAGAATCCTTGCCACATTTGAAAAACTGTCCGGACGAGTTTCGGAAAAGGGCAGAATTAGTGTGAGTACCATAATATGGTCGAATCCGGGGGAGTACCGAGAAACGGTAGAATCTGTTCCACTATTGAAAAACTGTCCGGACGAGTTTCGGAAAAGGGTAGAATCAGTGTGAGTACCGTAAAAGGGTAGAATTAGTGTGATTTCCAAAAATGGTAGAATCTGGGCGAGTACCGAGAAACGGAAGAATCCGTGGCACCTTTGAAAAACTGTCCGAACGAGTTTTGCAAAAGGGTAGAATCAGTGTGAGTACCGGAAAATGGTAGAATCCGGGCGAGTGCCGGGAAAAGGAAGAATCCGTGCCACTTTTGAAAAACTGTCCGGACGTGTTCCGGAAAAGGGTAGAATCAGTGTGAGTACCGGAAAATAATAGAATCCGTGCGAGTGTCGTGAAAAGGTAGAATCCGTGCCCCTATTGAAAAACTTTCCAGACGAGTTTCGCAAAATGGTAGAATCAGTGTAACTACCGGAAAATGGTAGAATCCGAGCGAGTACCGGGTAAAGATAGAATCGGTGCGAGTATCTAAAAACTGTCAGGACGAGTATCGAAAAAGGGTAGAGGTAGTGTGAGCGCCCAAAAATGTTAGAATACAGGCGAGTATCGAGAAAAGGAAGAATCCATGCCACTATTGAAAAACTGTCCGGACGAGTTTCGGAAAAGGGTAGATCAGTGTGAGTACAGGAAAATGGTGGAATCCGGACGAGTACCGAGAAAAGATAGAATCCGTGCCACTATTGGAAAACTGTCCGGACGAGCATCGGAAAACGGTAGAATCAGTGTGAGTACCATAAAAGGGTAGAATTAGTGTGACTTTCAAAAATGGTAGAATCCGGGCGAGTACCGAGAAAAGGAAGAATCTGTGGCACCATTGAAAAACTGTCCGAACGAGTTTCGGAAAAGGGTAGAATCAGTGTGCGTACCGAAAAATAATAGAATCCGTGCGAGTGTCGTGAAAAGGTAGAATCCGTGCCACGATTGAAAAACTTTCCGGACGAGTTTCGGAAAAGGGTAGAATCAGTGTGAGTACCGTAAAAGGGTAGAATTAGTGTGATTTCCAAAAATTGTAGAATCTGGGCGAGTACCGAGAAAAGGAAGAATCCGTGGCAGCTTTGAAAAACTGTCCGAACGAGTTTCGGAAAAAGGTAGAATCATTGTGAGTACCGGAAAATGGTAGAATCCGGGCGAGTGCCGGGAAAAGGAAGAATCCATGCACTTTTTGAAAAACTGTTCGGACGAGTTTCGGAAAAGGGCAGAATTAGTGTGAGTACCGGAATATGGTTGAATCCGGGGGAGTACCGAGAAAAGGTAGAATCTGTGCCACTGTTGAAAAACTGTCCGGACGAGCATCGGAAAATGGTAGAATCAGTGTGAGTACCGTAAAAGGGTAGAATTAGTGTGAGTACCGTAAAAGGGTAGAATTAGTGTCACTTCCAAAAATGGTAGAATCTGGGCGAGTACCAAGAAAAGGAACAATCCGTGGCACCTTTGAAAAACTGTCCGAACGAGTTTCGGAAAAGGGTAGAATCAGTGTCAGTACCGGAGAATGGTAGAATCCGGGCGAGTGCCGAGTAAAGGAAGAATCCATGCCATTTTTGAAAAACTGTCCGGACGAGTTTCGGAAAAGGGTAGAATCAGTGTGAGTACAGGAAAATGGTGAAATCTGGGCGAATACCGAGAAAAGGTAGAATCCGTGCCACTATTGAAAAACTGTCCGGAAGAGCATCGGAAAATGGTAGAATAAGTGTGAGTACTGTAAAAAGGTAGAATTAGTGTGACTTCCAAAAATGGTAGAATCTGGGCGAGTACTGAGAAAAGGAAGAATCCGTGGCACCTTTGAAAAACTGTCCGAACGAGTTTCGGAAAAGGGTAGAATCAGTGTGAGTATCGGAAAATGGTGGAATCCGGGCGAGTGCCGAAAAAGGAAGAATCCGTGGCACCTTTGAAAAACTGTCCGAACGAGTTTCGGAAAATGGTAGAATCAGTATGAGTACCGGAAAATGATAGAATCCGGGCGAGTGCCGGGAAAAGGAAGAATCCATGCCACTTTTGAAAAACTGTCCGGACGAGTTTCGGAAAAGGGTAGAATCAGTGTGAGTACCGAAAAAGGTAGAATTAGTGTGAGTTCCAAAAATTGTAGAATCTGGGCGAGTACGAGAAAAGGAAGAATCCGTGCCACTATTCAAAAACTGTCCGGACGAGTTTCGGAAAAGGATAGAATTAGTGTGAGTACCGGAAAATGGTGGAGTAAGGGCAAGTACCGAGAAAAGGTAGATTCTGTGCCACTATTGAAAAACTGTCCGGACGAGCATAGGAAAATGGTAGAATCAGTGTGAGTACCGTAAAAGGGTAGAATTAGTGTGACTTCCAAAAATGGTAGAATCTGGGCGAGTACCGAGAAAAGGAAGAATCCGTGACACCTTTGAAAAACTGTCCGAACGAGTTTCGGAAAAGGGTAGAATCAGTGTGAGTACCGGAAAATGGTAGAATCCGGGCCAATGCCGGGAAAAGGAAGAATCTGTGGTACCTTTGAAAAACTTTCCGAACGAGTTTCGGAAAAGGGTAGAATCAGTGTGAATAAGGGAAAATGGTAGAATCCGGCGAGTGCCGGTAAAAGGAAGAATCCATGCCACTTTTGAAAAACAGTCAGGACGAGTTTCAGAAAAGTGTAGAATCAGTGTGAGTACGGTAAAAGGATAGAATTAGTGTGACTTCCAAAAATGGTAGAATCTGGGCGAGTACCAAGAAAAGGAATAATCCGTGGCACCTTTGAAAAACTGTCCGAACGAGTTTCGGAAAAGGGTAGAATCAGTGTGAATAAGGGAAAATGGTAGAATCCGGGCGAGTGCCGGTAAAAGGAAGAATCCATGCCACTTTTGAAAAACAGTCCGGACGAGTTTCAGAAAAGGGTAGAATCAATGTGAGTACGGTAAAAGGATAGAATTAGTGTGACTTCCAAAAATGGTAGAATCTGGGCGAGTACCAAGAAAAGGAATAATCCGTGGCACCTTTGAAAAACTGTCCGAACGAGTTTCGGAAAAGGGTAGAATCAGTGTGAGTACCGGAAAATGGTAGAATCCGGGCGAGCGACGGGAAAAGGAAGAATCCATGCCACTTTTGAAAAACTGTCCGGACGAGTTTCGGAAAATGGTAGAATCAGTGTGAGTACCGGAAAAGGGTAGAATTAGTGTGAGTTCAAAAAATTGTAGAATCTGGGCGAGTACCGAGAAAAGAAAGAATCCTTGCCACTATTGAAAAACTGTCCGGACGAGTTTCGGAAAAGGGTAGATTTAGTGTGAGTACCGGAAAAGGGTAGAATTAGTGTGAGTTCAAAAAAATGTAGAATTTGGGCGAGTACCGAGAAAAGGAAGAATCCGTGCCACTATTCAAAAAATCTCCGGACGAGTTTCGGAAAAGTGTAGAATTAGTGTGAGTACCGGAAAATGGTCGAATCCGGGCAAGTACCGAGAAATGGTAGAATCTGTGCCACTATTAAAAAACTGTCCGAACGAGAATCGGAAAATGGTAGAATCAGTGTGAGTACCGTAAAACGATAGAATTAGTGTCACTTCCAAAAATGGTAGAATCTGGGCGAGTACCGAGAAAAGGAAGAATCCGTGGCACCTTTGAAAAACTGTCCGAACGAGTTTCCGAAAAGGGTAGAATCAGTGTGAGTACTGGAAAATGGTAGAATCCGGGCGAGTCCCGGGAAAAGGAAGAATCCCTGGCACCTTTGAAAAACTGTTCGAACGAGTTTCCGAAAAGGGTAGAATCAGTGTGAGTACCGGAAAATGGTAGAATCCGAGCGAGTGCCGGGAACAGGAAGAATCCATGCCACTTTTGAAAAACTGTCCGGACGAGTTTCGGAAAAGGGTAGAATCAGTGTGAGTACCGGAAAATGGTAGAATTAGTGTGAGTTCAAAAAATTATAGAATCTGGCCGAGTACCGAGAAAAGGAACAATCCGTGCCACTATTGAAAAACTGCCTGGACGAGTTTCGGAAAAGGGTAGAATTAGTGTGAGTACCGGAAAATGGTCGAATCCGGGCAAGTACCGAGAAACGGTAGAATCTGTGCCACTATTGAAAAACTGTCCGAACGAGCATCGGAAAATGGTAGAATCAGTGTGAGTACCGTAAAAGGATAGAATTAGTGTCACTTCCAAAAATGGTAGAATCTGGGCGAGTACCGAGAAAAGGAAGAATCCGTGGCACCTTTGAAAAACTGTCCGAACGAGTTTCGGAAAAGGGTAGAATCAGTGTGAGTACCGGAAAATGGTAGAATCCGGGCGACTGCCGGGAAAAGGAAGAATCCATGCCACTTTTGAAAAACTGTCCGGATGAGTTTCGGAAAAGGGAAGAATCAGTGTGATTACCGGAAAAGGCTAGAATTAGTGTGAGTTCCAAAAATTGTAGAATCTGGGCGAGTACCGAGAAAAGGAAGAATCCGTGCCACTATTGAAAAACTGTCCGGACGAGTTTCGGAAAAGTGTAGAATTAGTGTGAGTACCGGAAAATGGTGGAATCCGGGCGAGTACCGATAAAAGGTAGAATCTTTGCCACTATTGAAAAACTGTCCGGACGAGCATCGGAAAATGGTAGAATCAGTGTGAGTACCGTAAAAGGGTAGAATTAGTGTGACTTCCAAAAATGGTAGAATCTGGGCGAGTACTGAGAAAAGGAAGAATCCGTGGCACCTTTGAAAAACTGTCCGAACGAGTTTCGGAAAAGGGTAGAATCAGTGTGAGTACCGAAAAATGGAAGAATCCGGGCGAGTGCCGGGAAAAGGAATAATCCATGCCACTTTTGAAAAGTTGTTCGGACGAGTTTCGGAAAAGGGTAGAATCAGTGTGAGTACCGGAAAATGGTGGAATCCGGGCGAGTACCAAGAAAAGGTAGAATCTGTGCCACTGTTGAAAAACTGTCCGGACGAGCATCGGAAAATGGTAGAATCAGTGTGAGTACCGTAAAAGGGTAGAATGAGTGTGACTTCCAAAAATGGTAGAATTTGGGCGAGTACTGAGAAAAGGAAGAATCCGTGGCACCTTTGAAAAACTGTCCGAACGAGTTTCGTAAAAGGGTAGAATCAGTGTGAGTACCGGAAAATGGTAGAATCCGGGCGAGTGCCGGGAAAAGGAAGAATCCATGCAGCTTTTGAAAAACTGTCCGGACGAGTTTCGGAAAAGGGTAGAATCAGTGTGAGTACCGGAAAATGGTAGAATCCGGGCGAGTGCTGGGAAAAGGAAGAATCCATGTCACTTTCGAAAAACTGTCTGGACGAGTTTCGGAAAAGGGTAGAATCAGTGTGAGTACCGTAAAAGGGTAGAATTAGTGTGACTTCCAAAAATTGTAGAATCTGGGCGAGTACTGAGAAAAGGAAGAATCCTAGGCAGCTTTGAAAAACTGTGCGAACGAGTTTCGGAAAAGGGTAGATTCAGTGTGATTACCGGAAAATGGTAGAATCCGGCCGACTGTCGGGAAAAGGAAGAATCCATGCACCTTTTGAAAAACTGTCCGGACGAGTTTCGGAAAAGGGTAGAATCAGTGTGAGTACCGTAAAAGGGTAGAATTAGTGTGATTTCCAAAAATGGTAGAATCTGGTCGAGTGCTGGGAAAAGGAAGAATCCATGCCACTTTTGAAAAACTGTCTGGACGTGTTTCGGAAAAGGGTAGAATCAGTGAGAGTACCGGAAAATAATAGAATCCGGGTGAGTGTCGTGAAAAGGTAGAATCCGTGCCCCTATTGAAAAACATTCCGGACGAGTTTCGGAAAATGGTAGAATCAGTGTAACTACCGGAAAATGGTAGAATCCGAGCGAGTACCGGGTAAAGATAGAATCGGTGCGAGTATCTAAAAACTGTCAGGACGAGTATCGAAAAAGGGTAGAGGTAGTGTGAGCACCCAAAAATGTTAGAATACAGGCGAGTATCGAGAAAAGGAAGAATCCATGCCACTATTGAAAAACTGTCCGGACGAGTTTCGGAAAAGGGTAGATCAGTGTGAGTACCGGAAAATGGTAGAATCCGGGCGACTGCCGGGAAAAGGAAGAATCCATGTCACTTTTGAAAAACTGTCCGGATGAGTTTCGGAAAATGGTAGAATCAGTGTGATTACCGGAAAAGGCTAGAATTAGTGTGAGTTCCAAAAATTGTAGAATCTGGGCGAGTACCGAGAAAAGGAAGAATCCGTGCCACTATTGAAAAACTGTCCGGACGAGTTTCGGAAAAGTGTAGAATTAGTGTGAGTACCGGAAAATGGTGGAATCCGGGAGAGTACCGAGAAAAGGTAGAATCTTTGCCACTATTGAAAAACTGTCCGGACGAGCATCGGAAAATGGTAGAATCAGTGTGAGTACCGTAAAAGGGTAGAATTAGTGTGACTTCCAAAAATGGTGGAATCTGGGCGAGTACTGAGAAAAGGAAAAATCCGTGGCACCTTTGAAAAACTGTCCGAACGAGTTTCGGAAAAGGGTAGAATCAGTGTGAGTACCGAAAAATGGTAGAATCCGGGCGAGTGCCGAGAAAAGGAATAATCCATGCCACTTTTGAAAAGTTGTTCGGACGAGTTTCGGAAAAGGGTAGAATCAGTGTGAGTACCGGAAAATGGTGGAATCAGGGCGAGTACCGAGAAAAGGTAGAATCTGTGCCACTGTTGAAAAACTATCCGGACGAGCATCGGAAAATGGTAGAATCAGTGTGAGTACCGTAAAAGGGTAGAATGAGTGTGACTTCCAAAAATGGTAGAATTTGGGCGAGTACTGAGAAAAGGAAGAATCCGTGGCACCTTTGAAAAACTGTCCGAACGAGTTTCGGAAAAGGGTAGAATCAGTGTGAGTACCGGAAAATGGTAGAATCCGGGCGAGTGCCGGGAAAAGGAAGAATCCATGCCACTTTTGAAAAACTGTCCGGACGAGTTTTGGAAAATGGTAGAATCAGTGTGAGTACCGTAAAAAGGGTAGAATTAGTGTGACTTCCAAAAATGGTAGAATCTGGTCGAGTGCTGGGAAAAGGAAGAATCCATGCCACTTTTGAAAAACTGTCCGGACGTGTTTCGGAAAAGGGTAGAATCAGTGAGAGTACCGGAAAATAATAGAATCCGGGTGAGTGTCGTGAAAAGGTAGAATCCGTGCCCCTATTGAAAAACTTTCCGGACGAGTTTCGGAAAATGGTAGAATCAGTGAAACTACCGGAAAATGGTAGAATCCGAGCGAGTACCGGGTAAAGATAGAATCGGTGCGAGTATCTAAAAACTGTCAGGACGAGTATCGAAAAAGGGTAGAGGTAGTGTGAGCACCCAAAAATGTTAGAATACAGGCGAGTATCGAGAAAAGGAAGAATCCATGCCACTATTGAAAAACTGTCCGGACGAGTTTCGGAAAAGGGTAGATCAGTGTGAGTACAGGAAAATGGTGGAATCCGGACGAGTACCGAGAAAAGATAGAATCCGTGCCACTATTGGAAAACTGTCCGGACGAGCATCGGAAAACGGTAGAATCAGTGTGAGTACCATAAAAGGGTAGAATTAGTGTGACTTCCAAAAATGGTAGAATCCGGGTGAGTACCGAGAAAAGGAAGAATCTGTGGCACCATTGAAAAACTGTCCGAACGAGTTTCGGAAAAGGGTAGAATCAGTGTGAGTACCGAAAAATAATAGAATCCGTGCGAGTGTCGTGAAAAGGTAGAATCCGTGCCACTATTGAAAAACTTTCCGGACGAGTTTCGGAAAAGGGTAGAATCAATGTGAGTACCGTAAAAGGGTAGAATTAGTGTGATTTCCAAAAATTGTAGAATCTGGGCGAATACCGAGAAAAGGAAGAATCCGTGATACCTTTGAAAAACTGTCCGAACGAGTTTCGGAAAAGGGTAGAATCAGTGTGAGTACCGGAAAATAGTAGAATCCGGGCGAGTGCCGGGAAAAGGAAGAATCCGTGCCACTTTTGAAAAACTGTCCGGACGAGTTTCGGAAAAGGGTAGAATCAATGTGAGTACCGTAAAAGGGTAGAATTAGTGTGACTTCCAAAAATGGTAGAATCTAGGCGAGTACCGAGAAAAGGAAGAATCCGTGGCACCTTTGAGAAACTGTCCGAACGAGTTTCGGAAAAGGGTAGAATCAGTGTGAGTACCGGAAAATGGTAGAATCTGGGCGAGTGCCGGGAAAAGGAAGAATCCGTGCCACTTTTGAAAAACTGTCCGGACGAGTTTCGGAAAAGGGTAGAATCCGTGTGAGTACTGTAAAAGGGTAGAATTAGTGTGACTTCCAAAAATGGTAGAATCTAGGCGAGTAACGAGAAAAGGAAGAATCCGTGGCACCTTTGAAAAACTGTCCGAACGAGTTTCGGAAAAGGGTAGAATCAATGTGAGTACCGGAAAATGGTAGAATCCGGGCGAGTGCCGGGAAAAGGAAGAATCCGTGCCACTTTTGAAAAACTGTCCGGACGAGCATCGGAAAAGGGTAGAATCAGTGTGAGTACCGTAAAAGGGTAGAATTAGTGTGATTTCCAAAAATGGTAGAATCTGGGCGAGTATCGAGAAAAGGTAGAATCCGTGGCATCTTTGAAAAACTGTCCGAACGAGTTTCTGAAAAAGGTAAAATCAATGTGAGTACCGGAAAATGGTAGAATCCGAGCGAGTGCCGGGAAAAGGAAGAATCCGTGCCACTTTTGAAAAACTGTCCGGACGAGCATCGGAAAAGGGTAGAATCAGTGTGAGTACAGTAAAAGGGTAGAATTAGTGTGATTTCCAAAAATGGTAGAATCTGAGCGAGTACCGCGAAAAGGAAGAATCCGTGGTACCTTTGAAAAACTGTCCGAACAAGTTTCGGAAAAGGGTAGAATCAGTGTGAGTACTGGAAATTGGTAGAATCCGGGCGAGTGCCGGGAAAAGGAAGAATCCGTGCCAGTTTTGAAAAACATTCCGGACGAGTTTCGGAAAAGGGTAGATGAGTGTGAGTACCGGAAAATGGTGGAATCCGGCCGAGTATCGAGAAAAGGTAGAATCCGTGCCACTATTAAAAAACTGTTCGGACGAGTTTCGGAAAATGGTAGATTAGTGTGAGTACCGAAAAATGGTGGAATCCGGGCGAGTACTTAGAAAAGGAAGAATCCGTGGCACTTTTTAAAAAACTGTCCGAACGAGTTTCGAAAAAGGGTAGAATCAGTGTGAGTACCGTAAAAGGGTAGAATTAGTGTGACTTCCAAAAATGGTAGAATCTGGGCGAGTACTGAGAAAAGGAAGAATCCTAGGCTGCTTTGAAAAACTGTCCGAACGAGTTTCGGAAAAGGGTAGATTCAGTGTGAGTACCGAAAAATGGTAGAATCCGGCCGAGTGTCGGGAAAAGGAAGAATCCATGCACCTTGTGGAAAACTGTCCGGACGAGTTTCGGAAAAGGGTAGAATCAGTGTGAGTACCGTAAAGGGGTAGAATTAGTGTGATTTCCAAAAATGGTAGAATCTGGGCGAGTACCGAGAAAAGGAAGAATCCGTGGCACCTTTGAAAAACTGTCCGAACAAGTTTCGGAAATGGGTAGAATCAGTGTGAGTACGGGAAATTGGTAGAATCCGGGAGAGTGCCGGGAAAAGGAAGAATCCGTGCCAGTTTTGAAAAACTTTCCGGACGAGTTTTTGAAAAGGGTAGATGAGTGTGAGTACCGAAAAATGGTGGAATCCGGGCGAGTACCGAGAAAAGGAAGAATCCGTGGCACTTTTGAAAAAACTGTCCGAACGAGTTTCGAAAAAGGGTAGAATCAGTGTGAGTACCGCAAAAGGGTAGAATTAGTGTGACTTCCAAAAATGGTAGAATCTGGGCGAGTACTGAGAAAAGGAAGAATCCTAGGCAGCTTTGAAAAACTGTCCGAACGAGTTTCGGAAAAGGGTAGATTCAGTGTGAGTACCGGAAAATGGTAGAATCCGGCCGAGTGTCGGGAAAAGGAAGAATCCATGCACCTTTTGAAAAACTGTCCGGACGAGTTTCGGAAAAGGGTAGAATTAGTGTGAGTACCGTAAAAGGGTAGAATTAGTGTGACTTCCAAAAATGGTAGAATCTGGGCGAGTACCGACAAAAGGAAGAATCCGTGGCATCTCCGAAAAACTGTCCGAACGAGTTTCGAAAAATGGTAGAATCAGTGTGAGTACCGGAAAATGGTAGAATCCGGGCGAGTGCCGGGAAAAGGAAGAATCCATGCCACTTTTGAAAAACTGTCCGGACGAGTTTCGGAAAAGGGTAGAATTAGTGTGAGTCCCGTAAAAGGGTAGAATTAGTGTGACTTCCAAAAATTGTAGAATCTGGGCGAGTACCGATAAAAGGAAGAATCCGTGGCACCTTTGAAAAACTGTTCGAACGAGTATCGGAAAAAGGTAGAATCAGTGTGAGTACCGGAAAATGGTAGAATCAGGGCGAGTGCCGGGAAAAGGAAGAATCCATGCCACTTTTGAAAAACTGTCCGAACGAGCATCGGAAAAGGGTAGAATCAATGTGAGTACCGTAAAAGGGTAGAATTAGTGTGACTTCCAAAAATGGTAGAATCTGGACGAGTACCGAGAAAAGGAAGAATCCGTGGCACCTATGAAAAACTATCCGAACGAGTTTCGGAAAAGGATAGAATCAGTGTTAGTACCGAAAAATGGTAGAATCCGGGCGAGTGTCGGGAAAAGGAAGAATCCGTGCCACTATTGAAAAACTTTCCGGACGAGTTTCGAAAAAGGGTAGAATCAGTGTGAGTACCGGAAAATGGTAGAATCGGGCGAGTGCCGGGAAAAGGTAGAATCCGTGCCACTATTGAAAAACTTTCCGGACGAGTTTCGAAAAAGGGTAGATGAGTGTGAGTACCGGAAAATGGTGGAATCCGGGCGAGTACCGAGAAAAGGTAGAATCCGTGCCACTATTGAAAAACTGTCTGGACGAGTTTCGGAAAATGGTAGATCAGTGTGAGTATCGGAAAATGGTGGCATCCGGACGAGTACTGAGAAAAGGTAGAATCGTGCCACTATTGAAAAACTGTCCGGACGAGCATCGGAAAAGGGTAGAATCAATGTGAGTACCATAAAAGGGTAGATTTAGTGTGACATCCAAAAATGGTAGAATCTGAGCGAGTACTGAGAAAAGGAAGAATCCGACGCATCTCTGAAAAATTGTCCGAACGAGTTTCGGAAAAGGGTAGAATCAGTGTGAGTACCGGAAAATGGTAGAATCCGGTCGAGTGCCGGGAAAAGGAAGAATCCATGCCACTTTTGAAAAACTGTCCGGACGAGTTTCCGAAAAGGGTAGAATTTGTGTGAGTACTGTAAAAGGGTAGAATTAGTGTGACTTCCAAAAATTGTAGAATCTGGGCGAGTACCGAGAAAAGGACGATTCCGTGGCACCTATGAAAAACTATCCGAACGAGTTTCGGAAAAGGGTAGAATCAGTGTTAGTACCGGAAAATGGTAG
Source organism: Vitis labrusca (assembly GCA_011039315.1). Lineage (NCBI taxonomy): Eukaryota > Viridiplantae > Streptophyta > Magnoliopsida > Vitales > Vitaceae > Vitis > Vitis labrusca. The sequence continues at coordinate 1,490,890 of JAAKHE010000031.1, read as the reverse complement.
AATCCGGGCGAGTGCCGGGAAAAGGTAGAATCCGTGCCAGTATTGAAAAACTTTCCGGACGAGTTTCAGAAAAGGGTAGATGAGTGTGAGTACCGGAAAGTGGTGGAATCCGGGCTAGTACCGAGAAAAGGTAGAATCCGTGCCACTATTGGAAAACTGTCCGGACGAGCATCGGAAAAGGGTAGAATCAGTGTGAGTACCGTAAAAGGGTAGAATTAGTGTCACTTCCAAAAATGGTAGAATCTGGGCGAGTGCCGACAAAAGGAAGAATCCGTGGCACTTTTGAAAAACTATCCGAACGAGTTTCCGAAAAGGGTAGAATCAGTGTGAGTACCGGAAAATGGTAGAATCCGGGCGAGTGTCGTGAAAAGGTAGAATCCGTGCCACTATTGGAAAACTTTCCGGACGAGTTTCGGAAAAGGGTAGATGAGTGTGAGTACCGGAAAATGGTGGAATTCGGGCGAGTACCGAGAAAAGGTAGAATCCGTGCCACTATTGGAAAACTGTCCGAACGAGCATCGGAAAAGGGTAGAATCAGTGTGAGTATTGTAAAAGGGTACAATTAGTGTGACGTCCAAAAATGGTAGAATCTGTGCGAGTACTGAGAAAATGAAGAATCCGTGGCATCTTTGAAAAACTGACCGAACGAGTTTCGGAAAAGGGTAGAATCAGTGTCAGTACCGGAAAATGGTAGAATCTGGGCGAGTGCCGCGAAAAGGTAGAATCCGTGCCACTATTGAAAAACTTTCCGGACGAGCATCGGAAAAGGGTAGAATCAGTGTGAGTACCATAAAAGGGTAGAATTAGTGTGACATCCAAAAATGGTAGAATCTGAGCGAGTACCGAGAAAAGGAAGAATCCGACGCATCTCTGAAAAATTGTCCGAACGAGTTTCGGAAAAGGGTAGAATCAGTGTGAGTACCGGAAAATGGTAGAATCCGGGCGAGTGCCGGGAAAAGGAAGAATCCATGCCACTTTTGAAAAACTGTCCGGACGAGTTTCCGAAAAGGGTAAAATCAGTGTGAGTACCGTAAAAGGGTAGAATTAGTGTGACTTCCAAAAATGGTAGAATCAGGGCGAGTACCGAGAAAAGGAAGAATCTGTGGCACCTTTGAAAAACTGTCCGAATGAGTTTCGAAAAATGGTAGAATCAATGTGAGTACCGGAAAATGGTAGAATCCGGGTGAGTACCGGGAAGAGGAAGAATCCTTGCCACTTTTGAAAAACTGTCCGGACGAGTTTCGGAAAAGGGTAGAATCAGTGTGAGTACCGTAAAAGGGTAGAATTAGTGTGATTTCCAAAAATGGTAGAATCTGGGCGAGTACAGAGAAAATGAAGAATCCGTGGCACCTTTGAAAAACTGTCTGAACAAGTTTCGGAAAAAGGGTAGAATCAGTGTGAGTACCGGAAAATGGTAGAATCAGGGCGAGTGGCTGGAAAAGGAAGAATCCATGCCACTTTTGAAAAACTGTCCGGACGAGTTTCCGAAAAGGGTAGAATTAGTGTGAGTACCGTAAAAGGGTAGAATTAGTGTGACTTCCAATAATTGTAGAATCTGGGCGAGTACCGAGAAAAGGAAGAATCCGTGGCACCTATGAAAAACTATCCGAACGAGTTTCGGAAAAGGATAGAATCAGTGTTAGTACCGGAAAATGGTAGAATCCGGGCGAGTGCCGGGAAAAGGAAGAATTTGTGCCACTATTGAAAAACTTTCCGGACGAGTTTCGGAAAAAGGTAGATGAGTGTGAGTACTGGAAAGTGGTGCAATTCGGGCTAGTACCGAGAAAAGGTAGAATCCGTGCCACTATTAGAAAACTGTCCGGACGAGCATCGGAAAAGGGTACAATCAGTGTGAGTACCGTAAAAGGGTAGAATTAGTGTGACTTCCAAAAATGGTAGAATCTGGGCGAATACCGAGAAAAGGAAGAATCCGCGGCACTTTTGAAAAACTATCCGAACGAGTTTCCGAAAAGGGTAGAATCAGTGTGAGTATCGAAAAATGGTAGAATCCGGGCGAGGGTCGTGAAAAGGTAGAATTCGTGCCACTATTGAAAAACTTTCTGGACGAGTTTCGGAAAAGGGTAGATGAGTGTGAGTACCGGAAAATGGTGGAATCCGAGCGAGTACCGAGAAAAGGTAGAATCCGTGCCACTATTGGAAAACTGTCCGGACGAGCATTGGAAAAGGGTAGAATCAGTGTGAGTACCGTAAAAGGGTAGAATTAGTGTGACTTCCAAAAATTGTAGAATCTGGGTGAGTACCGAGAAAAGGAAGAATCCGTGGCATCTTTGAAAAACTGACCGAACGAGTTTCGGAAAAGGGTAGAATCAGTGTGAGTACCGGAAAATGGTAGAATCCGGGCGAGTGCCGGGAAAAGGAAGAATCCATGCCACTTTTGAAAAACTGTCCGGACGAGTTTCGGAAAAGGGTAGCATCAGTGTGAGTACCGTAAAAGGGTAAAATTAGTGTGATTTCCAAAAAAGGTAGAATTCTGGCGAGTACCGAGAAAAGGAAGAATCCGTGGCACCTTTGAAAAACTGTCCGAACGAGTTTCGAAAAAGGATAGAATCAGTGTGAGTACCGAAAAATGGTAGAATCAGGGCGAGTGCCGGGAAAAGGAAGAATCCATGCCACTTTTGAAAAACTGTCCGGACGAGATTCGGAAAAGGGTAGAATTAGTGTGAGTACCGTAAAAGGGTAGAATTAGTGTGACTTCCAAAAATTGTAGAATCTGGGCGACTACCGAGAAAATGAAGAATCCGTGGCACCTATGAAAAACTATCCGTACGAGTTTCGGAAAAGGATAGAATCAGTGTTAGTACCGAAAAATGGTAGAATCCGGGCGAGTGCCGGGAAAATGAACAATTCGTGCCACTATTGAAAAACTTTCCGGACGAGTTTCGGAAAAGGGTAGATCAGTGTGGGTACCGGAAAATGGTGGAATCCGGGCGAGTACCGAGAAAAGGTAGAATCCGTGCCACTATTGAAAAAATGTCCGGACGAGCATCGGAAAAGGGTAGAATCAATGTGAGTACCGTAAAAGGGTAGAATTAGTGTGACTTCCAAAAATGGTAGAATCTGGGTGAGTACCGAGAAAAGGGAGAATCCGTGGCACCATTGAAAAACTGTCTGAAAGACTTTCGGAAAATGGTAGAATCAGTGTGAGTACCGGAAAATGGTAGAATCCGGGCGAGTGCCGGGAAAAGGTAGAATCCGTGCCATTATTGAAAAACTTTCCGGACGAGTTTCGGAAAAGGGTAGATGAGTGTGAGTATCGGAAAATGGTGGAATCCGGGCGAGTACCGAGAAAAGGTAGAATCCGTGCCACTATTGAAAAACTGTCTGGACGAGTTTCAGAAAATGGTGGAATCCGGACGAGTACCGAGAAAAGGTAGAATCCATGCCACTATTGGAAAACTGTCCGGACGAGCATCGGAAAAGGGTAGAATCAGTGTGAGTATCGTAAAAAGGTAGAATTAGAGTGACTTCCAAAAATGGTAGAATCTGGGCGAGTACCGAGAAAAGGAAGAATCCGTGGCACCTTTGAAAAACTGTCCGAACGACTTTCGGAAAATGGTAGAATCAGTGTGAGTACCGGAAAATGGTAGAATCCGGGCGAGTGCCGGGAAAAGGTAGAATCCGTGCCACTATTGAAAAACTTTCCGGACGAGTTTCAGAAAAGGGTAGATGAGTGTGAGTACCGGAAAATGGTGGAATCCGGGCGACTACCAAGAAAAGGTAGAATCCGTGCCACTATTGAAAAATTGTCCGGACGAGCATCAAAAAAGGGTAGAATCAATGTGAGTACTGGAAAATGGTAGAATCGGAGCGAGTATCGAAAAACTGTCGGGACGAGTATCAACAAAGGGTAGAATTAGTGTGACCACCCAAAAATGGTAGAATCCGAGCGAGTACCGAGAAAAGGAAGAATCCGTGGCACTTTTGAAAAACTGTCCGAACGACTTTCGGAAAATGGTAGAATCAGTGTGAGTACCGGAAAATGGTAGAATCTGGGCGAGTGCCGGGAAAAGGAAGAATTCTTGCCACTTTTAAAAAACTGTCTGGACGAGTTTCGAAAAAGGGTAGAATCATTGTGAGTACCAGAAAATGGTAGAATCCGGGCGAGTGTCGTGAAAAGGTAGAATCCGTGCCACTATTGAAAAACTTTCTGGAGGAGTTTCGGAAAAGGGTAGAATCAGTGTGAGTACTGGAAAATGGTAAAATCGGAGCGAGTACCAGGTAAAGATAGAATCGATTCGAGTATCGAAAAACTGTCGGGACGAGTATCGAAAAAGGGTAGAATTAGTGTGACCATCCAAAAATGGTAGAATCCGGGCGAGTACCGAGAAAAGGAAGAATCCGTGCCACTTTTGAAAAACTATTCGGACGAGTTTCGGAAAAGGGTAGAATCAGTGTGAGTACCGGAAAATGGTGGAATCCGGGCGAGTACCGAGAAAAGGTAGAATCCGTACCACTATTGAAAAACTGTCCGGACGAGCATCGGAAAAGGGTAGAATCAATGTGAGTACCGTAAAAGGGTAGAATTAGTGTGACTTCCAAAAATGGTAGAATCTGGGCGAGTATCGAGAAAAGGAAGAATCCGTGGCACTTTTAAAAAACTGTCGGAACGATTTTCGGAAAAGGGTAGAATCAGTGTGAGTACCGGAAAATGGTAGAATCCGGGCGAGTGCCGAGGAAAGAAAGAATTCGTGCCACTTGTGAAAAAATGTCCGGACGAGTTTCGGAAAAGGGTAGAATCAGTGTGAGTACCGGAAAATGGTAGAATCTGGGCGAGTGTCGTGAAAAGGTAGAATCCGTGGCACTATTGAAAAACTTTTCGGACGAGTTTCGGAAAAGGGTAGAATCAGGGCGAGTACCGGGTAAAGATAGAATCTGTGCGAGTATCGAAAAACTGTCGGGACGAGTATCGAAAAAGGGTAGAATTAGTGTGAGCACCCAAAAATGGTAGAATCCGGGCGAGTACCGAGAAAACGAAGAATCCGTGCCACTTTTGAAAAACTGTCCGGACTAGTTTCGGAAAAGGATAGAATAAGTGTGAGTACTGGAAAATGGTAGAATCCGGGCGAGTGCCGGGGAAAGGTAGAATTCGTGCCACTATTGAAAAACTGTCCGGACAAGAATCGGAAAAGGGTAGAATCAATGTGAGTACCGTAAAAGGGTAGAATTTGTGTGACTTCCAAAAATGGTAGAATCTGGGCGAGTACCGAGAAAAGAAAGAATCCGTGGCACTTTTGAAAAACTGTCCAGACGAGTATCGGAAAAGGTTAGAATCAGTGTGAGTACCGGACAAAGGTAGAATCCGGGCGAGTACTGGGGAAAGGTGGAATTGGTGCGAGTACCGAAAAATTGTCCGGACGAGTATCGGAAATTGGTAGAATAAGTGTGAGTACTGGACAATGGTAGAATTCGTGCGACTATAGGGAAAAAAGGTAGAATCCGTGCGTAAAATGAAAACCTGTCCGAGCAAGTATCGGAAAAGGGTAGAATCAGTGCGAGTACTTGAAAATGGAATAATCCGGGCGGATACCGAGAAAAGGTAGATCCATGCCACTATTGAAAAACTGTCTTGACGAGTTTCGGAAAAGGGTAGAATCAGTGTGAGTACCGGAAAATGGTAGAATCCGGGCGAGTACAGAGAAAAGGTAGAATTCGTGCCACTATTGAAAAACTGTCCGGACGAGTTTCGAAAAAAAGTAGAATCAGTGTGAGTATCGAAAAATGGTAGAATCCAGGTGAGTACCGGGAAAAGGTAGAATCCGTGCCACTATTCAAAAATTGTTCGTACGAGTTTCGGAAAAGCGTAGAATCAGTGTGAGTACCGGAAAATGGTAGAATCTGGGCGAGTACCGGGAAAAGGTAGAATCCGTGCAACTATTGAAAAACTGTCCGAACGAGTTTTGGAAAAGGGTAGAATCGGTGTGAGTTTCTGAAAAGGGTAGAATCAGTGTAAGTACCGGGAAAAGGTAGAATCCGTGCAAGTACCGAAAATCTATCCGGACGAGTATCGGAAAATGGTAGAATCAGTGTGAGTACGAGAAAATGGTAGAATCCGGGCGAGTACCGGGAAAAGGTAGAATCCGTGCCACTATTGAAAAACTGTTCAGAGGAGTTTCGAAAAAAGATAGAATCAGTGGGAGTACCAGAAAATGGTAGAATCCGGGCGAGTACCGGGAAAAGGTAGAATATGTGCGAGTACCAAAAAACTGTCCGGACGAGTATGGGAAAAGGGTAGAATCAGTGTGAGTATCGGACAAAGGTAGAATCCGAGCGAGTACGGGGGAAAGGTGGAATCAGTGCGAGTACCGGAAAACTGTCAGGACGAGTATCGGAAAAGGGTAGAATCAATGTGAGTACAGGACAATGGTAAAATCCGGGCGACTGTAGTGAAAAGGTAGAATCCGTGCGAGTAATGAAAACCTATCCGAGCGAGTATCCGAAAAGGGTACAATCAGTGCGAGTACCTGAAAATGGTATAATCCGGGCGGGTACCGAGAAAAGCTAGATCCGTGCCACAATTGAAAAAATGTTCCGACGATTTTCGGAAAATGGTAGAATCAGTGCGAGTACCAGAAATTTGTAGAATCCGGGCAAGTACCGGGAAAAGGTACAATCAGTGCGAGTATCGAAAAACTGTCCGGACGAGTATCGAAAGAGGGTAGAATCAGTGTGAGTACCTAAAAATGGAAGAACCCGGGCGAGTACCGAGAAAAGGAAGAATCCGTGCGAGATATGAAAAATTGTCCGGACGAGTTTCGGAAAAGGGTAGAATCAGTGTGAGTATCGAAAAATGGTAGAATCCGGGTGAGTACCGGGAAAAGGTAGAATCCGTGCCACTATTGAAAAACTGTCTGTACAAGTTTCGGAAAAGGGTAGAATCAGTGTGAGTACCGGAACATGGTAGAATCCGGGTGAGTTTCCGAAAATGGTAGAATCAGTGTAAATACCAAAAAATGGTCGAATCAGGGTGGGTACCGGGAAAAGGTAGAATCCGTGCCACTATTGAAAAACTGCCCGTACAAGTTTCGGAAAAAGGTAGAATCTGTGTGAGTACCGAAAAATGGTAGAATCCGGGCAAGTACCAGGAAAAGGTAGAATCCGCGCCACTATTGAAAAACTGTCCGGACGATTTTCCGGAGAGGGTAGAATCAGTGTGAGTACCAGAAATTGGTAGAATCCGGGTAAGTATCTGGAAAACGTAGAATCCGGGCGAGTACCGGGGAAAGGTAGAATCGGTGCGAGTACCGAAAAACTGTCTAGACGAGTATCGGAAAAGGGTAGAATCAGTGTGAGTGTCGGACAATGGTAGAATTCGGGCGACTATCGGGAAAAGGTAGAATCCGTGCGAGTAATGAAAACCTGTCCAAGCGAGTATCGGAAAAGGGTAGAATCAGTGCGAGTACCTGAAAATGGTATAATCCGGGCGAGTACCGGGAAAAGCTAGAATCCGTGCCACTATTGAAAAACTGTCCGGACGAGTTTCGGAAAAGGGTAAAATCAGTGTGAGTATCGGACAATGGTAGAATTCGGGTGACTATCGGGAAAAGATAGAATCCGTGCAAGTAATGACGGGCGAGTATCGAAAAAAAGTAGAATAAGTGCGAGTACCTGAAAATGGTATAATCCGGGCAGGTACCGAGAAAAGGTATATCCGTGCCACTATTGAAAAACTATCCGAAAACAAGTTTCGGAAAAGGGTAGAATCAGTGTGAGTACCGAAAACTGGTACAATCTCGGCGAGTACCGGGAAAAGGTAGAATCCGTGCGAGTACCGAAAAACTGTCCGGACGAGTATCGGAAAAGGGTAGAATCAGTGTAAGTACCGGACAATGGTAGAATCCGGGTGACTATCGGGAAAAGATAGAATCCGTGCGAGTAATGACGGGCGAGTATCGAAAAAAAGTAGAATCAGTGCGAGTACCTGAAAATGGTATAATCCGGGCAGGTACCGAGAAAAGGTAGATCCGTGCCACTATTGAAAAACTATCCGAAAACAAGTTTCGGAAAAGGGTAGAATCAGTGTGAGTACCAAAAATTGTCCAGACGAGTATCGAAAAAGGGTAGAATCAGTGTGAGTACCTGAAAATGGCATAATCCGGGAGAGTACCGAGAAAAGGAAGAATCCGTGCCACTATTGAAAAACTGTCCGGACGAGTTTCGGAAAAGGGTCGAATCAGTGTGAGTACCGGAAATTGGTACAATCTGGGCGAGTACCGAGAAAAGGTAGAATCCGTGCGAGTACCGAAAAACTGTCCGGACGAGTATCGGAAAAGGGTAGAATGAGTGCGAGTACCTGACAAAGTTAGAATCCGGGCAACTACCTGAAAAAGGTAGAATCCATGCGAGTACCGAAAAATTGTCCAGACGAGTATCGGAAAAGGTCAGAATGAGTGTGAGTACCGGAAAATAGTAGAATCCCTTCCACTACCGAAAATATGTCCAGACAAGTATCGAAAAAAGGTAAAATCAGTGTGAGTACCCAAAAATGGTGGAGTTCGGGCGAGTACCGAGAAAAGGTAGAATCTATGCCACTATTGAAAAACTGACTGGGCGAGTTTCGGAAAAGGGTAGAATCAGTGTGAGTACCGAAAAATGGTAGAATCCGAGCGATTACTGGAAAAAGGTAAAATCCATGCGATTACCAAACAACTGTCCGGACGAGTATCGGAAAAGGGTAGAATCAGTGTGAGTACCGAAAAATGGTAGAATCCGGGCGATTATCGGGAAAGGATAGATTCCGTGCAAGAATCGAAAAATTGTCCGAACGAGTATCAGAAAAGGGTAGAATCATTGTGAGTACCGAAAATGGTAGAATCCGGGCGAGTATCGAAAAACTGTCCGGACGAGTATCAGAAAAGGGTAGAATCAGTGTCAGTATCGAAAAATGGTAGAATCCAAGCGATTACTGGGAAATGGAAGAATCCGTGCCACTTTTCTCAAAAAATGTCCGGACGAGTTGCGGAAAAGGGAAGAATCAGTGTGAGTACTAGAAATTGGTAGAATCCGAGCGAGTACCCGGAAAAAGTAGAATCCGTGCGAGTACCGAAAAACTGTCCGGACAAGTATAGGAAAAGGGTAGAATCAGTGTGAGTACCGGAAAATGGTAGAATCCGAGCGATTACTGGGAAAAGGTAAAATCCATGCGATTACCAAACAACTGTCCGGACGAGTATCGGAAAAGGGTAGAATCAGTGTGAGTACCGAAAAATGGTAGAATCCGGGCGATTATCGGGAAAGGGTAGATTCCGTGCGAGTATCGAAAAATTGTCCGAACGAGTATCAGAAAAGGGTAGAATCATTGTGAGTACCGAAAATGGTAGAATCCGGGCGAGTATCGAAAAACTGTCCGGACGAGTATCAGAAAAGGGTAGAATCAGTGTCAGTACCGAAAAATGGTAGAATCCAAGCGATTACCGGGAAAAGGAAGAATCCGTGCCACTTTTCTCAAAAAATGTCCGGACGAGTTGCGGAAAAGGGAAGAATCAGTGTGAGTACTAGAAATTGGTAGAATCCGAGCGAGTACCCGAAAAAAGTAGAATCCGTGCGAGTACCGAAAAACTGTCCGGACGAGTATAGGAAAAGGGTAGAATCAGTGTGAGTACCGGAAAATGGTAGAATCCGGGCGAGTACCGGGAAAAGGTAGAATCCATGCCACTATTCAAAAACTGTCCGGACGAGTTTCGGAAAAGAGTAGAATCAGTGTGAGTACCAGACAATGGTAGAATCCGGGCGACTATCCGGAAAAAGTAGAATCTGTGCGAGTAACGAAAGACTGTTCGGACGAGTATCGAAAAAGGGTAGAACCAGTGTCAGTACCAGAAATTGGTAGAATCCGGGCGAGTACCGGGGAAAGGTAGAATCGGTCTGTGTACCGAAAAACTGTCCGGACGAGTATCGAAAAAAGGTAGATTCAGTGTAAGTAACTTAAAATGGTAGTATCCGGGTGAGTACCGAGAAAAGAAAGAATCCGTGCCACTTTTAACAAACTGCACGGACGAGTTTAGTGAAAGGTTAGAATCAATGTGAGTAGCGGAAAAGGTAGAATCCGGGCGACTACCGGGAAAAGTTAGAATCCATGCGACTACCGAAAAACTGTGCGGACGAGTATCGGAAAAGGGTAGAATTAGTTTGAGTACAAGAAAATGGTAGAATCCGGGCAAGTACCAGGAAAAAGTAGAATCCGTGCGAGTACCGAAAAACGGTCCAGACGAGTATCAGAAAATGATAGAATCAGTGTGAGTACCGAAAAATGGTAGAATCCGGGCGAGTACCGAGAAAAGGTAGAATCTGTGCCACTATTGAAACACTGTTCGGACGGGTTTCAGAAAAGGGTAGAATCAGTGTGAGTACCGAAAAATGGTGGAATTCGGGCGAGTACTGGGAAAAGGTAGAATCCATGCGAGTACAAAAAAACTATGCAGATGAGTATCGGAAAAGGGTAGAATCAGTGTGAGTAACGGTAAATGGTAGAATCCGGGCGAGTACCGGGAAAAGGTAGAATCCGTGCCACTATTGAAAAACTCTCCTGACGAGTTTCGGAAAAAGGTAGAATCAATGTGAGTAACAGAAATTGGTAGAATCCGAGCGAGTACCGGGAAAGCGTAGAATCCGTGCTAGTACCGAAAAACTGTCCGGACGAGTATCGGACAAGGGTAGAATGAGTGTGAGTATTGGAAAATAGTAGAATCTGGGCGAGTACTGAAAAACTGTCCGGACGAGTATCGGAAATGGGTAGAATTAGTTTGAGTACCGGAAAATGGTAGAATCCGGGAGAGTACCGGGAAAAGGTAGAATTCGTGCCACTATTGAAAAACTGTCCGGAAGAGTTTCAGAAAATGGTAGAATCCGGTAGAGTACTGAGAAAAGATAGAATCCGTGCCACTATTGAAAAGCTGTCTGGACGAGTTTCGGAAAATGGTAGAATCAGTGTGCGTACCGGAAAATGGTAGAATCTGAGCGAGTACCAAGGAAAGGTAGAATCTGTGCCACTATTGAAAAACTGTCCGAACGAGTATCGGAAATGGGTAGAATTAGTTTGAATACTGGAAAATGGTAGAATCCGGGCGAGTACCGGGAAAAGGTAGAATCTGTGCCGCTATTGAAAAATTGTCCGAACGAGTTTCGGAAAAGGGTAGAATCAAAGGGAGTACCGAAAAATGGTAGAATCCGGGCGAGTACCGGGAAAAGGTAGAATCCGTGCCACTATTTAAAAACTATCCGAACGAGTTTCGGAAAAGGGTAGAATCAGTGTGAGTACCAGAAAATGGTAGAATCTGATCGAGTACCAAGAAAAGGTAGAATCCGTGCGAGTACAAAAAAACTATGCGGATGAGTATCGGAAAAGGGTAGAATGAGTGAGTACCGGAAAATGGTAGAATCCAGGCGAGTACCGGGAAAAGGTAGAATCCGTGCGAGTACCAAAAAACTGTCCGGACGAGTATCATAAAAGGGTATAATCAGTGTGAGTACCGAAAAATGGTAGAATCCGAGCGAGTACCGAGAAATGGTAGAATCCGTTCCAATATTGAAAAATTGTCCGGACAAGTTTCAAAAAATGGTAGAATCAGTGTCAGTATCGGAAAATAGTAGAATCCAAGAGAGTTCCGAGAAAAGGTAGAATCCGTGCCACTATTGAAAAGCTGTCCGGACGAGTTTCGGAAAAGAGTAGAATCAGTGTGTACCGGAAAATGGTAGAATTCGGCCGAGTACCGAGAAAAGGTAGAATCCGTGCCTCCATTGAAACACTGTTCGGACAAGTTTCGGAAAAGGGTAGAATCAGTGTGAGTACCGGAAAATGGTAGAATACGGGTAAGTACCAGGAAAAGGTAGAATCCGTGCGAGTACAAAAAAACTATGCGAATGAGTATCGGAAAATGGTAGAATCAGTGTGAGTACCAGAAAATGGTAGAATCCAGGCGAGTACCGAGAAAAGGTAGAATCCGAGGCACTATTGAAAAACTGTCCGGACATGTTTCGGAAAAGGGTAGAATCAGTGTGAGTACCGAAAATTGGTACAATCCGGATGAGTACCGGGAAAAGGTAGAATCCGTGCTACGATTGAAAAACTGTCCGGACAAGTTTCGGAAAAGGGTAGAAGGAGTGTGAGTACCGGAAATTGGTAGAATCCGAGCGAGTACCGGGAAAACGTAGAATCCGTGCGAGTACCGAAAAACCGTCCAGACGAGTATCAGAAAAGGCTAGAATGAGTGTGAGTACCGAAAAATGGTAGAATCCGGGTGAGTACCGAAAAACTGTCCGGACGAGTATCGGAAATGGGTAGAATTAGTTTGAGTACTAGAAAATGGTAGAATCCGGGCGAGTACCAGGAAAAGGTAGAATCCGTGCCACTATTGAAAAACTGTCTGAACGAGTTTCGGATAAGGGTAGTATCAATGTGAGTACCCGAAATTAGTAGAATCCGGGCGAGCAGCGAGCAAAAGTAGAATCCGTACGAGTACCGAAAAACTGTCCGGACGAGTACCGAGAAAAGGTAGAATCCGTGCCACTATTGAAAAGCTGTCCGGATGAGTTTCGGAAAAGGGTAGAATTAGTGTGTGTACCGGAAAATGGTAGAATCCGGGTGAGTACCGAGAAAAGGTAGAATCCGTGCCACTATTGAAAAACTGTTCGGAGGAGTTTCGGAAAAGGGTAGAATCAGTGTGAGTACCAAAAAATGGTAGAATCCGGGTGAATACCGGCAAAAGGTAGAATCCATGCCACTATCGAAAAACTCTCCGGATGATTTTCGGAAAAGGGTAGAATCAGTGTGAGTACCAGAAATTGGTAGAATTCGAGCGAGTACCGGTAAAACGTAGAATCCATGCGAGTACCGAAAAACTGTCCGGACGAGTATCGGAAAAGGGTAGAATGAGTGTGAGTACAGGAAAATGGTAGCATCCGGGTGACAACCGGGAAAAGGTAGAATCCGTGCGAGTACAAAAAAACTATGATGATGAGTATCGAAAAAGGGTAGAATCAGTGTGTGTACCGGCAAATGGTAGAATCCGGGTGAGTATCGGGAAAAGGTAGAATCCGTGCCATTATTGAAAAATATTCCGGATGAGTTTCGGGAAAGGGTAGAATCAGTGTGAGTACCGGAAAATGGTAGAATCTAGATGAGTACCGGGAAAAGGTAGAATCTGTGCCACTATTGAAAAACTGTGCTGACGAGTTTCGGAAAAGGATAGAATCAGTGTGAGTACCAGAAATTGGTAGAATCCGAGCGAGTACCGGGAAAACGTAGAATCCATGCGAGTACCGAAAAACTGTCCGGACGAGTATAGGAAAAGGGTAGAATGAGTGTGTGTACCGGAAAATGGTAGAATCCGGGAGAGTACCGAAAAACTGTCCGGACGAGTATCGGAAATAGGTAGAGTTAGTGTGAGTACCGGAAAATGGTAGAATCCGGGCGAGTACAGGGAAAAGGTACAATCCGTGCCACTATTGAATAACTGTCCGGACGAGTTTTGGAAAAAGATAGAATCAGTGGGAGTACCAGAAAATGGTAGAATCCGGGCGAGTACCGGCAAAAGGCAGAATCCGTGCCCCTATTGAAAAATTGTCCGGACGAGTTTCGGAAAAGGGCAGAATCAGTGTCTGTACAGGAAAATGGTAGAATCCGGGTGAGTACCAAGAAATCGTAGAATCCGTGCCACTATTGAAAAATTGTCCGAACGAGTTTTGAAAAAGGGTAGAATCAGTTTGAGTACAAGTAGTTGGTAGAATCCGAGGGAGTACCGGGAAAAGGTAGAATCCGTGTGAGTATAGAAAAACTGTCAGGACGAGTAACAGAAAAGGGTAGAACCAGTGTGAGTACAGAAAAATGGTAGAATCCCTACCACTTTTGAAAAACTGTCCGGATGAGTTTCGGGAAAGGGTAGAATGAGTGTGAGTACCGAAAAATGGTAAAATCCGGATGAGAACCGGGAAAAGGTAGAATCCGTGCCACTATTGAAAAGTTGTCCGGACGAGTTTCGGAAAAATGTAGAATCAGTGTGTGTACCGGGAAATGGTAGAATCAGGGCGAGTACCGAGAAATGGTAGAATCCGTTCCACTATTGAAAAACTGTCCGGACGAGTTTCGAAAATGGTAGAATCCGGATGAGCACTGGGAAAAGGTAGAATCCGTGCCACTATTGAAAAGCTGTCCGGACGAGTTTCGGAAAATGGTAGAATCAGTGTGTGTACAGGAAAATGGTAGAATCCGGGCGAGTGCCGAGAAATGGTTGAATCCGTTCCACTATTGAAAAACTGTCCGGACGAGTTTCGAAAATGGTAGAATCCGGGAAACTACCGAGAAAAGGTAGAATTCGTGCCACTATTGAAATGCTGTCCGGATGAGTTTCGGAAAAGGGTAGAATTAGTGTGTGTACCGGAAAATGGTAGAATCCGGGCGAGTACCGAGAAATGGTAGAATCCGTTCCACTATTGAAAAACTGTCCAGACGAGTTTCGAAAATGGTAGAATCCGGGAGAGTACCGAGTAAAGGTAGAATCCGTGCCACTATTGAAAAGCTGTCCGGATGAGTTTCGGAAAAGGGTAGAATTAGTGTGTGTACCGGAAAAAGGTATAATCCAGGCGAGTACCGAGAAAAGGTAGAATCCGTGCCACTATTGAAAAACTGTTCGGACGAGTTTCGGAAAAGGGTAGAATTAGTGTGAGTACCGGAAAATGGTAGAATCCGAGTGAATACAAGCAAAAGGTAGAATCCGTGCGAGTACAAAAAAACTATAAGGACGAGTATCGAAAAAGGGTAGAATCAGTGTGAGTACCAGCAAATGGTAGAATCCGGGTGAGTACCGGGAGAAGGTAGAATCCGTGCCACTGTTGAAAAATTATCTGGATGAGTTCCGGGAAAGGTTAGAATCACTGTGAGTATCGGAAAATGGTAGAATCCGGATGAGTACCGGGAAAAGAAAGAATCGGTGCCACTATTTAAAAACTGTCCGGACGATTTTCGGAAAAGTTTAGAATCAGTGTGAGTACCAGAAAATGGTATAATCTGGGCGAGTACTGAGAAAATGTAGAATCTGTGCCACTATTGAAAAACTGTCCGGACGGGTTTCGAAAATGGGTAGAATCAGTGTGAGTTCCGGAAAATGGGAGAATCTGGGCGAGTATCGGGAAAAAGTAAGATCCGTGCGAGGACCTTAAAACTGTCCGGACGAGTATCGGAAAAGGGTAGAATCATTGTGAGTACCGAATAATAGTAGAATCGGGGCGAGTATCGGGAAAAGGTAGAATCCGTGCCATTATTGAAAAACTGTCTGAACAAGTTTCGAAAAAGAGTAGAATGAGTGTGAGTACCGAAGAATGGTAGAATACGTGCGAGTACCGAAAAACTGTCCAGACGAGTTTCTAAAAAGGGTAGAATTAGTGTGAGTACCGGAAAATGAGAGAATCCGGGCGAGTACCAAGAAAAGGTAGAATCCGTTCAACTATTGGAAAACTGTCCCGACGAGTTTCGGAAAAGGGTAGAATCAGTGAGAGTACCCAAAAATGGTAGAATCCGGGAGAGTACCAGGAAAAGGTAGAATCCGTGCCACTATTCAAAAACTGTCCGGACGAGTTTCGGAAAAGGGTAGAATCAGTGTGAGTACCGAAAAATAGTAAAATAGGGGCTAGTACCGAGAAAAGGTAGAATCCGTGCCACTATTGAAAAACTGTCCGAACGAGTTTCAGAAAAGGGTAGAATCAGTGAGAGTACCCGAAAATGGTAGAATCCGGGCGAGTACAGGAAAAAGGTAGAATCCGTGCCACTATTGAAAAATGACCGGACGAGTTTTGAAAAAAGGTAGAATCAGTGTGAGTACCGGAAATTCGTAGAATCCGGGCGAGTACTGGGTAAAGGTGGAATCCTTAAGAGTACCGAAAAACTGTCCAGACGAGTATCAGAAAAGGGTAGAATCAGTTTGAGTGCCGGAAAATGGTAGAATACGGGCGAGAACCAAAAAACTAGTCGGACGAGTATCGGAAAAGGGTAGAATCAGTGTGAGTACCGAAAAATGGTAGAATCCGGGCGAGTATCGAGAAAAGGTAGAATCCGTGCCACTATTGAAAAACTGTCCGGACGAGTTTCGGAAAATGGTAGAATCCGTGTGAGAACCGAAAAATGGTAGAATCTGAGCGAGTACCATGAAAAGGTAGAATCTGTGCCACTAATGAAAAACTGTCCAGACGAGTTTCGGAAAATGGTAGAATTAGTGTGAGTACAAGAAATTGGTAGAATCTGGGCGAGTAGCAGGAAAAGGTAGAATCCTTGCGAGTACCGAAAAACTCTCTGGACGAGTATGAGAAAAGGGTAGAATTAGTGAGAGTACCCGAAAATGGTAGAATCTGGGCGAGTACCAGGAAAAGGTAGAATCCGTGCCACTATTGAAAAACTGTCCGGACGAGTTTCGGAAAAGGGTAGAATTAGTGAGAGTATCCGAAAATGGTAGAATCCGGGCGAGTACTGAAAAACTATTCGGACGAGTATCGGAAAAGGGTAGAATCAGTGTGAGTACCGGAAAATGGTAGAATCCGGGCGAGTATCGAGAAAAGGTAGAATCCGTGCCACTATTGAAAAACTGTCCGGACGAGTTTCGGAAAAGGGTAGAATCCGTGTGAAAACCGAAAAATGGTAGAATCAGGGCGAGTACCATGAGAAGGTAGAATCCGTGCCACTAATGAAAAACTGTCCAGACGAGTTTCGGAAAAGGGTAGAATTAGTGTGAGTACCAGAAATTGGTAGAATCTGGGCGAGTACCAGGAAAAGGTAGAATCTGTGCGAGTAACAAAAAACTATCTAGACGAGTATCGAAAAATGGTAGAATTAGTGTGAGTACCAGAAATTGGTAGAATCCGGGCGAGTACCAGGAAAAGGTAAAATCCTTGCGAGTACCGAAAAACTCTCTGGACGAGTATCAGAAAAGGGTAGAATCAGTGTGAGTACCTGAAAATGGTAGAATCCGGGCGAGTACCGAGAAAAGGTAGAATCCGTTCCACTATTGAAAAACTGTCCGGACGAGTTTCGGAAAATGGTAGAATTAGTGAGAGTACCCGAAAATGGTAGAATCCGGGCGAGTACCAGGAAAAGGTAGAATCCGTGCCACTATTGAAAAACTGTCCGGACGAGTTTCGGAAAAGGGTAGAATTAGTGAGAGTACCCGAAAATGGTAGAATCCGGGCGAGTACGAGGAAAAGGTAGAATCCATGCGAGTACCGAAAAACTATTCGGACGAGTATCGGAAAATGGTAGAATCAGTGTGAGTACCGGAAAATGGTAGAATTCGGGCGAATATCAAGAAAAGGTAGAATCCGTGCCACTATTGAAAAACTGTCCGGACGAGTTTCGGAAAAGGGTAAATCCGTGTGAGAATTGGAAACTGGTAGAATCTGGGCGAGTACCATGAAAAGGTAGAATCCGTGCCACTAATGAAAAACTGTCCAGACGTGTTTCGGAAAATGGTAGAATTAGTGTGAGTATCCGAAAATGGTAGAATCCGGGCGAGTACCGAAAAACTATTTGGACAAGTATCGGAAAAGGGTAGAATCAGTGTGAGTACCGGAAAATGGTAGAATCCGGGCGAGTATCGAGAAAAGGTAGAATCCGTGCCACTATTGAAAAACGGTCCGGACGAGTTTCGGAAAAGGGTAGTGATTACTACTCAAAGTATGCTATTTAGTAGCTTGTAATTATCTCTTTTAAACACCCTTGAGTAGTAATTATTACCTTTTAACTCAATTAACATGTTAGGGACCCTTGCAATCGTTTCTAACAATTGTGTTAAGTTTTGGTGCTTTTTGATAGCTTTATGCTCACCAAAGCAATTTATGAATGAGGGAGAGCTATATATGGTTCATGGCAAAGCTTTTGGAAAGCTTAAATTTATGAAGAAACCAAGCTTTGGAGCCTCATAATCCTTTGCCTTAGTAGTTCAAAGTATGCAAGGAGAGAACAAGGGAGAAGAGGAAAACAGGGTGATGAAAATAGGGGACACAGCTGCAGTCTTTCATTGCACTTTTGGAGCACTTCCCGAAGTCCATTTTCTACATTCTATATACCATTTCAAAGCTCAGAAAGTCAAGAATCCAACGATTTAAACTATACACTATTTGGAGCTGAAATGAGGAAGATATGGCCTTCGGAAGACAACTGCATCAAGCTGAGGGACAATTTCGCACGATGGAAAGCAAGGTGCGAATTCCTCAGTCCAAAGTATGGGAATTTCGCACACCTCAAACCAAAGTGCGAAATTGGAACTCCAACGTACGAAAACTGGATATTTTGGCCGACTCTTTTTTCTTCTGATATTTTTGTGTTTAAATTTCCATTTTCTCCTTGTATTCAGCCACTCATGTAATTCCTTAGCTAGGAAGTATCCAAGGAAGGGTAAAATTACCTTCCTATATAAATTCTCTTGTAAACACTGAAAAAACAATCTTTCGGGGAGCTTTCTCCAGGAGACCAACTTATGTAAATTTGTTACTTAGTGAAATACAGAGATCTCTTTTGCTTTTTTTTTTTTTCTCTTTTCTATTTTCTATTTTCTTGGAAGCCAAACACCCTCTGAGGATGTTTTCCCAGAGGATGAGAGGCTAAACCAATAGTTTCTTGGAGTAAAGGAAGCTAGGTGAAAAGTCCAGATTAAAAGGTGGAAAGTTTCCATGCATTAAATTCAGGTAGTTGGAATCCATAAATGGCTTCTAAATCCAAAGTTTTGCTTTAAATCCCTTAGAATCACTTTGACTAGCCAATACATGGTAAGCTTAAGGTCTCTGTGGATGCTTATTACTAGATCCATATCAGTCCATTAGTTATCATGTACGAGCCATTGGAAAGTGGTTCAAGGTGATAACCCATACAGTCTTGAGCCATTAATGGACCTTGACTACCATCTCTATTGACTTTTTATGGATTAAATCTTCATTGTCAAACCTATACCGGTTCGGGAAATAACTATAGGTTAAATCCCCAATGCGAGGAGAAAAATCCGGAATTTTCCACTTTACATCCTGAACTTGAACCTAGCAACCTTTAGCTCCGGGAGACTTTCTTTCTTCCACTTTCGCTTAGTTCTATGCGAGTTTAGTTTTAATCACCACTTTCAAAACAATTTTATTTTCTTTTAAAATTTCAAGTTTGTGCTAAAGGAAATCATCAGAATCAATTTCTAAATTAGAGCCTGTCACTGATAGAGTGAAAACCCATCCCTGAGTTCGACCCTAGAACTGCTATACTATAGTAGCTTTGCTACGCCAGTATAAGGTCATAGGATTTATAAATGTTTTTAATTAAAAGACCCGGCTGGAACCAAAACGAATCAGGTAGAATCCGTGTGAAAACCGAAAAATGGTAGAATCTGGGCGAGTACCATGAGAAGGTAGAATCCGTGCCACTAATCAAAAACTGCCCAGACGAGTTTCGGAAAAAGGTAGAATTAGTGTGAGTACCAGAAATTGGTAGAATATGGGCGAGTACCAGGAAAAGGTAGAATCCTTACGAGTACCGAAAAACTCTCTGGACGAGTATTAGAAAAGGGTAGAATCAGTGTGAGTACCTGAAAATGGTAGAATCCGGGCGAGTACCGAGAAAAGGTAGAATCCGTGCCACTATTGAAAAACTGTCCGGACGAGTTTCGGAAAAGGGTAGAATTAGTGAGAGTACCCGAAAATGGTAGAATCCGGGCGAGTACGAGGAAAAGGTAGAATCCTTACGAGTACCGAAAAACTCTCTAGACGAGTATCAGAAAAGGGTAGAATCAGTGTGAGTACCTGAAAATGGTAGAATCCGGGCGAGTACCGAGAAAAGGTAGAATCCGTGCCACTATTGAAAAACTGTCCGGACGAGTTTCGGAAAAGGGTAGAATTAGTGAGAGTACCCGAAAATGGTAGAATCCGGGCGAGTACGAGGAAAAGGTAGAATCCGTGCGAGTACCGAAAAACTATTCGGACGAGTATCGGAAAAGGGTAGAATCAGTGTGAGTACCGGAAAATGGTAGAATCCGTGCGACTATTGAAGATCTGTCCGAACGAGTTTCGAAAAAGGGTAGAATCAGTGTGAGTATAGGGAAATGATAGAATCTGGGCGAGTACCAGGAAAAGGTAGAATCCTTGCGAGTACCGAAAAACTGTCTTGACGAGTTTCGAAAAAGCGTAGAATCAGTGTGAGTACCAAAAAATGATAGAATCCGAGCGAGTATCGAGAAAGGGTAGAGTCCGTGCGACTATTGAAGAACTGTCCGGACGAGTTTCGGAAAAGGGTAGAATCAGTGTGAGTATAGGGAAATGGTAGAATCTGGGCGAGTACCAGGAAAAGGTAGAATCCGTGCCACTAATGAAAAACTGTCCGGACGAGTTTCGAAAAAGGGTAGAATTAGTAAGAGTACCCGAAAATGGTAGAATCCGGGCGAGTACGAGGAAAAGGAAGAATCCGTGCGAGTACCGAAAAGCTATTCGGACGAGTATCGGAAAATGGTAAAATGAGTGTGAGTACCGGAAAATGGTAGAATCCGAGCGAGTATCGAGAAAAGGAAGAATCCGTGCCACTATTGAAAAACCGTCCGAACGAATTTTGGAAAAAGGTAGAATCAGTGTAAGAACCGGAAAATGGTAGAATCTGGGCGAGTACCATGAAAAGGTAGAATCCGTGCCACTAATGAAAAACTATCCAGACGAGTTTCGGAAAAAGGTAGAATTAGTGTGAGTACCAGAAATTGGTAGAATCTGGGCGAGTACCAGGAAAAGTAGAATCCGTGCAAGTACCGAAAAACTATCTGGACGAGTATCGAAAAAGGGTAGAATCAGTGTGAGTACCAGAACTTGGTAGAATCCAGGCGAGTACAAGGAAAGGTAGAATCCTTGCGAGCACCGAAAAACTGTCCCAACGAGTATCAGAAAATGGTAGAATCAGTGTGAGTACCGGAAAAGAGTAGAATTCGGGCGAGTACTGGGAAAAGGTAGAATTCGTGCCACTATTGAAAAACTGTCCGAACGAGTTTCGGAAAAGGGAAGAATCAGTGTGAGTACCGAAAATTGGTAGAATCCGGGCGAGTACTGAGAAAAGGTAGAATCCATGCCACTATTGAAAAAATGTCCAAACGAGTTTCGGAAAAGCGTAGAATCAGTGTTAGTACCCAAAAATGGTAGAATCCATGCAAGTACCGGGAAAAGGTTGAATCCGGGCGAGTACCGAGAAAAGGTAGAATCCATGTGAGTACCGGAAAATGGTACAATCCGGGCGAGTACCGAGAAAAGGTAGAATCCGTGCCATTATTCAAAAACTGTCCGGACGAGTTTCGGAAATGGGTAGAATCAATGAGAGTACCCGAAAATGGTAGAGTCCGGGCGGGTACCGGCAAAAGTTAGAATCTGTGCCACTATTGAAAAGCAGTCCGCACGAGTTTCGGAAAAGGATAGAATCAGTGTGAGTACCGAAAAATGGTAGAATCCGGGCGAGTACCGAGAAAAGGTAGAATCCGTGCGAGTACCAAAAAACTATCCAGACGAGTATCGGAAAAGGGTAGAATCAGTGTGAGTACCCGAAAATGGTAGAGTCCGGGAGACTACCGAGAAAAGGTAGAATCCGTGCCACTATTGAGAAACTGTCAGGACGAGTTTCGGAAAAGGGTAGAATCAGCGTGAGTACCGAAAAACGGTAGAATCCGGGCGAGTACAGAGAAAAGGTAGAATCTGTGCCACTATTGTAACACTGTTCGGACGAGTTTCGGAAAAGGGTAGAATCAGTGTGAGTACCGGAAAATGGTAAAATCCTGGTGAGTACCGGGAAAAGGTACGATCCGTGCCACTATTGAAAAACTGTTCCGACGAGTTTCGGAAAAGGGTAGAATCAATGTGAGTACCGAAAAATGATAGAATCCTGGGGAGTACCGGGAAAAGGTAGAATTCGTGACACTATTGAAAAACTGTCCGGACGAGTTCCGGAAAAGGGTAGAATCAGTGTGAGTACCGAAAAATGGTAGAATTCGGCCGAGTGCAGGGAAAAGGAAGAATCTGTGCCACTATTGAAAAATTGTCCCGACGAGTTTCGAAAAAGGGTAGAATCAGTGTGAGTACCAGAAATTGGTAGAATCCGGGCGAGTACCAGGAAAAGGTAGAACCCTTGCGAGTACCGAAAAACTCTCCGGACGAGTATCAGAAAAGGGTAGAATCAGTGTGAGTACCGAAAAATGGTAGAATCCGGGCGAGTACCGAAAAAAGGTAGAATCCGTGCCACTATAGAAAAACTGTCCGGACGAGTTTAGGAAAAGGGTAGAATTAGTGAGAGTACCCGAAAATGGTACAATCCGGGCTAGTACGGAGAAAAGGTAGAATCCGTCCCACTATTGAAAAACTGTTTGGACGAGTTTCGGAAAAGGGTAGAATTAGTGAGAGTACCCGAAAATGGTAGAATCCAAACGAGTACCGGGAAAAGGTAGAATCCGTGCCACTATTGAAAAACTGTCTCGACGAGTTTCGGAAAAGGATAGAATCAGTGTGAGTACCGAAAAATGGTAGAATCCGGGCGAGTACCGGGAAAAGGTAGAATCCATGACACTATTGAAAAACTGTCTAGACGAGTTTCGGAAAAGGGTAGAATCAGTGTGAGTACCGGAAAATGGTAAAATCCTGGTGAGTACCGGGAAAAGGTAGAATCCATGCCACTATTGAAAAACTTTCCGGACAAGTTTAGGAATAGGGTAGAATCAGTGTGAGTACCAGATATTGGTTGAATCTGGGCGAGTACCCGGAGAAGATAGAATCCGTGCGAGTACCGAAAAACTATCCGGACGAGTATCAAAAAAGGGTAGAATCAGTGTGACCACCAAAAAATGGTAGAATCCGGGCGAGTACCACGAAAATGTAGAATCCGTGCCGCTATTGTAAACTTGTCAGGACGAGTTTCGGAAAAGGGTAGAATCAGTGTGAGTACCGAAAAATGGTAGAATCCGGACGAGTACCGAGAAAATGTAGAATCAGTGCAAGTACCGAAAAACTATCCGGACGAGTATCGGAAAAGGGTAGAATCAGTTTGAGTACCGGAAAACGGTACAATCCGGGCGAGTACCTAGAAAAGGTAGAATCCATGCCATTATTCAAAAACTCTCCGGACGAGTTTCGGAAAATGGTAGAATCAGTGAGAGTACCCGAAAATGGTAGAGTCCGGGCGGGTACCGGCAAAAGTTAGAATCTGTGCCACTATTGAAAAGCTGTCCGCACGAGTTTCGGAAAAGGATAGAATCAGTGTGAGTACCGGAAAATGGTAGAATCCGGGCGAGTACCGAGAAAAAGTAGAATCCGTGCGAGTACCGAAAAACTGTCCGGACGAGTTTCGGAAAAGGGTAGAATCAGTGACAGTACCCGAAAATGGTAGAGTCCGGGAGACTACCGGCAAAAGTTAGAATCTGTGCCACTATTGAGAAACTGTCCGGACGAGTTTCGGAAAATGATAGAATCAGTGTGAGTA
Organism: Vitis labrusca; assembly: GCA_011039315.1. Classification (NCBI taxonomy): domain Eukaryota; kingdom Viridiplantae; phylum Streptophyta; class Magnoliopsida; order Vitales; family Vitaceae; genus Vitis; species Vitis labrusca. Next base: position 1,467,426 of record JAAKHE010000031.1, on the reverse strand, counting down.
CCGAAAATTTGTAGAATCCGGGCGAGTACTGAGAAAAGCTAGAATCCGAGCGAGTACCCAAAAACTATCCGGACGAGTTTCGGAAAAGGGTAGAATCAGTGTGAGTACTGGAAAATGGTAAAATCCTAGTGAGTACCGGGAAAAGGTACAATCCGTGCCTTTATTGAAAAACTGTTCCGACGAGTTTCGGAAAAGGATAGACTCAGTGTGAGTACCGGAAATTGGTAGAATCCGGGCGAGTACCGAGAAAATGTAGAATCCTTGCGACTACCGAAAAACTCTCCGGAAGAGTTTCGGAAAAGGGTAGAATCAGTGTGAGTACCGAAAAATGGTAGAATTCGAACGAGTACCGGGAAAAGGTAGAATCCTTAAGAGTACCGAAAAACTCTCCGGACGAGTATCCGAAAAGGGTAGAATGGGTGTGAGTACCGGAAAATGATAGAATCTGGGCGAGTACGGAGAGAAGGTAGAATCCGTGCCACTATTGGAAAACTGTCCGAATGAGTTTCGGAAAAGGTTAGAATCGGTGTGAGTACCGGAAAAGGTAGAATCCGTGCCACTATTGAAAAACTATCCGGACGAGTTTCGGAAAAAGGGTAGAATCATTGTGAGGACCGGAAAATGGTAGAATCCGGGCGAGAAACGGGAAAATGTAGAATCTGTGCCACTATTTAAAAACTGTCCGGATAAGTTTCGAAAAAGGGTAGAATCAGTGTGAGTACCGGAAAATAGTAGAATCTAGGCGAGTTCAGGGAGAAGGTAGAATCCGTACCACTATTGAAAAAATCTTCGGACGAGTTTCGAAAAAGCATAGAATCAGTGTGAGTACCAGAAATTGGTAGAATCTGGTCGAGTACCAGGAAAAGGTAGAATCCGTGCGAGTATAGAAAAACTATCCGGACGAGTATCGGAAAAGGGTAGAATCAGTGTGAGTACCGGAAAATGATAGAATCTGGGAGAGTACCGAGAGAAGGTAGAATCCGTGCCACTATTGTAAAACTATCCGAACGAGTTTCAGAAAAGGTTAGAATCGGTGTGAGTACCGAAAAATGGTAGAATCCGGGCGAGTACCGGGAAAAGGTAGAATCCGTGCCACTATTGAAAAACTATCCGGACGAGTTTCGGAAAAAGGGTAGAATCATTGTGAGTAGTAGGAAAAAGTAGAATCCGTGCGAGTATCGAAAAACTATCCGGACGAGTATCGGAAAATGGTAGAATCAGTGTGAGTACCGGAAAATGGTAGAATCTGGGCGAGTGCCGAGAAAAGGGAAAATCCTTGCCGCTATTGAAAAACTGTCCGGACGAGTTTCGGAAAAGGGTAGAATCATTGTGAGTAGTAGGAAAAAGTAGAATTTGTGCGACTACCGAAAAACTATCCGGACGAGTATCGGAAAATGGTAGAATCAGTTTGAGTATCGGAAAATGATAGAATCCCGACGAGAAACGGGAAAAGATAGAATCCGTGCCACTATTGAAAAACTGTCCGGACGAGTTTCGGAAAAGGGTAGAATCGGTGTGAGTACCGGAAAATGGTAGAATCCGGGCGAGAAACGGGAAAAGGTAGAATCCGTGCCACTATTGAAAAACTGTCCGAATGAGTTTCGGAAAAGGGTAGAATCAGTGTGACGACCGAAAAATGGTGGAATCCGGGCAAGTACCGGGAAAAGGTAGAATCCGTGCCACTATTGAAAAACTGTCCGGACGGGTATCGGAAAAGGGTAGAATCAGTGTGAGTACGGGAAAATGTTAGAATCTGGGCAAGTACCGGGAAAAGGTAGAATGCGTGCGAGTACCGAAAAACTGTACGGACGAGTATCGGAAAAGTGTAGTATCTGTGTGAGTACCAAAAAGTGGTAGAATCCGGGCAATTACCGGGAAAAAGTGGAATCTGTACCAATATTGAAAAACTGTCCGGACGAGTTTTGGAAAAGGGTAGAATTAGTGTGAGTAACGGAAAATGGTAGAATCCGGGCGAGTACCATGAAGAGGTAGAATCCGTTTGAGTACCGAAAATCTATCCGGACGAGTATCGGAAAAGGGTAGAATCAGTGTGAGTACCAAAAAATGGTAGAATCCGGGCGAGAAACGGGAAAAGATAAAATCCGTGCCACTATTGAAAAACTGTCCGGATGAGTTTCGGAAAAGGGTAGAATCAGTGTGAGTACCGGAAAATAGTAAAATCAAGGCGAGTTCCGGGAGAAGGTAGAATTCGTACCACTATTGAAAAAGTGTCCGGACGAGTTTCGAAAAAGCGTAGAATCAGTGTGAGTACCACAAATTGGTAGAATCCGGTCGAGTACTAGGAAAAGGTAGAATCCGTGCGAGTATAGAAAAACCATCCAGACGAGTATCGGAAAACGGTAGAATGGGTGTGAGTACCGGAAAATGATAGAATCTGGGCGAGTACCGAGAGAAGGTAGAATCCGTGCCACTATTGTAAAACTATCAGAACGAGTTTCGGAAAAGGTTAGAATCGGTGTGAGTACCAGAAAATAGCAGAATCCGGGCGAGTACCGGGAAAAGGTAGAATCCGTGCCACTATTGAAAAACAATCCGGACGAGTTTCGGAAAAAGGGTAGAATCATTGTGAGGACCGGAAAATGGTGGAATTTGGCCGAGGACCGGGAAAAGGTAGAATCCGTGCCACTATTGAAAAACTATCCAGACGAGTTTCGGAAAAAGGGTAGAATCATTGTGAGGACCGGAAAATGGTAGAATCCGGGCGAGAAACGGGAAAATGTAGAATCTGTGCCACTATTGAAAAACTGTCCGGATAAGTTTCGGAAAAGGGTAGAATCAGTGTGAGTACCGAAAAATAGTAGAATCCAGGCGAGTTCAGGGAGAAGGTAGAATCCGTACCACTATTGAAAAAGTGTCCGGACGAGTTTCGAAAAAGCGTAGAATCAGTGTGAGAACCAGAAATTGGTGGAATCCGGTCGAGTACCAGGAAAAGGTAGAATCTGTACGAGTATAGAAAAACTATCCTGACCAGTATCGGAAAAGGGTAGAATCAGTGTGAGTACCGGAAAATGATAGAATCTGGGAGAGTACCGAGAGAAGGTAGAATCCGTGCCACTATTGTAAAACTGTCCCAACGAGTTTCAGAAAAGGTTATAATCGTTGTGAGTACCGAAAAATGTTAGAATCCGGGCGAGTACCGGGGAAAGGTAGAATCCGTGCCACTATTGAAAAACTATCCGGACGAGTTTCGGAAAAAGGGTAGAATCATTGTGAGTAGTAGGAAAAAGAAGAATTCGTGCAAGTATCGAAAAACTATCAGGACGAGTATCGAAAAATGGTAGAATCAATGTGAGTACCGGAAAATGGTAGAATGAGTGTAAGTACCGGAAAATGGTAGAATCCGGGCGAGTTCCGAGAAAAGGGAAAATTCGGGCCACTATTGAAAAACTGTCCGGACGAGTTTCGGAAAAGGGTAAAATCATTGTGAGTAGTAGGAAAAAGTAGAATTCGTGCGAGTACAGAAAAACTATTTGGACGAATATCGAAAAATGGTAGAATCAGTGTGAGTACCGGAAAATGGTAGAATCAGTGTGAGTACCAGAAAATGGCAGAATCCGGGCGAGAAACGGGAAAAGGTAGAATCAATGTGAGGACCGGAAAATGGTAGAATCCGGGCTATTACCGGGAAAAGGTAGTATTCGTGCCACTATTGAAAAACTGTCCGGATGAGTTTTGTAAGAGGGTAGAATCAGTGTGAGGACCGGAAAATGGTGGAATCCGGGCGAGTACCGGGAAAAGGTAGAATCCATGCCACTATTTAAAAACTGTCCGGACGAGTATCGGAAAAGGGTAGAATCAGTGTGAGTACCGGAAAATAGTACCATCCAGGCGAGTTCAGAGAGAAGGTAGAATTCGTACCACTATTGAAAAAGTGTCCGGACGAGTTTCGAAAAAACGTAGAATCAGTGTGAGTACCAGAAATTGGTAGAATCCAATCGAGTACCAGGAAAAGGTAGAATCCGTGTGAGTATAGAAAAACTTTCCGGAACGAGTATCGGAAAATGGTAGAATCAGTGTGAGTATCGGAAAATGATAGAATCTGGGCGAGTACCGAGAAAAGGTAGAATCTGTGCCACTATTGTAAAACTGTCCGAACGAGTTTCGGAAAAGGTTAGAATCGGTGTGAGTACCGGAAAATGGTAGAATCCGGGCGAGTACCGGGAAAAGGTAGAATCCGTGCCACTATTGAAAAACTGTCCGGACGAGTTTCGGATAAGGGAAGAATCATTGTGAGTAGTAGGAAAAAGTACAATCCGTGCGAGTATCGAAAAATGGTAGAATCAGTGTGAGTACCGAAAAATGGTAGAATCCGGGCGAGTGCCGAGAAAAGGGAAAATCTATGCCACTATTGAAAAACTGTCCGGACGAGTTTCGGAAAAGGGTAAAATCATTGTGAGTAGTAGGAAAAAGTAGAATTCGTCCGAGTACCGAAAAACTATCCGGACGAGTATCGAAAAATGGTAGAATCTGTGTGAGTACCGGAAAATGGTAGAATCAGTGTGAGTACCGGAAAATGGTAGAATCCGGGCGATTACCGGGAAAAGGTAGTATTTGTGACACTATTGAAAAACTGTCCGGGTGAGTTTCGGAAAAGGGTAGAATCAGTGTGAGGACCGGAAAATGGTGGAATCCGGGCGAGTACCGGGAAAATTTAGAATCCATGCCACTATTGAAAAACTGTCTGGACGAGTATCGAAAAAGGGTAGAATCAGTATGAGTACCGGAAAATAGTAGAATCCAGGCGAGTTCAGGGAGAAGGTAGAATCCGTACCACTATTGAAAAAGTCTCCGGACGAGTTTCGAAAAAGTGTAGAATCAGTGTGAGTACCAGAAATTGGTAGAATCCGGTCGAGTACCAGGAAAAGGTAGAATCCGTGCGAGTATAGAAAAACCATCCGGACGAGTATCGGAAAAGGGTAGAATAAGTGTGAGTATCGGAAAATGATAGAATCTGGGCGAGTACCGAGAGAAGGTAGAATCTGTGCCACTATTGTAAAACTGTCCGAACGAGTTTCAGGAAAAGGTTAGAATCGGTGTGAGTACCGGAAAATGGTAGAATTCGGGCGAGTATTGGGAAAAGGTAGAATCCGTGCCACTATTGAAAAACTGTCCGGACGACTTTCGGAAAATGGTAGAATCATTGTAAGTAGTAGGAAAAAGTAGAATCCGTGCGAGTACCGAAAAACTATCCGGACGAGTATCGAAAAATGGTAGAATCAGTGTGAGTACCGTAAAATGGTAGAATCAGTGTGAGTACCGGAAAATGGTAGAATCCGGGCGAGAAACGGGAAAAGGTAGAATCAATGTGAGGACCGGAAAACGGTAGAATCCGAGCGATTACCGGGAAAAGGTAGTATCCGTTGCACTATTGAAAAACTGTCCGGATGAGTTTCGGGAAAGGGTAGAATCGGTGTGAGTACCGGAAAATGGTAGAATCCGGGAGAGAAACGGGAAAAGGTAGAATCCGTGCCACTATTCAAAAACTGTTCGGATGAGTTTCGAAAAAGGGTAGAATCAGTGTGAGCCGAAAATGGTGGAATCCGGGCGAGTACCGGGAAAAGGTAGAATCGATGCCACTATTGAAAAACTGTCCGGACGAGTATCGGAAAAGGGTAGAATCAGTGTGAGTACCGGAAAATTGTAGAATCCAGGCGAGTTCAGGGAGAAGGTAGAATCCGTACCACTATTGAAAAAATCTCCGGACGAGTTTCGAAAAAGCGTAGAATCAGTGTGAGTACCAGAAATTGGTAGAATCTGGTTGAGTACCAGGAAAAGGTAGAATCCGTGCAAGTATAGAAAAACCATCCGGACGAGTATCAGAAAAGGCTAGAATCCGTGTGAGTACCGGAAAATGATAGAATCTGAGCGACTACCGAGAGAAGGTAGAATCCGTGCCACTATTGAAAAACTGTCCGAACGAGTTTCAGAAAAGGTTAGAATCGGTGTGAGTAACGGAAAATGGTAGAATCCGGGCGAGTACCAGGAAAAGGTAGAATCCGTGCCACTATTGAAAAACTATCCGGACGAGTTTCGGAAAAAGGGTAGAATCATTGTGAGTAGTAGGAAAAAGTAGAATCCGTGCGAGTATCGAAAAATGGTAGAATCAGTGTGAGTACCAAAAAATGGTAGAATCAGTGTGAGTACCGGAAAATGGTAGAATCCGGGCGAGAAACGGGAAAAGGTAGAATCAATGTGAGGACCGAAAAATGGTAGAATCCGGGCGAGTACCGGGAAAAGGTAGAATCCCTGCCACTATTGAAAAACTGTCCGGACGAGTTTCGGAAAAGGGTAGAATCAGTGTGAGTACCGAAAAATAGTAGAATCCAGGCGAGTTGAGGGAGAAGGTAGAATCCGTACCACCATTGAAAACGTCTCCGGACGAGTTTCGAAAAAGCGTAGAATCAGTGTGAGTACCAGAAATTGGTAGAATCCGGGCGAGAAATGGGAAAAGGTAGAATCAATGTGAGGACCGAAAAATGGTAGAATCAGGGCGATTATCTGGAAAAGGTAGTATCCGTGCCACTATTGAAAAACTGTCCGGATGAGTTTCGAAAAAGGGTAGAATCAGTGTGAGGACCGAAAAATGGTGGAAGAGTACCGGGAAAAGGTAGAATCCATGCCACTATTGAAAAACTGTCTGGAAGAGTCTCGGTAAAGGGTAGAATCAGTGTGAGTACCCGAAAATAGTAGAATCCAGGCGAGTTCAGGGAGAAGGTAGAATCCATACCACTATTGAAAAAGTGTCCGGATGAGTTTCGAAAAAGCGTAGATTCAGTGTGAGTACCAGAAATTGGTAGAATCCGGTCGAGTACCAGGAAAAGGTAGAATCCGTGCGAGTATAGAAAAACCATTCAGACGAGTATCGGAAAAGGGTAGAATCCGTGTGAGTACCGGAAAATGATAGAATCTGGGCGACTACCGAGAGAAGGTAGAATCTGTGCCACTATTGTCAAACTGTCCGAACGAGTTTCGGAAAAGGTTAGAATCGGTGTGAGTACCGGAAAATGGTAGAATCCGTGCCACTATTGAAAAACTGTCCGGACGAGTTTCGGAAAAGGGAAGAATCATTGTGAGTAGTAGGAAAAAGTAGAATCCGTACAAGCATCGAAAAACTATCCGGACGAGTATCGAAAAATGGTGGAATCAGTGTGAGTACCGGAAAATGGTAGAATCAGTGTATGTACCGGAAAATGGTAGAATCCGGGCGAAAAACGGGAAAAGGTAGAATCCGTGCCACTATTGAAACACTGTCCGGATTTGTTTCGGAAAAGGGTAGAATCAGTGTGAGGCGAAAATGGTGGAATCCGGGCGAGTACCGGGAAAAGGTAGAATCCATGCCACTATTGAAAAACTGTCCAGACGAGTATCGAAAAAGGTAGAATCAGTGTGAGTACCGGAAAATAGTAGAATCCAGTCGAGTACCAGGAAAAGGTAGAATCCGTGCTACTATAGAAAAACCATCCGGACGAGTATAGGAAAAGTGTAGAATGAGTGTGAGTACCGGAAAATGGTACAATCCGGGCGAGTACCGGGAAAAGGTAGAATCCGTGCCGCTATTGAAAAAATCTCCGGACGAGTTTCGAAAAAGCGTAGATTCAGTGTGAGTACCAGAAATTGGTAGAATCCGATCGAGTACCAGGAAAAGGTAGAATCCGTGCGAGTATAGAGAAACCATTCGGACGAGTATCGGAAAAGGGTAGAATCTGTGTGAGTACCGGAAAATGATAGAATCTGGGCGACTACCGAGAGAAGGTAGAATCTGTGCCACTATTGTAAAACTGTCCGAACGAGTTTCGGAAAAGGTTAGAATCGGTGTGAGTACCGGAAAATGGTAGAATCCGGGCGAGTACCGGGAAAAGGTAGAATCCGTGCCACTATTGAAAAACTGTCCGGACGAGTTTCGAAAAAGGGAAGAATCATTGTGAGTAGTAGGAAAAAGTAGAATCCGTGCGAGTACCAAAAAACTATCCGGACGAGTATCGAAAAATGGTAGAATCAGTGTGAGTACCGAAAAATGGTAGAATCCGGGCGAGTGCCGAGAAAAGGGAAAATCTGTGCCACTATTGAAAAACTGTCCGGACGAGTTTCAGAAAAGGGTAAAATCATTGTGAGTAGTAGGAAAAAGTAGAATTCGTGCGAGTACCGAAAAACTATCCGGACGAGTATCGAAAAATGGTAGAATCAGTGTGAGTACCGGAAAATGGTAGAATCCAGGCGAGAAAAAGGAAAAGGTAGAATCAATGTGAGGACCGGAAAATGGTAGAATCCGGACGATTACCGGGAAAAGGTAGTATCCGTGCCACTATTGAAAAATTGTCCGGATGAGTTTCGGAAAAGGTTAGAATCAGTGTGAGGACCGGAAAATGGTAGAATCCGGGCGAGTACCGGGAAAAGGTAGAATCCATGCCACTATTGAAAAACTGTCCGGACGAGTATCTGAAAAGGGTAGAATCAGTGTGAGTAACGGAAAATAGTAGAATCCAGGCGAGTTCAGGGAGAAGGTAGAATCCGTACCACTATTGAAAAAGTCTCCGGACGAGTTTCGAAAAAGCGTAGAATCAGTGTGAGTACCAGAAATTGGTTGAATCCGGTCAAGTACCAGGAAAAGGTACAATCCGTGCGAGTATAGAAAAACCATCCGGACGAGTATCGGAAAAGGGTAGAATCAGTGTGAGTATCGAAAAATGATAGAATCTGGGCGAGTACCGAGAGAAGGTAGAATCTGTGCCACTATTGTAAAACTGTCGGAACGAGTTTCGGAAAAGGTAAGAATCGGTGTGAGTACCGAAAAATGGTAGAATCCAGGCGAGTACTGGGAAAAGGTAGAATCCGTGCCACTATTGAAAAACTGTCCGGAGGAGTTTCGAAAAATGGTAGAATCATTGTGAGTAGTAGGAAAAAGTAGAATCCGTGCGAGTACCGAAAAACTATCCGGATGAGTATCGAAAAATGGTAGAATCGGTGTGAGTATCGGAAAATGGTAGAATCAGTGTGAGTACCGGAAAATGGTAGAATCCGGGCGAGAAACGGGAAAAGGTAGAATCAATGTGAGGACCGGAAAATGGTAGAATCCAGGCGATTACCGGGAAAAGGTAGTATTTGTGCCACTATTGAAAAACTGTCTGGATGAGTTTCGGAAAAGGGTAGAATCAGTGTGAGGACCGGAAAATGGTGGAATCCGGGCGAGTACCGGGAAAAGGTAGAATCCATGCCACTATTGAAAAACTGTCTGGACGAGTATCGGAAAAGGTTAGAATCAGTGTGAGTACCGAAAAATAATAGAATCCAGGCGAGTTCAGGGAGAAGGTAGAATCCGTACCACTATTGAAAAAGTCTCCGAACGAGTTTCGAAAAAGCGTAGAATCAGTGTGAGTACCAGAAATTCGTAGAATCCGGTCGAGTACCAGGAAACGGTAGAATCCGTGCGAGTATAGAAAAACCATCCGGACGAGTATCGGAAAAGGGTAGAATCAGTGTGAGTATCGGAAAATGATAGAATCTGGGCGAGTACCGAGAGAAGGTAGAATCTGTGCTACTATTGTAAAACTGTCCGAACGAGTTTCGGAAAAGGTTTGATTCGGTGTGAGTACCGAAAAATGGTAGAATCCGGGCGAGTACTAGAAAAAGGTAGAATCCGTGCCACTATTGAAAAACTGTCCGGACGAGTTTTGGAAAAGGGTAGAATCATTGTGAGTAGAAGGAAAAAGTAGAATCCGTGCGAGTACCGAAAAACTATCCGGACGAGTATCGAAAAATGGTAGAATCAGTGTGAGTACCGGAAAATGGTAGAATCCGGGCGAGAAAAAGGAAAGGGTAGAATCAATGTGAGGACCGGAAAATGGTAGAATCCGGGCGATTACCGGGAAAAGGTAGTATTTGTGCCACTATTGAAAAACTGTCCGGATGAGTTTCGGAAAAGGGTAGAATCAGTGTGAGGACCGGAAAATGGTGGAATCCGGGCGAGTACCGGGAAAATTTAGAATCCATGCCACTATTGAAAAACTGTCTGGACGAGTATCGAAAAAGGGTAGAATCAGTATGAGTACCGGAAAATAGTAGAATCCAGGCGTGTTCAGGGAGAAGGTAGAATCCGTACCACTATTGAAAAAGTCTCCGGACGAGTTTCGAAAAAGCGTAGAATCAGTGTGAGTACCAGAAATTGGTAGAATCCGGTCGAGTACCAGGAACATGTAGAATCCGTGTGAGTATAGAAAAACCATCCAGACGAGTATCGGAAAATGATAGAATCTGGGCGAGTACCGAGAGAAGATAGAATCTGTGCCACTATTGTAAAACTGTCCGAACGAGTTTCGGAAAAGGTTAGAATCGGTGTGAGTACCGGAAAATGGTAGAATCCGGGCGAGTACTGGGAAAAGGTAGAATCCGTGCCACTATTGAAAAACTGTCCGGACGACTTTCGGAAAATGGTAGAATCATTGTGAGTAGTAGGAAAAAGTAGAATCCGTG
>JAAKHE010000031.1:1413685-1453162 GCA_011039315.1 Vitis labrusca | reverse complement strand
GAGTATCGGAAAATGGTAGAATTAGTGTGAGTATCGGAAAATGATAGAATCAGGGCGAGTACCGAGAGAAGGTAGAATCTTTGCCACTACTGTAAAACTGTCCGAACGAGTTTCGGAAAAGGTTAGAATCGGTGAGTACCGGAAAATGGTAGAATCCGGGCGAGTACCGGGAAAAGGTAGAATCCGTGCCACTATTGAAAAACTGTTCGGACGAGTTTCGGAAAAGGGTAGAATCATTGTGAGTAGTAGGAAAAAGTAGAATTCGTGCGAGTACCGAAAACCTATCCGGACGAGTATTGAAAAATGGTAGAATCAGTGTGAGTACCGGAAAATGGTAGAATCAGTGTGAGTACCGGAAAAGGGTAGAATCCGGGCGATTACCGGGAAAAGGTAGAATCCGTGCCACTATTGAAAAATTGTCCGGATGAGTTTCGGAAAAGGGTAGAATCAGTGTGAGGACCGGAAAATGGTGGAATCCGGGCGAGTACCGGTAAAAGGTTGAATCCGTGCCACTATTGAAAAACTGTCTGGACGAGTATCGGAAAAGGGTAGAATCAGTGTGAGTACGGGAAAATGGTAGAATCCGGGCGAGTACCGGGAAAAGGTAGAATCCGTGCGAGTACCGAAAATCTATCCGGACGATTATCGAAAAAGGGTAGAATGAGTGTGAGTACCGGAAAATAGTAGAATCCGGGCGAGAAACGGGACAAAGTAGAATCCGTTCCACTATTGAAAAACTATCCGGACGAGTATCGAAAAATAGTACAATCTAGGCGAGTACCATGAGAAGGTAGAATTCGTGCCACTATTGAAAAAGTGTCCGGACGAGTTTCGAAAAACAGTAGAATTCGGGCGAGTACCAGGAAAAGGTAGAATCCGTGCGAGTGCAGAGAAACTATCCGGACGAGTATCGAAATAGGGTAGAATCAGTGTGATTACCGAAAAATGGTAGAATCTGGGCGAGTACCGAGAAAAGGTAGAATCCATGCCACTATTGTAAAACTATCCGGACGAGTTTTGGAAAAGGGTAGAATCGGTGTGAGTACCAGAAAATGGTAGAATCTGGGATAGTACCGGGAAAAGGTAGAATCCGTGCCACTATTGAAAAACTGTCAGGACGAGTTTCGGAAAATGGTAGAATCAGTGTGAGTACCCGAAATGTGTAGAATCCGCGCGACTACCGGGAAAAGGTAGAATCCATGCGAGTACGAAAAATCTATCCAGACGAGTATCGGAAAAGGGTAGAATCAGTGTGAGTGTCGGAAAATGGTAGAATAAGGGAGAGTACGGGGAAAAGGTAGAATCCGTGCGAATATTGAAAAACTATCCGGATGAGTTTCGGAAAAGGGTAGAATCGGTGTGAGTATCGGAAAATAGTAGAATCCAGGCGAGTACCAGGAAAGGGTAGAATCCGTGCGAGTACCGAAAAACTCTTCGGACGAGTATCGGAAAAGGGTAGAATCAGTATGAGTACTTGAAAATGGTAGAATCCGGGCGAGTACTAGGAGAAGATAGAATCTGTGCCACTATTGAAAAAGTGTCCGGACGAGTTTCGGAAAATGCTAGAATCAGTGTGAGTACCAAAAATTGGTAGAATTCGGGCGAGTACCGGGAAAAGGTAGAATCCGTGCGAGTACCGAAAAACTCTTTGGACGAGTATCGGGAAAGGGTAGAATCAATATGAATACTGGAAAATGGTAGAATCCGGGCGAGTACCGGGAAAAGGTAGCATCCGTGCCATTATTGAAAAACTGTCCGGACGAGTTTCGGAAGAAGGTAGAATTAGTGTGAGTACTAGAAATTGGCAGAATCCGGGCGAGTACCATGAACAGGTAGAATCCGTGCGAGTACCCAAAAAATGTCCAGACGAGTATCGGAAAAGGGTAGAATCAGTGTGAGTACCGGGAAAAGGTAGAATTCGTGCCACTATTGAAAAACTGTCAGGACGAGTTTCGGAAAAGGGTAGAATCAGTGTGAGTACCGGAAAATGGTAGAATCCGGGCGAGTACCAGGAAAAGGTAGAATCCGTGCGTGTAGCGAAAAACTATCCGGACGAGAATCAAAAAAGGGTAGAATCAGTGTGAGTACCGGAAAATGGTAGAATCCGGGCGAGTACCGAGAAAAGGTAGAGTCCGTGCCACTATTGAAAAACTGTCTGGACGAGTTTCGGAAAAGGGTAGAATCAGTTTGAGTACTAGAAATTGGTAGAATCCAGGCGAGTACAGGGAAAAGGTAGAATCCGTGCAAGTAATAAAAAATTATCCGGACGAGTATCGGAAAAGGGTAAAATGAGTGTGAGTACCAAAAAATGGCAGAATCTGGGCGAGTACCAGGAAAAGGTAGAATCCGTGCCACTATTGAAAAATTGTCCGGACGAGTATCGGAAAAGGGTAGAATCAGTGTGAGTACCGGAAAAGGGTTGAATCAGTGTGAGTACCGGAAAATGGTAAAATCCGGGCAAGTACCAGGAAAAGGTAGAATCCGTGCCACTATTGAAAAACTGTCCGGAAGTGTTTCGGAAAAGAGTAGGAATAGTGTGAGTACTGAAAAATGGTAGAATCCAGGCAAGTACCCGGAAAAGGTAGAATCCGTGCGAGTACCGAAAAATTGTACTGACGAGTATCGGAAAAATGTGGAATTAGTGTGAGTACCGAAAAATTGTAAAATTCGTACCACTATTGAAAAATTGTACGGACGACTTTTGGAAAAGGGTAGAATCAGTGTGAGTATAGAAAAATGGTAGAATCCGGGCGAGTACTAGAAAAAGGTAGAATCCGTGCGAGTACCGAAAAATTGTCCAAACGAGTATCGGAAAAGGGTAGAATCAGTGTTAGTACCGGAAAATGGTATAATCTGGGCGAGTAACGGGAAAAGGTAGAATTCGTACTGCTATTGAAAAACTCTTCGGACGAGTTTCGGAAAAAGGTAGAAATTGTGTGAGTACTTAAAAATGGTAGAATCCAGGCGAGTACCCGGAAAAGGTAGAATCCGTGCGAGTAACAAAAAACTATCCGAACGAGTATAGGAAAAGGGTAAAATGAGTGTGAGTACCAAAAACTGGTAGAATCTGGGCGAGTACCAGGAAAAGGTAGAATCCGTGCCACTATTGAAAAACTGTCCGGACGAGTATCTGAAAAGGGTAGAATCAGTGTGAGTACCGGAAAATGGTAAAATCCGGGCAAGTACCGGGAAAAGGTAGAATCCGTGCCACTATTGAAAAACTGTCCGGAAGAGTTTCGGAAAAGAGTAGAAATAGTGTGAGTACTGAAAAATGGTAGAATCCAGGCAAGTACCCGGAAAAGGTAGAATCCGTGCGAGTACCGAAAAAAAGTACTGACGAGTATCGGAAAAATGTGGAATCAGTGTGAGTACCGAAAAATAGTAAAATTCGTACCACTATTGAAAAATTGTACTAACGACTTTTGGAAAAGGGTAGAATCATTGTGAGTATCGAAAAATGGTAGAATCCGGGCGAGTACTGGCAAAAGGTAGAATCCGTGCGAGTACCGAAAAATTGTCCAACTGAGTATCGGAAAAGGGTAGAATCAGTGTTAGTACCGGAAAATGGTATAATCTGGGCGAGTAGCGGGAAAAGGTAGAATTCGTGCTGCTATTGAAAAACACTTCGGACGAGTTTCGGAAAAAAGTAGAAATTGTGTGAGTACTTTAAAATGGTAGAATCCAGGCGAGTACCCGAAAAAGGTAGAATCTGTGTGAGTACCGAAAAACTGTACGGACGAGTATCGGAAAAATGTAGAATCAGTGTGGGTACCGAAAAATGGTAGAATCCGGGCGATTACTGGTTAAAGGTAGAATCCGTACCACTATTGAAAAATTGTCCGGACGACTTTTGGAAAAGGGTAGAATCAGTGTGAATACCGAAAAATGGTATAATCCGGGCGAGTACCGGGAAAAGGTAGAATCCGTGCGAGTACCGAAAAACTGTCCAAACGAGTATCGAAAAAGCGTAGAATCAGTGTGAGTATCGAAAAATGGAAGAATCCAGGCGAGTACCTGGAAAATATAGAATCCGTGCGAGTACTGAAAAACTGTATAGACAAGTATTGGCAAAGGGTAGAATCAATGTGAGTACCGAAAAATGGCAGAATCTGAGAGATTACCGGGAAAAGGTAGAATCCGTACCACTACTAAAAACTGTCCGGACGACTTTTGGAAAAGGCTAGAATCAGTGTGAGTACTGGAAAGTGGTAGAATTGGGGTGAGTACCGGGAAAAGGTAGAATCCGTGGCACAATTGAAAATTTGTCTAGACGACTTTTGGAAAATGGTAGAATCCGGGCGAGTACCGAGAAAAGGTAGAATTCGTGCCACTATTGAAAAACTTTCCGGACGAGGTTCGGAAAAGGGTAGAATCAGTGTGAGTACCTGAAATTGGTAAAATCTAGGCGACTATCGGGAAAAGGTAGAATTCGTGCGAGTACCGAAAATCAATCCAGACGAGTATCGGAAAAGTGTAGAATCAGTGTGAGTACTAGAAATTGGTAGAATCTAGGCGAGTACCAGGAAAAGGTAGAATCCGTGCGAGTACGGAAAAACTATTCGGACGAGTATCGGAAATGGGTAGAATCAGTGTGAGTACTGGAAAATGGTAGAATCCGGGCGAGTACCGGGAAAAGGTAGAATCTGTGCCACTATCAAAAAACTGTCTGGACGAGTTTAGGAAAAGGGTAGAATCAGTTGCAGTACCAGAAATTGGTAGAATCCGGGCAAGTACCAGGAAAAGGTAGAATCCGTGCGAGTACCGAAAAACTGTCCAAGCGAGTATCAGAAAATGGTAGAGTCAGTGTGAGTACTGGAAAATTGTAGAATCCGGGCGAGTACCGAGAAGAGTTAGAATCCATGCCACTATTGAAAAACTGTTCGGACGAGTTTCGAAAAAGGGTCGAATCAGTGTGAGTACCGGAAAATGGTAGAATCCGGCCGAGTACCGGGAAAAGGTAGAATCCGTGCCACTGTTGAAAAACTGTCTGGACGAGTTTCGGAATAGGGTAGAATCAGTATGAGTACCAGAAAATGGTAGAATCCGTGCCACTATTGAAAAACTGTACGGACGAATTTCGGAAAAGGGTAGAATCACTGTGTGTACCGGGAAAAGGTAGAATCCGTGCCACTATTAAAAAACTGTTCGGACGTGTTTCGAAAAAGGGTAGAATCTGTGTGTGCACCGGAAAATGGTAGAATATGGGCGAGTACCGGGAAAAGGTAGAATCCGTGCCACTATTGAAAAACTCTCCGGATGAGTTTCGGAAAAGGGTAGAATCAGTGTGAATACCCGAAAATGGTAGAATCCGAGCGAGTATCGGGAAAAGGTTGAATCCGTGCCACTATCGAAAAACTTTTCGGACGAGTATCGAAAAAGGGTAGAATCAGTGTGT
The DNA here is from genome assembly GCA_011039315.1 of Vitis labrusca. Classification (NCBI taxonomy): domain Eukaryota; kingdom Viridiplantae; phylum Streptophyta; class Magnoliopsida; order Vitales; family Vitaceae; genus Vitis; species Vitis labrusca. The sequence goes on along the minus strand of JAAKHE010000031.1, from coordinate 1,447,767 downwards.
GTACCTAAAAATGGTAGAATTCGGGCGAGTACCGGGAAAAGGTAGAATCAATGCGTATCGAAAAACTGTCCGGACGAGTATCGGAAAAGGGTAGAATCAGTATGAGTACCGAAGAATGATAGAATCAGGGCGAGTACCGAGAAAAGGTTGAATCCGTTTAAGTACCGAAAAACTGTCCGGACGTGTTTTGAAAAAGGGTAGAATCAGTGTGTGTACCAGAAAATGGTAGAATCCGGGCGAGTACCGGGAAAAGGTAGAATCTGTGCCACTATTGAAAAACTATCCGGATGAGTTTCGAAAAAATGTAGAATCAGTGTGAATACCGGAAAATGGTAGAATCCGGGCTAGTATCGGGAAAAGGTAGAATCCGTGCCACTATTGAAAAACTGTCCGGATGAGTTTCGGAAAATGGTAGAATCAGTGTGAGTACCAGAAAATGGTAGAATCGGGGCGAGTACCGGGAAAAGGTTGAATCCGTGCCACTATCGAAAAACTTTTCGGACGAGTTTCGAAAAAGGGTAGAATCAGTGTGTGTACCGGAAAATGGTAAGATCCAGGCGAGTACCGCGAAAAGGTAGAATCCATGCAAATACCGAAAAACTGTCTGTACGAGTATCGGAAAAGGGTAGAATCAGTGTGAGTACTGATAACTGATAGGATCCGGGCGAGTACCCAGAAAAGGTAGAATCCGTTTAAGTACCGAAAAACTGTCCGGATGTGTTTTGAAAAAGGTAGAATCAGTGTGTGTACCAGAAAATGGTAGAATCCGGGCGAGTATCGGGAAAAGGTAGAATCCGTGCCACTATTAAAAAACTGTTCGGACGTGTTTCGAAAAAGGGTAGAATCTATGTGTGCACCGAAAAATTATAGAATCTGGGCGAGTACCGAGAAAAGGTAGAATCCGTGCAAGTACCAAAAAACTGTCCGGACGTGTTTCAAAAAAGGGTAGAATCTGTGTGTGTACCGAAAAATGGTAGAATCCGGGCTAGTACCGGGAAAAGGTAGAACCCGTGCCACTATTGAAAAACTGTCCGGACGAGTTTCGGAAAAGGGTAGAATGAGTGTGAGTACTAGAAAATGGTAGAATCTGGGCGAGTACCGGGAAAATGTAGAATCCGTGCCACTATTAAAAAACTGTCCGGACGAGTTTCGAAAAAAGGTAGAATCAATGTGAATATCGGAAAATGGTAGAATCGGGGCGAGTATCGAAAAATGGTAGAATCTGTGTGACTACCGAAAAATGGTAGAATCCGGGCTAGTACCGGGAAAAGGTAGAATCCGTGCCACAATTGAAAAACTGTCCAGACGAGTTTCGGAAAAGGGTAGAATGAGTGTGAGTACTAGAAAATGGTAGAATCTGGGCGAGTACCGGGAAAATTTAGAATCCGTGCCACTATTAAAAAACTGTCCGGACGAGTTTCGAAAAAAGGTAGAATCAGTGTGAATACCAGAAAATGGTAGAATTCGGGCGAGTATCGGAAAAGGGTAGAATTTGTGTGAGTATCGAAAAATGGTAGAATCCGGGCGAGTACAAGGAAAAGGTAGAATCCGTGCCACTATTGAAAAACTGTCCGGACGAGTTACGAAAAAAGGTAGAATCAGTGTGAATACCGGAAAATGGTAGAATCCGGGCGAGTATCAGAAAAGGGTAGAATATGTGTAAGTACCGAAAAATGGTAGAATTCGGGCGAGTACCGGGAAAAGGTAGAATCCGTGCCACTATTAAAAAACTGTCTGGACGAGTTTCGAAAAAAGGTAGAATCAGTGTGAATACCGGAAAATGGTAGAATCCGGGCGTGTATCGGAAAAGGGTAGAATCTGTGTGAGTATCAACAAATGGTAGAATCCGGGCGAGTACAAGGAAAAGGTAGAATCCGTGCCACTATTGAAAAACTCTCCGGACGAGTTACGAAAAATGGTAATATTCGGGCGAGTATCGGGAACAGGTAGAATTCGTGCCACTATTGAAAAACTGTCCGGACGAGTTTCGGAAAAGGGTAGAATCTGTGTGAGTACCCGAAAATGGTAGACTCGGTGCGAGTACTGGGAAAAGGAAGAATCCGTGCCAGTATTGAAAAACTTTCCAGACGAGTTTCGGAAAAGGGTAGAAGCAGTGAGAGTACCGAAAATTGGTAGAATTTGGGCGAGTACTAGGAAAACGTAGAATCCGTGCGTGTACCGAAAAACTATCCGGACGAGTATTGGAAAAGGGTAGCATGAGTGTGAGTACAGGGAAAAGGTAAAATCCATGCCACTATTGAAAAACTATCCGGACGAGTTTTGCAAAAGGGTAGAATCAGTGTGAGTACCCGGAAATGGTAGAATCCGGGCGAGTACCGGGAAAAGGTAGAATTCGTGCCACTATTGAAAAACTGTCCTGACGATTTTCGGAAAAGGGTAGAATCCGTGTGAGTACCCGGAAATGGTAGAATCCGGGCGAGTACCGGAAAAAGGTAGAATCCGTGCCACTATTAAAAAACTGTCAGGACGAGTTTCGGAAAAGGGTAGAATCAGTGTAAGCACTAGAAAATGGTAGAATCCGGGCGAGTACCAGGAAAAGGTAGAATCCGTGAAAGTACCGAAAATTGGTAGAATTCGGGCGAGTACTGGGGAAACGTAGAATCTGTGCGAGTACCAGAAAATATCCGGACGAGTATCGGAAAAGGGTAGAATGAGTGTGACTACCGGAAAATGGTAGAATCTCGGCGAGTACCATGAAAAGTTAGAGTCCGTGCCACTATTGAAAAACTGTCCGGACGAGTTTCGGAAAAGGGTAGAATCAGTGTGAGTACTAGAAATTGGTAGAATCCGGGTGAGTATCGGGAAAAGGTAGAATCCGTGCGAGTACCGAAAAACTGTCCGGACGAGTGTCAGAAAAGGGTAGAATCAGTGTGAGTACCGGAAAATGATAGAATCGGTGTGAGTACCGAGAAAAGGCAGAATCCGTGCAAGTACCGAAAAACTGTTCGTACGTGTTTCAGAAAAGGGTAGAATCACTGTGTGTACCAGAAAATGGTAGAATCCGGGTGAAACTGGGAAAAGGTAGAATCCGTGCCATTATTGAAAAACTGCCCGTACGTGTTTCGGAAAAGGGTAGAATCACTGTGTGTACCAGAAAATGGTAGAATCCGGGTGAAACCGGGAAAAGGTAGAATCCTAGCGAGTACAAAAAAACTGTCCGGACGAGTATCGGAAAATGGTAAAATCAGTGTGAGTATCAGAAAATGGTAGAATTCGGGCGAGTATAGGGAAAAGGTAGAATCCGTGCCACTATTGAAAAACTGTTCGGACAAGTTTCGGAAAATGGTAGAATCAATGTGAGTACCAAAAATTAATAGATTTCGGGTAGAATCCGTGCGAGTACCGGAAAACTATCCAGACGAGTATTGGCAAAGGGTAAAATGAGTGTGAGTACCGGAAAATGGTAGAATCAGGGCGAGTACGGAAAATGGTAGAATCTGGGTGAGTACAGGGAAAAGGTGGAATCCATGCTACTATTGAAAAACTGTCCGGACGAGTTTCGCAAAAGGTTAGAATCAGTGTGAGTACCGGAAAATGGTAGAATCCGGGCGAGTATCGGGAAAAGGTAGAATCCGTGCCACTATTGAAAAACTGTCCGAACGAGTTTCGGAAAAGCGTAGAATCAGTGTGAGTACCAAATATTGGTAAAATCCGGGTGAGTATAGGGAAAATGGTAGAATCTGTGTGTGTACTAGAAATTGGTAGAATCCGGGTGAGTAACGCGAAAAGGTAGAATCCGTGCTAGTACCGAAAAATTGTCCGGACGAGTATCGGAAAAGGGTAGAATGTGTGAGTGCCGGAAAATGGTAGATTCCGGCCGAGTACCGGGAAAAGGTAGAATCCGTGCCACTATTGAAAAACTCTCCGGACGAGTTTCGAAAAAGCGTAGAATCAGTGTGAGTACAAGAAATTGGTAGAATCCTGGCGAGTACCGAGAAAAGGTAGAATCCGTGCGAGTACAGAAAATCTGTACGGACGAGTATCAGAAAAAGGGAAGAGTCAATGTGAGTACAGGAAAATGATAGAATCCGGGCGAGTACCGAGAAAAGGTAGAATTCGTGCAAGTACCGAAAAACTGTCCGGACGTGTTTCGGAAAAGGGTAGAATCAGTGTGTGTACTGGAAAACGGTAGAATCCGGGCGAACAACGGGAAAAGGTTGAATCCGTGCCACTATTAAAAAACTGTCCGGACGAGTTTCGAAAAAAGGTAGAATCAGAGTGAATACCGGAAAATGGTGGAATCCGGGCGAGCACCCGAAAAAGGTAAAATCCGTGCCACTTTTGGAAAACTGTTCGGACGAGTTACAGAAAATGGAAGAATCAGTGTGAGTACCGGAAAATTGTAGGATCCGGGCGAGTACCGGGAAAAGGTAGAATCCGTGCCACTATTGAAAAACTGTTCAGACGAGTTTCGGAAAATGGTAGAATCAGTGTGAGTACCCGTAAATGGTAGAATCCGGGCGAGTACCGGGAAAAGGTAGAATCTGTGCCACCATTGAAAAACTGTCCGGACGAGTTTAGGAAAAGGATAGAATCAGTGTGAGTACTAGAAAATGGTAGAATCCGGGCGAGTACCGGGAAAATGTAGAATCCGTGCCACTATTAAAAAACTTTCCGGACGAGTTTCGGAAAAGGGTAGAATGAGTGTGAGTACCGGAAAATGGTAGAATCTGGGTGAGTACTGGGAAAAGGTAGAATCCATGCCACTATTGGAAAACTGTCCGTATGTGTTTTGGAAAAGGGTAGAATTACTGTGCGTTCTAGAAAATGGTAGAATCCGGGCGAAACCGGGAAAAGGTAGAATCCATGCCACTATTGAAAAACTGTCCGGACGAGTTTCGCAAAAGGGTAGAATTAGTGTGAGTACCAGAAAATGGTAGAATCCGGGCGAGTACCGAGAAAAGGTAAAAATCTGTGCCCCTATTGAAAAACTGTATGTACGTTTTTCGGACAAAGGTAGAATCACTGTGTGTGCCAGAAAATGTAGAATCCGGGCGAAACCGAGAAAAGGTTGAATCCATGGGAGTACAAAAAAACTGTCCGGACGAGTATCGGAAAATGGTAGAATCAGTGTGAGTACCGGAAAATTGTAAAATTCGGGCGAGTACCGGGAAAAGGTAAAATCCATGCCACTATTGAAAAACTGTCCGGACGAGTATCAAAAAAGGGTAGAATGAGTGTGAGTACGGAAAATGGTAGAATCCGGGTGAGTACAGGGGAAAGGTAGAATCTGGGCGGAACCGGGAGAAGGTTGAATTCGTGCGAGTACAAAAAAACTGTCCGGACGAGTATCGAAAAATGGTAGAATTAGTGTGAGTACCGGAAAATTGTAGAATTCGGGCGAGTACAGGGAAAAGGTAGAATCCATGCCACTATTGAAAAACTGTCCGGACGAGTTTCGCAAAAGGGTAGAATAAGTGCGAGTACGAGGAAATGGTAGAATCCGGGCGAGTATCGGGAAAAGGTAGAATCAGTGCCACTATTGAAAAACTGTCCGGACGAGTTTTGGAAAAGGGTAGAATCAGTGTGAGTTCCAGAAAATGGTAGAATCCGGGTGACTACCGGGAAAAGGTAGAATCCGTGCCACTATTGAAAAACTGCTCGGACGAGTTGCGGAAAAGGGTAGAATCAGTGTGAGTACCGGAAAATGGTAGAATCTGGGCGAAACCGCGAAAAGGTAGAATCCGTGCCACTATTGAAAAACTGTCCGGACGAGTTTCGGTAATTGGTAAATCAATGTGTGTACCGGAAAACGGTAGAATCCGTGCCACTTTTAACAAACTGTTAGGACGAGTTTCGAAAAAAGGTAGAATCAGTGTGAATACCGAAAAATGGTAGAATCCGGGCGAGTACAGGGAAACGGTTGAATCCGTGCGAGTACAAAAAAATTGTCCGGACGAGTATCGGAAAAGGGTAGAATCTGTGTGAGTACCGGAAAATGGTAGAATCCGGGCGAGCACCCGGAAAAGGTAGAATCCGTGCCACTATTAAAAAACTGTCCTGACTTTCGAAAAAAGGTAGAATAACTATTAATACCGGAAAATGGTAGAATCCGGACAAGTACCGGGAAAAGGTGGAATCCGTGCCACTATTGAAAAATTGTCTGGACGAGTTACAGAAAATGGTAGAATCAGTGTGAGTACCAGAAAATGGTAGAATCAGTGAGAGTACCGGAAATTGGTAGAATTTGGGCGAGTACCGGGAAAACGTAGAATCCGTGCGAGTACCGGAAAACTATCCGGACGAGTATCGGAAAAGGGTAGAATGAGTGTGAGCACAGGAAAATGGTAGAATCTGAGCGAGTACCAGGAAAAGGTAGAATTTGTGCCCCTATTGAAAAACTGTCCGTATGTGTTTCGGATAAGGGTAGAATCATTGTGTGTGCCAGAAAATGGTAGAATCCGGGCGAAACCGGGAAAAGGTTGAATTCGTGCGAGTACAAAAAAACTGTCCGGGCGATTATCTAAAAATGGTAGAATCAGCGTGAGTACCAGAAAATTGTAGAATTTGGGCGAGTACCGGGAAAAGGTAGAATCCATGCCACTATTGAAAAACTGTCCGGACGAGTATCAGAAAAGGGTAGAATGAGTGTGAGTACGGAAAATGGTAGAATTCGGTTGCGTACAGGGAAAATGTAGAATCCGGGCGGAACCGGCAAAAAGGTTGAATCCGTGCGAGTACAAAAAAACTGTCCAGACGAGTATCGGAAAATGGTAGAATTAGTGTGAGTACCGAAAAATTGTAGAACTCGGGCGAGTACCAGGAAAAGGTAGAATCCATGCCACTATTGAAAAACTGTCCGAACGAGTATCAGAAAAGGGTAGAATGAGTGTGAGTACGGAAAATGGTAGAATCCGGGTGAGTACAGGGAAAAGGTAGAATCCATGCCACTATTGAAAAACTGTCCGGACGAGTTACAGAAAATGGTAGAATCAGTGTGAGTACCGGAAAATTGTAGAATCCGGGTGAGTACCGGGAAAAGGTAGAATCCGTGCGAGTACCGAAAAATTATCCGGACGAGTATCGGAAAAGGGTAGAATGAGTGTGAGTACTGGAAAATGGTAGAATCCGGGCGAGTACCGAAAAATTGTCCGGACGAGTATTGAAAAAGGGTAGAATGAGTGTGAGTAGGGAAAATGGTAGAATCCGGGTGAGTACAGGGAAAAGGTAGAATCCATGCCACTATTAAAAAACTGTCTGGACGAGTTTCGCAAAAGGGTAGAATCAAAGTGAGTACCGAAAAATGGTAGAATCCGGGTGAGTACCGGGAAAAGGTAGAATCCGTGCCACTATTGAAAAACTGCTCGGACGAATTGTGGAAAAGGGTAGAATCAGTGTGAGTGCCGAAAAATGGTAGAATCTGGGAGAAACCGGGAAAAGGTAGAATCCGTGCCACTATTGAAAAATTGTTCGGACGAGTTTCGGAAAATGGTAGAATCAGTGTGAGTACCGGAAAATGGTAGAATCCGTGCGAGTACCGGAAAAAGGTAGAATCCGTGCCATTATTGAAAAACTGTCCGGACGAGTTTCGGGAAAGGGTAGAATCAGTGTGAGCACTAGAAAATGGTAGAATCCGGGCGAGTACCAGGAAAAGATAGAATCCGTGAAAGTACCGGAAATTGGTAGAATCCGGGCGAGTACCGGGAAAACGTGGAATCTGTGCGAGTATCGGAAAACTATCCGGACGAGTATTGGAAAAGGGTAGAATCAGTGTGAGTACCAGAAATTGGTAGAATCCAGGTGAGTATTGGGAAAAGGTAGAATAATTGCGAGTACCGAAAGACTGTCTGGACGAATATCGGAAAAGGGTAGAATGAGTGTGAGTATCGGAAAATGGTAGAATCCGAGCGAGTACTGCGAAAAGGTAGAATCCATGCCACTATTAAAAAACTGTCCGGACAAGTTTCGAAAAAAGGTAGAATAACTATTAATGCCGGAAAATGGTAGAATCCGGGCAAGTACGGGGAAAGGTAGAATCCGTGCCACTATTGAAAAACTGTCCGGATGAGTTACAGAAAATGGTAGAATCAGTGTGAGTACCGAAAAATTGTAGAATCCGGGCGAGTACCGGGAAAAGGTAGAATCCGTGCCACCATTGAAAAACTGTCCGGACGAGTTTCGAAAAATGGTAGAATCAGTGTAAGTACCCGAAAATGGTAGAATACGGGCAAGTACCGGGAAAAGGTAGAATCCGTGCCACTATTGAAAAACTTTGCGGATGAGTTTCGGAAAAAGGTAGAATCTGTGAGAGTACCGGAAATTGGTAGAATTTGGGCAAGTACCGGGAAAACGTAGAATCCGTGCGAGTATCGAAAAACTATCCGGACGAGCATCGGAAAAGGGTAGAATGAGTGTGAGCACCGGAAAATGGTAGAATATGAGCGAGTACCGGGAAAAGGTAGAATCTGTGCCCCTATTGAAAAACTGTCTATACGTGTTTCGGACAAGGGTAGAATCACTGTGTGTGCCAGAAAATAGTAGAATCCGGGCGAGTACAAGGAAAAGGTTGAATCCGTGCGAGTACAAAAAAACTGTCCGGACGAGTATCGAAAAATGGTAGAATAAGTGTGAGTATCGGAAAATTGTAGAATTCGGGCGAGTACCGGGAAAAGGTAGAATCCATGCCACTATTGAAAAACTGTCCGAACGAGTATCAGAAAAGGGTAGAATGAGTGTGAGTACGGAAAATGGTAGAATCCGGGTGAGTACAGGGAAAAGGTAGAATCTACGCCACTATTGAAAAACTGTCCGGACGAGTTTCGCAAAAGGATAGAATCACAGTGAGTACCAAAAAATGGTAGAATCCGGGCGAGTACCGGGAAAAGGTAGAATCCGTGCCACTATTGAAAAACTGTCCGGACGAGTTTTGGAAAAGGGTAGAATCAGTGTGAGTACCAGAAAATGGTAGAATCCGGATGACTACCGGGAAAAGGTAGAATCCGTGCCACTATTGAAAAACTGCTCAGACAAATTACGGAAAATGGTAGAATTAGTGTGAGTGCCAAAAAATGGTAGAATCTGGGAGAAACCGGGAAAAGGTAGAATCCGTGCCACTATTGAAAAACTGTTCGGACGAGTTTCGGAAAATGGTAGAATCAGTGTGAGTACCGAAAAATGGTAGAATCCGTGCGAGTACCGGAAAAAGGTAGAATCCGTGCCACTATTGAAAAATTGTCCGGACAAGTTTCGGAAAAGGGTAGAATCAGTGTGAGCACTAGAAAATGGTAGAATCCGGGCGAGTACCAGGAAAAGATAGAATCCGTGAAAGTACCGAAAATTGGTAGAATTCGGGCTAGTACCGGGAAAACGTGGAATCTGTGCGAGTACGGGAAAACTATCCGGACGAGTATCGAAAAAGGGTAGAATGAGTGTGACTACCGGAAAATGGTAGAATCAGGGCGAGTGCCGGGAAAAGTTAGAATTCGTGCCAGTATTGAAAAACTTTCCGGATGAGTTTTAGAAAAGGGTAGAATCTGTGAGAGTACCGAAAATTGGTAGAATTTGGGCGAGTACCAGGAAAACGTAGAATCCGTGCGAGTACTAGAAAACTATCCGGACGAGTATCGAAAAAGGGTAGAATGAGTGTGAGTACCGGAAAATGGTAGAATCTCGGCCAGTACTGGGAAAAGGTAGAATCCATGCCACTATTGGAAAACTGTCCGTACGTGTTTTGGAAAAGGGTAGAATTACTGTGTGTTGTAGAAAATGGTAGAATCCGGGCAAAATCGGGAAAATGTAGAATCCATGCTACTATTGAAAAACTGTCCGGACGAGTTACAGAAAAGGGTAGAATCAGTGTGAGTACCGGAAAATTGTAAAATTCGGGCGAGTACCGAGAAAAGGTAGAATCCGTGCTACTATTGAAAAATTTTCCGGACGAGTTTCGGAATAGGGTAGAATTTGTGATAGTACCGGAAATTGGTAGAATTTGGGCGAGTAGCAGGAAAACGTAGAATCCGTGCGAGTATCGGAAAACTATCCGGACGAGTATCGGAAAAGGGTAGAATGAGTGTGAGCACCGGAAAATGGTAGAATCTGAGCGAGTACCGGGAAAAGGTAGAATCTGTACCCCTATTGAAAAACTGTCCGTACGTGTTTCGGACAAGGATAGAATCACTGTGTGTGCCAGAAAATGGTAGAATCCGGGCGAGTACCAGGAAAAGATAGAATCCGTGAAAGTACCGGAAATTGGTAGAATCCGGGCGAGTACCGGGAAAACGTGGAATCTGTGCGAGTACCGGAAAACTATCCGGATGAGTATCGGAAAAGGGTAGAATGAGTGTGAGTACCGGAAAATGGTAGAATCTCGGCGAGTACTGGGAAAAGGCAGAATCCATGCCACTATTGGAAAACTGTCCGTACGTGTTTTGGAAAAGGGTAGAATTACTGTGTGTTCTAGAAAATGGTAGAATCCGGGCAAAACCGGGAAAAGGTAGAATCCGTGCTACTATTGAAAAACTGTCCGGACGAGTTATAGAAAAGGGTAGAATCAGTGTGAGTACCGGAAAATTGTAGAATTCGGGCGAGTACTGGGAAAAGGTAGAATCCGTGCTACTATTGAAAAACTTTTCGGACGAGTTTCGGAAAAGGGTAGAATTTGTGATAGTACCGGAAATTGGTAGAATTTGGGCAAGTAGCGAGAAAACGTAGAATCCGTACGAGTATCGGAAAACTATCCAGACGAGTATCGAAAAAGGGTTGAATGAGTGTGAGCACCGGAAAATGGTAGAATCTGAGCGAGTACCGGGAAAAGGTAGAATCTGTACCCCTATTGAAAAACTGTCCGTACGTGTTTCGGACAAGGATAGAATCACTGTGTGTGCCAGAAAATGGTAGAATCTGGGCGAAACCGGGAAAAGGTAGAATCCGTGTGAATACAAAAAAACTGTCCGGACGAGTATCGGAAAAGGGTAGAATCAGTGTGAGTACCGGAAAATTGTAGAATCCGGGCGAGTACTGGGAAAAGGTAGAATCCGTGCCACTATTGAAAAACTGTCCGGACGAGTATCGGAAAAGGGTAGAATGAGTGTGAGTACGGAAAATGGTAGAATCCGGGTGAGTACAGGGAAAAGGTAGAATCCATGCCACTATTGAAAAACTGTCCGGACGAGTTTCGCAAAAGGGTAGAATCAGTGTGAGTACCGAAAAATGGTAGAATCCGGGCGAGTACCGGGAAAAGGTAGAATCCGTGTCACTATTGAAAAACTGTCCGGACGAGTTTCGGAAAAGCGTAGAATCAGTGTGAGTACCAAAAATTGGTAGAATTCGGGTGAGTATAGGGAAAATGGTAGAATCTGGGCGAGTACCGGGAAAAGGTAGAATCCGTGCCACTATTGAAAAACTTTCTGGACGAGTTTCGGAAAAGGGCAGAATCAGTGTGAGTACTGAAAAACTATCCGGACGAGTATCGGAAAAGGGTAGAATCAGTGAGTACCAGAAAATGATAGAATCCGGGCGAGTACTGAGAAAAGGTAAAATCCGTGCCACTATTGAAAAATTGTCTGGACATGGTTTGGAAAAGGGTAGAATCAGTGTGAGTATCGGAAAATGGTAGAATCCAGCCGAGTACCGGGAAAAGGTAGAATCCATGCCACTATTGAAAAACTGTCCGGACGAGTTTCGGAAAAGGGTAGAATCAGTGTGAGTACCAGAAATTGGTAGAATCCGGGCGAGTACCGGGAAAAGGTAGAATCCGTGCGAGTACCGAAATACTGTCCGGACGAGTATCGGAAAAGGGTAGAATGAGTGTGAGTAGTAGAAAATGGTAGAATCCGGGCGAGTACTGAGAAAAGGTAGAATCCGTGCCACTACTGAAAAACTGTCCGGACAAGTATCAGAAAAGGGTAGAATCAGTGTGAGTGCAGGAAAATGGTAGAAGCCGGGCGAGTACCGAAAAATTGTCCGGACGAGTATCGAAAAAGGGTAGAATGAGTGTGGTGATGGAAAATGGTAGAATCCGGGTGAGTACAGGGAAAAGGTAGAATCCATGCCACTATTGAAAAACTGTCCGGACGAGTTCCGGAAAATGGTAGAATCAGTGTGAGTACCAGAAATTGGTAGAATCCGGGTGAGTATCGGGAAAAGGTAGAATTCGTGCGAGTACCGAAAAACTATCCGGACAAGTATCGGAAAAGGGTAGAATGAGTGTGAGTACCGGAAAATGGTAGAATTCGTGCGAGTACCGAAAAATTGTCCGAACGAGTATTGAAAAAGGGTAGAATGAGTGTGAGTACGGAAAATGGTAGAATCCGGGTGAGTACAGGGAAAAGGTAGAATCCATGCCACCATTATAAAATTGTCTGGAAGAGTTTCGTAAAAGGGTAGAATCAATGTGAGTACCGGAAAATGGTAGAATCCGGGTGGTACCGGGAAAAGGTAGAATCCGTGCGAGTACTGAAAAATTATCCGGACGAGTATCGGAAAAGGGTAGAATGAGTGTCAGTACCGAAAAATGGCAGAATCCGGGCAAGTACTGGGAAAAGGTAGAATCCATGGCACTATTGAAAAACTGTTCGGACGAGTTTCGGAAAAGGGTAGAATCAGTGTGAGTACCAGAAATTGGTAGAATCCGGGTGAGTACCGGGAAAAGGTAGAATCCGTGCGAGTACCGAAAAATTATCCGGATGAGTATCGGAAAAGGGTAGAATGAGTGTGAGTACCGGAAAATGGTAGAATCCGGCCGAGTACCGAAAAATTGTCCGGACGAGTATTGAAAAAGGGTAGAATGAGTGTGAGTACGGAAAATGGTAGAATCCGGGTGAGTACAGGGAAAAGGTAGAATCCATGCCACTATTAAAAAACTGTTTGGACGAGTTTCACAAAAGGGTAGAATCAATGTGAGTACCGGAAAATGGTAGAATTCGGGTGAGTACCGGGAAAAGGTAGAATCCAGTCGAGTACAGAAAAACTATCCGGACGAGTATCGAAAAAGGGTAGAATGAGTGTGAGTACCGAAAAATGGCAGAATCCGGGCAAGTACTGGGAAAAGGTAGAATCCATGGCACTATTGAAAAACTGTTCGGACGAGTTTCGGAAAAGGGTAGAATCAGTGTGAGTACCAGAATTTGGTAGAATCCAGGCGAGTATCGAGAAAAGGTAGAATAATTGCGAGTACCGAAAGACTGTCCGGACGAGTATCGAAAAGGGGTAGAATGAGTGTGAGTACCGGAAAATGGTAGAATCTGGGTGAGTACTAGGAAAAGGTAGAATCCGTGCCACTATTGAAAAATTGTTCGGACGAGTATCAGAAAAGGGTAGAATCAGTGTGAGTACTGGAAAATGGTATGAATCCGGGCGAGTCCTGGGAAAAGGTAGAATCCGTGCCACTATTGAAAACCTATCCGGACGAGTTTTGGAAGAGGGTAGAATCAGTGTGAGTACCAGAAAATGGTAGAATCCGGGTGACTACCGGGAAAAGGTAGAATCCGTGCCACTATTGAAACACTTTCCGGACGAGTTTCAAAAAAGGGCAGAATTAGTGTGAGTACCGAAAATTGGTAGAATCCGGGCGAGTATCGGGAAAAGGTAGAATCCGTGCGAGTATTGAAAAACTGTCCGGACGAGTATCGAAAAAGGGTAGAATCAGTGTAAGTACCGGAAAATGATAAAATCCGGGCGAGTAGTGAGAAAAGGTAAAATCCGTGCCGCTATTCAAAAATTGTCCGGACGAATTTCGGAAAAGGGTAGAATCAGTGTGAGTATCGAAGAATGGTAGAATCCGGCCGAGTACCGGGAAAAGGTAGAATTTGTGCCACTATTGAAAAACTGTTCGGACGAGTTTTAGACAAGAGTAGAATTAGTGTGAGTACCAAAAAATGGTAGAATCCGGGCGAGTACCGAAAAACTGTCCGTACGAGTATCGAAAAAGGGTAGAATCAGTGTGAGTTCCGAAAAATGGTAGAATCCGTGCGATTACTAGGAAAAGGTAGAATCCGTGCCACTATTGAAAAACTGTCCGGACGAGTTTCGGAAAAGGGTAGAATGAGTGTGAGTATCGGAAAAAGGTAGAATCCGGGCGAGTACCGGGAAAAGGTAGAATCCGTGCCACCATTGAAAAACTGTCCGGACGAGTTTAGGAAAAGGGTAGAATCAGTGTGAGTACTAGAAAATGGTAGAATCCGGGCGAGTACCGGGAAAAGGTAGAATCCGTGCCACTATTGAAAAACTTTCCGGACGAGTTTCGAAAAAGGGTAGAATTAGTGTGAGTACCAGAATTTGGTAGAATTGGGGCGAGTACCAGGAAAAGGTAGAATCCGTGCGAGTACCAAAAAACTATCTGGACGAGTATCGGAAAAGGGTAGAATGAGTGTGAGTACCGAAAAATGGTAGAATCCGGGCGAGTACCGGGAAAAGGTAGAATTCGTGCGAGTACAAAAAAACTGTCCGGACGAGTATTGGAAAAGGGTAGAATCAGTGTGAGTATCGAAAAATGGTAGAATCCGTGCCACTATTGAAAAACTGTCCGGACAAGTTTTGGAAAAGGGTAGAATCAGTGTGAGTACCAGAAATTGGTAGAATCCGGGTGAGTACCGGGAAAAGGTAGAATCCGTGCGAGTACCGAAAAATTATCCGGATGAGTATCGGAAAAGGGTAGAATGAGTGTGAGTACCGAAAAATGGTAGAATCCGGGCGAGTACCGAAAAATTGTCCGGACGAGTATTGAAAAAGGGTAGAATGAGTGTGAGTACGAAAAATGGTAGAATCCGGGTGAGTACAGGGAAAAGGTAGAATCCATGCCACTATTAAAAAACTGTCTGGACGAGTTTCACAAAAGGGTAGAATCAATGTGAGTACCGGAAAATGGTAGAATCCGGGTGAGTACCGGGAAAAGGTAGAATCCATGCGAGTACAGAAAAACTATCTGGACGAGTATCGAAAAAGGGTAGAATGAGTGTGAGTACCGAAAAATGGCAGAATCCGGGCAAGTACTGGGAAAAGGTAGAATCCATGGCACTATTGAAAAACTGTTCGGACGAGTTTCAGAAAAGGGTAGAATCAGTGTGAGTACCAGAATTTGGTAGAATCCAGGCGAGTATCGGGAAAAGGTAGAATAATTGCGAGTACCAAAAGACTGTCCGGACGAGTATCGAAAAGGGGTAGAATGAGTGTGAGTACCGGAAAATGGTAGAATCCGGGCGAGTACTAGGAAAAGGTAGAATCCGTGCCACTATTGAAAAATTGTTCGGACGAGTATCAGAAAAGGGTAGAATCAGTGTGAGTACCGAAAAATGGTATGAATCCGGGCGAGTCTTGGGAAAAGGTAGAATCCGTGCCGCTATTGAAAACCTATCCGGACGAGTTTTGGAAGAGGGTAGAATCAGTGTGAGTACTAGAAAATGGTAGAATCCGGGTGACTACCGGGAAAAGGTAGAATCCATGCCACTATTGAAACACTTTCCGGACGAGTTTCAAAAAAGGGCAGAATTAGTGTGAGTACCGAAAATTGGTAGAATCCGGGCGAGTATCGGGAAAAGGTAGAATCCGTGCGAGTACTGAAAAACTGTCCGGAGGAGTATCGGAAAAGGGTAGAATGAGTGTGAGTATGGAAAATGGTAGAATCCAGGTGAGTACAGGGAAAAGGTAGAATCCATGCCACTATTGAAAAACTGTCCGGACGAGTTTCGCAAAAGGGTAGAATCAGTGTGAGTACCGAAAAATGGTAGAATCCGGGCGAGTACCGGGAAAAGGTAGAATCCGTGCCACTATTGAAAAACTGTCCGGACGAGTTTCGAAAAATGGTAGAATCAGTGTGAGTACCAGAAAATGGTAGAATCTGGGCGAGTACCGGGAAAAGGTAGAATCCGTGCCATTGACAACGATGTATGCTAAGTATCTTCAGTGATATGGTGGAGTGAATTATGGAGGTTTTTATGGATGACATCACCATATATGGAAGTACATTTGAAGAAGGCTTAGTCAACTTGGAAGCGGTTCTGAACAAATGCATTGAAAAAGACTTGGTGCTCAACTAGGAGAAATGCCATTTTATGGTACAGTAAGGAATTGTCCTTGGCCACATCATCTCCGAGCAAGACATTAAAGTTGATAAAGCAAAGGTGGAACTTATTGTCAAATTGCCATCCCCAACAACTGTAAAAGGAGTAAGGCAATTCCTTGGCCATACAGGGTTCTATAAGAGGTTTTAAAAAGATTTTTCTAAGCTTTCAAAGCCTCTTTGTGAATTATTGGCTAAGGATGCTAAATTTGTGTGGGATGAAAGATGTCAAAGGAGTTTTGATCAACTGAAGCAATTCTTGACAATCGCTCCAATAGTGAGGGCTCCTAATTGGCAACTACCCTTTGAAGTGATGTGTGATGCCAGTGACTTTGCTATAGGAGTTGTTCTTGGCCAAAGAGAAGATGGAAAGCCCTATGTGATCTACTATGCAAGCAAGACATTGAATGAATCTCAAAGGAACTACACAACCATAGAGAAAGAATTGTTAGCTGTAGTGTTTGCCTTAGACAAGTTTCGTGCTTATCTAGTAGGGTCTTTTATCATTGGTTTCACTGACCATTCAGCCTTGAAGTATTTATTGACAAAGTAAGATGCAAAAGCAATGTTGATTAGATGGATTCTCTTACTACAAGAGTTCAATCTCCAAATCAGAGATAAGAAAGGAGTGGAGAATGTGGTAGCTGACCACCTTTCAAGGTTGGCTATAACGCATAATTCCCATGTTTTACCTATTAATGATGACTTTCCAGAGGAATCACTAATGTTGCTAGAAAACACTCCTTGGTATGCTCATATTGCTAACTATCTAGTTATTGGTAAAATTCCAAGTGAGTGGAAAGCACAAGATAGGAAGCACTTCTTTGCAAAGATTCATGCCTATTATTGGGAAGAACCTTTCCTTTTCAAGTATTATGCAGATCAAATAATAAGGAAATGTGTCCCTGAAGAAGAGCAACAAGGAATCCTCAGCCATTGCCATGAGAGTGCATGTGGAGACCACTTTGCCTCTTAGAAAACAACCATGAAGGTGTTGCAATCAGGGTTTAGTTGGCCATCACTCTTCAAAGATGCCCACGCCATTTGTAGGAGCTGTGATAAATGCCAAAGGCTCAAGAAGCTGACACGAAGAAATCAAATCCCTATGAACCCCATTCTAATAGTTGATCTCTTTGATGTTTGGGGCATTGACTTCATGGGACCTTTCCCAATGTCTTTTGGTAACTCTTATATTTTGGTGGGGGTAGACTATGTTTCTAAATAAGTTGAGGCAATCCCCTGTAAACACAATGATCATAGAGTGGTTCTCAAGTTTCTCAAAGAGAACATTTTCTCAAGCTTTGGGGTGCTCAAGGCCATAATCAGTGATGAGGGTACTCATTTTTGCAACAAGCCTTTTGAAACCCTATTAGCCAAGTATGGGGTGAAGCATAAGGTAG
Source organism: Vitis labrusca (assembly GCA_011039315.1). NCBI lineage: Eukaryota > Viridiplantae > Streptophyta > Magnoliopsida > Vitales > Vitaceae > Vitis > Vitis labrusca. The sequence continues at coordinate 1,430,352 of JAAKHE010000031.1, read as the reverse complement.
CTACACCTTATCACCCTCAGACTTCCAGGAAAGTTGAGCTAGCAAACAGGGAAATCAAGAATATATTGATGAAGGTGGTGAACACGAGCAGAAGAGATTGGTTTGTTAAGCTCCATGATTCACTATGGGCATATAGAACAACTTATAAGACTATTCTTGGCATGTCTCCTTATCGCCTAGTCTATGGCAAAGCATGTCAGAAATTGAATATAAGGCTTGGTGGGCAATCAAGAAGGTAAACATGGACTTGATCAGAGCTGGGGCAAAGAGGTACTTAGACCTTAATGAGATGGAGGAATTAAGAAATGATGCCTACATCAATTCCAAAGTTGTAAAACAGAGGATGAAGAGGTGGCATGATCAGTTAATCTCCAACAAAGAATTCTGAAAGGGACAAAGAGTCTTACTCTATGACTCCAGGCTCCATATCTTTCTTGGGAAGCTGAAGTCAAGGTGGATAGGCCCTTTCATTAGTCAACAAGTGCATCTCAATGGAGTGGTGGAACTACTAAATTCCAACAGCACAAACACTTTTAAAGTCAATGGCCATCGTCTCAAACCATTCATGGAGCCATTCAATCAAGATAAGGAGGAAGTCAACCTCCTTGACCCACATAAATCCTAACCAGAAAGGGGTTAGATGAACTTGGTCTTGCCAAAGTCCATATTTTTGTTTAATTTTGCTAATTTAAGAGCTTTATTAATTGTTTTGATTTTAATCTTAGTTTTAATTTATGTTATTTTGATATAACTTAGACTTTTTGAATGATTAAATTTAGGAGGAATTGCAAAAGAGGTGAAGGAAGGTCTCAGGAAGCCAAAGGAGCTCAAAGGCAAAGAAATTCATTGCCCTGCGAAAATTTCGCCACCAAAAAAGCTCCCTTGAGAAAATGGGCTTCCTCTGCGAAACCATTTCACAGCCAAGAGCCCCCCTCTACAAAATCGAGGTCTTGCTACAAAACAGGCCTTCCTCTGCGAAATCATTTCTCAGCCTAAGCCCCTCCTGCGAAAATTTTCACAGCTGCGAAACACTCCTCAAGAACACGTGTGCCATTTTGCAGCCCAAATACCCATTTCGCAGCTGCGAAACGAGCTGCGAAATCCTCCAAAGCTTCATTTCGCAGCCCAAACACCCTTTGCGAAACACTCCCTTGGCACACGGGTGCCATTTCGTAGCCCTACACTCCAATTTCACAGCTGCAAAATGGCCTGTGAAGTGGCCTGCGAAATCGCCCCTTAGGTGCAAAATCACCCTCACGCTGTGAAATGAGCCTTCTCCTGTGAAAAGCTCAACCGTCACTTAAATCCCAATGTAAACCTTTAAATTGCTATATTACATTTCGCACCAATCATTTGCTTTGCGAAAACCCCCCTCATGTGTGAAATTGAGCCAAAACACAACACCATCTTCAAGGGGATTCTAGAGGACCTCCGTCTGAAACAAAGCCCCTTGCGCACCTCCGGCCACCCTTTCTCAAGTTTCTTCACATCGGCCATGACCAAAACAAGAGGAGCCAAGACCCCATCTCCGTCAGCCTGCACAGAGCACCGAGAGTCTCACCTATGCAAGACTCCATGATTGAGCCTTCATAGCCACCTGTCGTCCCATCTTCAATAGAGGGAGCACCTCTGAGTCCTCCTCTGAGATGATATGAGACCAAGAGACCACCCACTACACTAGGGGCAAGCTCCTTTCATCCCAAGAAGTCAGCTAACCGCCCCCCTAAGAAGAAAGCAAGGATATCAGCGCCAGCAGAGCCATCAGAGCCTTCATCAAAGCCTCAACCGCCTACTACAGAGTCTCAGATTCCTTCTGGGATGACTCCTGAGGTGATTATCAGGTGGCCTATGGTCACTCAGCCACCCATAGAGGGCAATTTAGATTGTCGGGCTAGGCCATTCCACTTTGAGCTTTGTTTTGATAGAGAGACCTTTAGGCTTCAGCCAGAGCTTAGAGATTCATTCCATCTGCTGCAAAGGTACCATTTGGAGCACCTGATGACTCCAAGGGATTTCTTCTATGCCCGTGTAGCATTAGACTTTTATCAGTCTATGACTATGCATTGCATCCAGGATCCTACTGTCATCCACTTCACTATTGATGAACGTCATGGTATCTTGGGAGCCAGACACATAGCAGAGGCCCTGTGCATTCCTTATGAGTTAGCACGTCCAAAGGATTATAGAGTGTGGGCTCATCCTTCTCAGAGTGATATGGTTCATATATTGTCCAGAGGGATGTCCACATGCTCGTATCTATTGAGGAAGGAGCTCCCTCCCAGCATGTTCTTTATCGATGCACTTTTGCGCCACAACATCTATCCACTTCAGCATATGGTGCAGAGGAGAGGAGCTTTACTAGAGGCCTTGTTCAGGATATCAGGGGGATTTTTCTTTAGCCCTCATCATCTCATCATGACCGCTCTTCTTTACTTTGAAGAGAAGGTCCATAGGAAGAAGCTGCTGAGAGCGGATGCCATTCCACTTCTATTCCCTAGATTGCTCTGTCTGGTCTTGGAACACTTGGAGTATCCTTCTGAGCCTCAACTTTAATGCAGACGCATTTGCCAAGAGATATTCACTCTCAACAAATGGACGAGTATGACATCCTATGATGCAGAGCCAGGAGCCCCAGCTGGACCAGAGCATCCAAAGAGACCACAACCAGAGCATCTAGAGGAGCCACAGCTAGTTGAGATACCTACAGACATGAGAGCACCTGCCCCTACAGTGCCCTCTACAGGACCTATGCCTGAGGTTGCATCTTCTGCTCCTCCTGCCACACCAGGGACTCTGCCAGTTGTACCAGCTGTATCCGAGCTTCATCCATTTGAGTCTAGGATTGCCATATCCATTTCAGAGTTCAGAGGCCTCTGTCATACTTTGCAGACATTGACCGCTACTCAGAGCATCCTGACCCAGTAGATGGCGGCCATACGTGCCCATTAGGATTAGCTTATTGCCACCCAGACCCAGCATACTGCCATCCTTAAGCAGATACAACAGCATTTGGGTATTCTATCGCCACCTGAGCACGATATGCCTATCACATTAGAGCCTACAGATCCATCCCAAGGCCTTCCTCTAGCAGAGCAGACTATGACCCCTGAGGAGACGACTACAAGACAGATAGAGGCATCCATCCCGAGCACTTAGACTTTTACAGCCGAGCCATCATCTCCACATGATCCTCCCACCACCATATGATCATTTATCTATTTTCTTTTTTGTATTTCTTTACTTTACTAGAACTCATAATCCCACATTTTTTATGTTTTATATATTGGGATTGGTTGCATTACTTGTTTTTGCTCCATAGTGTACTTTCTTAAAGTAATACATATCTATCATTTTTTTAGTATACTTGGTATAATCTTATTTTATTTCCTTTACTCATAATTTTTGTTGTTTTTTGAAACACGTGGTTTCTCCTATTCTACTCAAACTCCATGTCACTCAGGAGGTACCACTTTCTCCCTGTTTTTCAATCGCTCTTGCCACATTGAGGGCAATGTTCAGCTTGGTTGGGGGGAGAAGAGTTGAGGAAGGAAGTTTTTCTATTAATGCTAAGTTATTTTGATAATTTAGTTGCTTTTTGCTTAATTTTAAATTTTTTTAAAGTTTTTATTCTACTCTCCATGGTTATTAAGGAAAAATTCTCAAAATAAAATGGGAGAAATTGAATTTTTGTCTTTTTACTTGACTTAGAGTTTGTATTATGCTTACTAAAGTTGATGAATTGTTGAAACTTCTATTGAATTCAACCTTAGTTCTTCCACTTTAAGCTATTCACACATTGTGCACACTAGGTTTTGTTTATAAGATGAAAAACTATTTCACCCCATTGACTTAGGAAAATTTAGACTTGGTACCTTTGACTTCATTTTAATAGTGTTGGGACACCTTATAAAAGGCTAATGAGCCTTTGAAAAAAAAAATGTTTTACTTGCCTTGAAACCCGAGCAAGGTCTGAGGGGTATATGGTGAAAATCTTTAAAACCTGGTGCCTTAAGCCTTCATTGGTTGGGAGTCACTGACCTCAATGCTCGTTATAAGGGTGAATAGATGGAGTTTAACATACTATAGGTGCTTGGGTATTAATATTTCATTTTCAAAAGTCCAGGGTAAAATCCGAGGAGTTAGTGGTCGAAAGATCCTTAAAGCTTGATGCCCTAAGCCTTGATTGGTTGGGAGTCATCGATGGACCCCTATTACATGGACAATTTAGAAAACAATACCTTTAGCTTTGTACTCCTACAATAAGAAAAAAGAAGTATGAAATAAAAGAGGTGCGTTCTTAGCCTATTGGAGGTTGATCAGTTTGCTAAGCTTTGAAAAAGAACTAGGTTGGGAGGAGAGATTAGTTCAGCATACTATATTCGGAAACTAATAAGTTACACTTAGATTTTTGTGGAAGAGTAAGGTTTGACCCTTCGGGAGTGGAAATTCTTTTAAAGCTTAAATTTGCATGATGCCTTCTCTTTATGAATTGTGATTATGCAAGGTATTTGATAACTCTTGTTGAAGTTTGAGTTTTATTTCTTTAATGTTCCATGTGAGAGTTTGATCATCATAGCACTTGAAATTTTTTTGAAGTGATCAGCATGATGTTGTAAATTATTTTACTGTTTATTTTTCTTTTTCTCTCCTTCATTGCTAAGGGACTAGCAATATGTCGGTTGGGGGGAGTGATTACTACTCAAAAAGTGCTATTTTATAGCTTATAATTAACTCTTTTAAACACTTTTGAGTAGTAGTTATTAACTTTTAACTCAATTGGCATGTTAAGGACCCTTGCAATCATTTCTAATCAAATTGTGTTAAGTTTTGGTGTTTTTGATAGCTTTTTGATCACCAAAGCAATCCAAGAACGAGGGAGATCTTTGTATAGTCCATGGCAAAGCAAATGGAAGCTCATTTACATGAAGAATTCAAGCTTTGGAGCTTCGTAGTTCTTTGCCAAAGCCAATCAAGAATGCAAGGAGGAAAAACAGAGGAATCTAACATGAAATCCAAGAGGATAGCAACTGTAGGACACATTTCAAGCAATTTCTGGAGTCCATTTTATGCATACTATATGTCATTTCGAAGCTCAGGAAGTCAAAAGTCCAACACTTTAAACGGTGTGCCAATTAGAGTTGAAACGAAGAAGTTATGGCCATTTGAAGACAATCGCACCAAGTTGAAAGCCAATTTCGCAGCTGCGAAATCACAATGTGCTAGCTGCGAAATCAGCCTTTTTGTGCAAAATGGAGACTTTCAGCTTGCGAAATCTCACAGCCCATGTTGCATGTTGCAAAATCCACCTGAGTGCTTCCAGATATTTGCGACCGACTCTTTTAGATTTTTTTTTCAGATATTTGTTGTTTAAATTCCCATTTTCTTCTTGTAATACACCAATCATAGGATTCCTTAGTTAATAAGTAAGAACAAAGGGTGAATAACCTCATATATATAGTTTGTAATTTTCTTTACACAGACATCTCGGAGTTTGTTCTCAGAGACAACATTTTGTATAGTTTTGAAGGAAGTAATACGTAGAGCTTTGCTCTGGCTTACCTACTCATTTTGATTGTATTTTTCTTACTAGCCAAACAAGCTCTGAGGATGTTTCCTCAGAGAATGAGTGGCTAGGCTTTTTGTTTCTTGGATTTAAGAAAGCTGGGTAAGGTGTTGGATGCAAGAATTGGAAGTTTTGTTGTTTCAGCTTTTAATGAAGAGAAAGTGTAACCCGTTAATGGTTTCTACGTTTTTAGTTAACTTAAAACGCCTTTAAATCACCTTGGCCAACACTTGGTAGGGCAAGTGATCTCCATCCATTGAGATACACTAGCTTATCTCTTGCAAGCCTTTGGGAGGTGGTTCAAAGGTAGGATTTTCTAGAATAGCCAACACTTGGTAAGCTTTTGGACTCTAAGGAGACATCCATTAGTTATCTCTTGCGAGCTTGTGAAGGGAAATCCAAGGTTAAGGACCACTTTGAATGGCAAATGCTAGATGAGAGGCATGAGCCATTGCAAGATGAATCAATGAGAGGGATTTAGTGTTTGAACCCATTAAAGGGAAGCATTTATACCACAACGGTTGGAGAAATAATTATATGTTAAATCTCCAATCCGAGGAAAAGATTCAAGTGACCGGAACTCTATTTTTTTGTTAGGAACCTGACCCCAGTGATCCAAAAACTCCAAGAAACACTTTTCTTTATAAGTAATTTCAGTTACTATGTTTTGTTAGCTTAAAACCAATCCTTTTTCAACCAAAGATTATGTTTTCTTTTAAAGCTAACCTTGAAATGAAAAAGCACCAATTCAACTTTGAATTAATATCAGTAGTAAGTTGAAAACCCTTCCTAGTGAACGATCCTAGAGCCACTATGCTATGCTAGCTGAGGCTATCCTAGTACATGGTGAAATAGGTTATAAATTTTGTTGATTACTCCCGTCTGAGGACTGAAATCAAGGTATAGCAGTTGATTGAGCACTAATCAACAGGACATACACCAGCTGGGCACGAAATCATTCATAGCATCTAGAGACCTAAGCTCGCTACCTGAAGTCATTGATTTCATCCACAACCCTAAGTTATTCATGTAAACAACAACCTTAAGCTATTCATTACAACTAGAGCCTTGAGTTGCATATAGGATCCAAAGCCCTAAATTATTCATAGCATTTAGAGCTATTGGCCCAAGACCAAGAATCATTCATATCATCCACACCCTTGAGCTATTCATACCATCCAAAGCCCTATGCTAATGATGTAGAGTAGCCCATGTCATTCACAACCTTGAGCTATTCATAGCATCTAGAGCTCTGAGCTCATGACCTAGAGTTGTTCCTCTCAACCATAGCTCTAAGTTGTTCATATAATCTAGATCCCTGAACTCAAGACCTAGAGTCGTTCATTTGATTCATAACCCTAAGTTGATTATAACATCAAAGGCCCTAAGCTCATGACTAAGAGTTGTTCATGTCATCAACAACCCTAATCTCTCCATAGCATCCAGAGCTCAAAGCTCATGACCTAAAGTTGTTCATGTCAGCCATAGTCCCGATTTGCTCACAACATCTTAAGCCTTGACCTCATGACCTAGAGTCATTTATATCATCCACAATTTTGAGCTTTTCATAGCTTCTAGACCATTGAGCTCACGACTCAGAGTCATTCATGTCCTCTAAAACTCGGAGCTATTCAAAGTAACTAGAGCCTCAAGCACATGACCCAAAGTTGTTCATGTCATGTAGAGCCTTGAGCTATTCATAACATCTAAAACCCTAAGCTCACCACCTCAAGTCATTCTTATCATCTATAGCCCTAAGTTGTTCACAGCATCTACATATCTAAATCCCTGAGTTCACATCCTGGAGTTGTTCTTATCAACCACAACCTTGAGTTGTTTATAATATCTAAAGCCCTAAGCTCATGAGCTAGAGTCGTTCATGTCATCCACAACCTTGAGTTGTTCACAACATCTAGAGCTTGGAGCTCACAACCTAGAGTCGTTGATGTCAACCACAACCTTGAGTTGTTGATAGCCTTTAGAGTCTTGAGCCTATAGGTTCTCGAGTCGTTCATATCATCTAAAACCCTCAATTGTTCATAGCTTTTAGAGCCTTAAGTCACAACCTTGAGCCATTCATGTCAACCACAACCCGAACCTATTCATAGTATCTACAACCTTGATCTCATGACCTAGATTTGTTCAGGTCATCCACATCCTCGAGATCATGATGCAGAATCGTTCATACCATCCACAACCTTAAGCTGTTCACTAGAGGCTTTAACTCACAGGATCCTGAGTTGTTCATATCATCTACAACATTGATCTATTCATAGCATCGAGAGCCTAGAGGTTATGAGCCATAGTCATTCAAGTCAACCACAACCTTGAGCTATTCATAGCATTAAGAGGCCCGAGCTCATGACCCAAAGCAGTTCATGTCAACCATAACCCTAAGTTGTTCATAGCATTTAGTGTCATGGGCTCACAACCAAGAATCGCTCATAACATCCACAACCCTGAGTTGTTCATAGCATCTAGATTACTCAGTTCACGGGATCCTGAGTCATTCGAATCATCCATAACATTGGGCCATTCATAGCATTCACATTGTTGAGCTCACGACTTGGTGTAGCTCATGTCATCTACAACCTTGAGTTGTTCATAGCATTTAGAGCCTTGAGCTCACAATCTAGAGTCATTCGTGTGATCTATGGACTTAAGTTATTCATAGCATTGAGAGCCCTGAGCTCACAACCCAGATTCATTCTTGTCAACAACAACCTTGAGAAGTTCATAACATTTATAGTCCTGAGCTCATGACCCAATGTTGTTCAAGTCATCTACAACCCTTAGCTATTCATAACATTTAGACCATAGGCTCACGTCCTAGAATCGTTCATATCATCCTCGGCCCAAGGCTATTCATAGCATTTAGAGGCCTAAGCTCACGACCTAAAGTCATTCATTTCAGCCATGTCATGAGCTATTCATAAGATCTAGAGCCCTAAGCTCATGACCCAGAGTTATTCATGTCAATTACATCCCTAAGCTTTTCATAGCACATAGAGCCATAGGCTCATGACTTAGAATCACTCATATCATCCTCAGCCCAAAGTTGTTCATAGCATCTAGAAGCCTCTTCTCATGACCTCGAGTTGTTCATGTCAACCTTAGTTCTGAGTTGTTCATTGCATTTAGAACCCTAAGCTCATGACCTAGAGTCGTTCAAGTCAACCAAAATCCTAAGTTGTTCATGGCATTTTTAGCTAGAGGCTCATGACCAAGAATAGTTCATATCTTGCTTATCCCTGAGTTGTTCATAGTATCTAGAGGCTTGAGCCCACGACTCATAATCATTCATGTAAGTCATAACCTTGATTTATTAACACCATCTAGAGCTCTAAGCTCAAGACTTGGAGTCGTTCATGTCAACCACAATCCTAAGTTGTTCATAGCATCTATAGCACTACGCTCACAACCTAGAGTCAATCATGTCTACCACAGCACTGAGCTATTCATAGCATTTAAATCCATAGGCTCACGACTAAGAATCGTTGATATCATCCTTAATCCTAAGCTATTCATAGCATCTAGAGGCATGAGCTAACGGGATCTCGAGTCATTTTATTATCCACAACCCTGATTTGTTCAAAGCATCCACAGGCTTGAGTTAACAGCTCGGACTCGTTCATGTCATCTATAACCCTAAGCTATTCATAACATCTAGAACCATAATCTCATGACCTAGAGTTTTCATGTCAACTATAACCCTGAGTTATTCATAGCATCTAGAGCTTTGAGCTCATGACCTAGAATCGTTTATGTCATTCATAGCCCTGAGATATTCATAGCCTTTAGGGCCATGGTTTCACAACCAAGAATCATTCATATCATTCACAACCCTGAGCTATTCATAACATTTAGAACCATAATCTCATGACCTAGAGTTGTTCATGTCAACTATAACCCTGAGTTATTCATAGCATCTAGAGCTTTGAGCTCATGACCTAGAGTCGTTTATGTCATTCACAGCCCTGAGATATTCATAGCCTTTAGGGCCATGGTTTCACAACCAAGAATCATTCATATCATTCACAACCCTGAGCTAGTCATAACATCTAGAGGCCTAACCTCACAGGATCCCGAGTCAGTCTTATCATCCCCAATCTTCAACTGATCATAGCATCTAAAGCCCTAAGCTGACAACACAGAGTAACTCATGTCATCCACAACACGGAGGTATTCATAGTATCTAGAGCCTTGAGTTGATGTCTCGAAGTCGTTCATGTCAGCCATAGCCTTGAGCTATTGATATCATTCTGAGCCCTAAGCTTATGATCCAATGTCGTTCATGTCATCCATAGACCTGATTTGTTCATAAGATTTATAGCCTCGAGCACATGACCCAAATTCATTCATGTTATCCATAACCCTGAGCTATTCATACCATCTTGAGCCTTGAGCTCATGACCTAAAGTTGTTTATTTCATCCACAACTCTGAACTATTCATAACATCTAAAGCCTTGAGTTCACGACCTAGAATCGTTCATATCATCCTCAGCCTTGAGTTGTTCATAAAATCTAGAGGCTTGAGCTCACGGGATCTTGAGTTGTTCTTATCATCCACAACCCTATGCTATTCAAAGCATCTAAAGCCTTGAGCAGACATTAGGGTCATGAGCTCATGACCAAGAATCATTCTTATCATCGACAATCCTAAGCTGATCATAGAATCTAGAGCCCTAAGCTCATGACCCATAATAGCTCATGTCATCTACAACCTTAAGCTGTTCATAGCATCTACAGCATTGAGCTCATGACTCAGATTCATTCATGTCATCCATAGCCCTAAGCTACTCATAGCATCTAGAGCCCTCAACTCACGACCCATAGTTGTTAATGTCAACCATAGCGTTGAGCTGCTGATAGCATCTCAAGCCCTTAGCTCATGACCTAATGTCATTGATGTCATCTACAACCCTAAGCTCTTCATAGGATCTATAACCCTAAGCTCAGGACCCAGAGTCACTAATGTTATCCATAATCCTTAATTATCCATACCATCTTGAGCCCTAAGCTCATGACCCGTAGTCGTTCATTTCATCCACAACCTTGAACTATTCATAACATCTAGAGCCTTGAGTTCACGACCTAAAATTGTTCATGTCATCCACAAAACTAAGTTGTTCATATTGATACGTTCCCAATTGGTTTCTCAACTGATTCATGTCCTCTCAATAGTCCCTGACAATGGTACCATTTGATTCGTGTTCATTTGGTGTCCCTTGATTGTGGTCCTCAGAAGGGAGTAATCAACAAAATTTATAACCTATTACACCATGTACTAGGATAGCCTTAGCTAGCATAGCATAGTGGCTCTAGGGTCGTTCACTGGGATGGGTTTTCACTTCACAATTGATATTAATTCAAAGTTGAATTGGTGTCGTTTCATTTCAAGGTTAGCTTTAAAAGAAAACATAATCTTTGGTGGAAAAAGGATTGGTTTTAAGCTAACCAAAAATAGTAAATGATTTTAATTACAAAGAAAAGTATTTCTTGGAGTTTAGATCACTAGGCTTAGGTTCCTCATACAAAAATGAAGTTCCGGTCACTTGTTTCTTTTCCTCGCATTGGGGATTTAACATATAGTTATTTCCCGAACCGGTGTGGTACAGATGCTTCCCTTTAATGGGTTCAAACACTAAATCCCTCTCACTGATGCATCTTGCAATGGCTCATACCTCTCACCTAGCACTTGCCATTCAAGGTGATCTTTAACCTTGGATTACCCGTAAAAAGCTCGCAAGAGATAACTAATGGATGTCTCCTTAGAGTCCAAAAGCTTACCAAGTGTTGGCTACTCTAGAAAATCCTACTTTTAAACCACCTCCCAAAGGCTCGCAAGAGGTAAACTAGTGCATCTCTATGGATGGAGATCACTTGCCTTACCAAGTGTTGGCCCAGGTGATTTAAAGGCGTTTTAAGTTAACTAAAAAGATAAAAACCATTAACGGGTCACACTTTCTCTTCATTAAAAGCTAAAACAACAAAACATCCAATTTATGCTTGTGGCAACTTACCCGGATTTCTTCACTCCAAGAGACGAAGAGCCTAGCCTCTCATCCTTTGAGAAAACATCATCAGAGTTTGATTGGCTAGAAAGAAAACTAACGAGAAAACAAAAATATGAAGGAAAAACAGAGCAAGTGCTCTGTAAAATATATTTCTTACTATTACAAAAGGTTGTCTCCATGAACAAGCTCCTGAGATTAATCATGCTTGTGTAAAGAAAATTGCAAACTATATATAAGAGGTTATTCACCCTTTGGTCTTACTTAAAGACTAAGGAATCCTATGATAGGTGGGTTACAAGGAGAGTTTGGGGATTTAGACATCAAATATCTAAAGCAAAATATCTCAAAATGTCGGTCGCAAATATCGGGAAGCTTTAGGAGAACACCACAGCTATGCGTGCAAGAGGGCTGCGAAATTTCGCAGCAAAAGGACAACATTTTTGCAGCCCAAGGTTGATTTCGCAGCCGTGCGAATTTTTCCTTCAACTTGGAGTGATCGGCTTCCAATGGCTATAACTCCTTCATTTCAACTCTGAATCATGTATTGTTTGAAGCATTGGATTGTTGACTTCCTGAGCTTCGAAACGACATATAGCATGCATAAATTAAACTCCAGGAAGTGCTCCAAAAGTGGCTGACATGACTGTCATCAAGAATGCTTCATGTTAGATTTCTTTTTGCTTCCCCTCCTTGCATTCCGGATTTGCTTATGGTAAAGGACTTCAAAGCTTTGGTTCTTCATGTTTCTGAGCTTTCCATTGCTTTGCCATGGATTCCAAAGAACTTTCCTCAATCTTGGATTGCTTTGGTGATAAAAAAGCTATCAAAACACCAAAACTTAGTACAATTTGATTAGAATTGATTGCAAAGGTCCTTAACATGCCAATTGAGTTAAAAGGTAATAACTACTACTAAAAAGAGTTTAAAAGAGTTAATTACAAGCTATAAAATAGCACTTTTTGAGTAGTAATCACATATCATCTATATCCTTGAGCTCACGACCTAGAATCGTGCATATCATCCACCATTGTGAGTTGTACATAGTATCTAGAGACCTCAGCTTATGACCTATCAAAGTTCATGTCATCGACAGCCTTAAGTTATTCATAGCATCTACACTCCCGAGCTCACAACTTGAAGATGTTCATGTGAACCACAAGCCTAAGCTATTCATAGTATTTAGTGCCTTGTGCTCATGACTTGAAGTCATTCATATCATGCACAACCCTCAGTTGCTCATAACATCTAGAGCCCTAAACCCACAACCCTGAGTTGTTCATAGCATCTAAAGCCCTGAGCTCATGACATTGAGTCATTCATGTTTGCTATAACCTTGAGCTGCTCATAACATTTTGAGCTTTGGGCTTAGAACCAAGAATCATTCATATGATTCATAGCCTTGATTTGATCGTATGATCTAGAAGCCTGAACTCATAGGATCCTGATTCGTTCATATCATCCATAATCCTAAGTTGTTCATAACATCTAAAACCATGAGCTAACGACCTAGAGTAGCTCATGTCATCCAATGGCATGAGTTATTCATAGCATCTAGAGCCCTGAGCTCATGACCCATAGTCATTCATGTGAACCATAGTTTTAAGCTCTTTAGAGTATCTAGAGCCCTCTACTCATGACCCAAAGTCATTCATGTTATCCACAACCCTAAGCTATTAATAGAATCTAGAGGCTTGAGGATATGACATAAAATTGTTCATATCATCTAATACCCTGAGCTATTTATAGCATCTAGAGGTTTGAGCTCACCACCTAAAACCGTTTATGTCATCCATAACCATGAGTTACTCATAGTATCTAAATCCTTGAGTTCACAAGCCATAATAGTTCATATCATCCATAGCCCAAAGTTATTTAAAACATTTAGAGCTTTGAGCTCACGACATAGAATCATGCATATCATCCACAACCCTTAGTTGTTCATAGCATCTTGAGACCAGTGCTCATGATGTAAAGTAGTTCATCTCATTCGCAATGCTAAGTTGTTCTTAGCATTTAGAGCCATGGGCTCATAACTAAGAATCGGTCATATCATCCTCAACCCGAGTAGTTCATACCTTCTAAAGGGCTCACGAGATCCCAAGTTGTTTATATCATTCACAAATTTAAGTTATTCATAATATTTAGAGCTTTAAGATCATGACTTGAAGTCATTCATTTCATCCATACCCTTGCTATTCATAGCATCCACAACAGTTTTATTCACGACCCAAACTCTTTCATATCATCCATAACCCTAAGCTCTTCATAACATTTAGATCCTCGAGCTCACGACTTAGACTTGTGCATGTCATCCACAACCTTCTGTTGTTCATAGCATTTAGAGCCCTAATCTCATGACCGAAAGTCGTTCATGTTATCCATAGCCTTGAGTCATTGATAGCATCTAAAGCCTCGAGTTCACGACCTAGAGTAGCTCATATCATCCACAACCTTGATTTATTCATAACATCTAGAGTTGTGAGCTAATGACCTAGAGTCGTTCATGTCATCCACAGCCCTGAGCAGTTCATAGCATCTAGAGCCTTGAGTTCACAACCCAGAGTAGTTCATATAATCTATAGACTTAAGTTGTTCATAGCATCTAAAGTTGTGAGCTCACGACCCAAAGCCATTCATGTCAACCACAACCCTAAGCTATTCATAGCAACTAGAATGCTGAGCTGATGACCTGGAGGTATTCATGTCAACCACAACCCTAAGTTATTTGTAGCATCTAGAGGCCCAAGCTCACTACCCATAGTCGTTCATGTCATCCATAGCCCTATGTTGTTCATATAATTTAGAGCCATGGCTCACAACTAAGAATCGTTCATATCATCTACAACCCTAAGTTACTCATAGCATATAGAGGCCTAAGCTCATGGGATCTTAATTCTTCCAATACCCTGAGTTTCTCATAGCACCTAGAGTCCTAAGATCATGACCTAGAGTAGCTCATATAACCCACAAACTTGAGTTCTTCATAGCATCTAGAGCCTTGAGCTCACGACTGAGACTCGTTCTTGTCAACCACAACACCGAGTTGTTCATGGCCTATGTTATCCATAGCCCTCAACTATTTATAACAACTAGTCCCTTGAGCTCACGACCAAGAGTCGTTCATGTCAACCACAACTTTGAGTTGTTCATAGTATCTAGAGCCCTAAGCTCATGACCCATAGTCTTTCATGTCATTGACAACTTTGAGTTGTTCATAACATCAAAAGCCCTGAGCTCATGACCTAGATTCATTCATGTCAACCACAACCTAAAGTTATTCATAGCATTTGAAGCCTTGAGCTCATGACCCAAATTAGCTCATCTCGTCGAAAACCCTAAGTTGTTCATAGCATTTAAAGCCTTGAGCTTAGGACTAGCGGTCGTTTATGTCAACCATAGCTCAAAGATGTTCATATCATTTAGTCCATTGAGCTCATGAACTAGAGTAGCTCATGTCATCCACATCCATGATTTTTTAATAGCATCTAAAGCCATAAGCTCACAACTTGGATTCGTTCATGTCAGTCACAACCAAATGTTGGTCATAGCATTTAGAGCCCTAAGCTCACGACCCATAGTCATTTATTTCAACCACAGTGTAGAGTTGTTTATAGAATCTAGAGCCTTGACCTCATGACTTAGAGTCATTCATGTCATCTATAACCCTAACTTGTTCATAGCATCTAGAGCTACGAGCTCACGACAATGAGTCATTTATGTCAAACACAACCCAACATTGTTCATAGTATTAAGAGCTTTGAGCTCAAAACCAAGAGTATCTCATGTTATCCCTAACCCTTAGTTGTTTATAGCAACTAGATCCTTAAACTCACGATGGAGAGTCATTCATGTTGATTCGTCCCCAATTGGTGTTGCAATTTAATTCAATCCTCAGACGGGAGTTATCAACAAAATTTATAAAACCTAAAACACCTTACACTAGGGTAGCACAGCTAACATAGTATAGTGGCTCTAGGATCGTCCATAGGGATGGGTTTTCATCGTATAAGTGACTCTGGTGAAGGAAATGAAATGGTGAATTTTCTTCTACAAGTTAGCTTTAAAAGAAAATAGAATTATGGGTGAAAAAGGTTGATATTAAGTTAAACAAAATAAAAAATAAAATTAACTACAAAGAAAAGGTCTCTTGGAGCTTCATGTCACTAGGATCGGGTTCCTTAGGCAAAAGGGGAGATTCCGAATCTTTTCCTCGCATTGGGGATTTAACCTATAGTTATCTCTCGAACCGGTGTGTTACAATTGCTCCCCACTAATGGTTTCAACACTAAAACCTCTCACTGACTCATCTTGCAATGGTTCACACCTCTTACCTAGTATTGGCCATTCAAGGTGGTCCTTAACCTTAGATTACCCTTCAAAAGCTCGTAAGAGATAACTAATGGATGTCTTCAGGGAGTCTAAAAGCTTACCAAGTGTTAGCTATTCTAAGTAATTGATTACTACTCAAAACATGCTATTTTGTAGCTTGTAATTAGCTCTTTTAAACACTCTTGAGTAGTAATTATTACCTTTTAACTCGATTAACATGTTAGGGACCCTTGCAATCAGATTTCTAACAATTGTGTTAAGTTTTGGTGCTTTTTGATAGCTTTAAGCCCACCAAAGCAATTTAAGAATGAGGGAGAGCTATTTATAGTTCATGGCAAAGCTTTTGGAAGCTTTGATTTTTGAAGAAATCAAGCTATGGAGCCTCATAATCCTCTGCCTTAGTCGTTCAAAGTTTACAAGGGAGAAACAATGGAGAAGAAGAAAATAGGGGACACAGCTGCAGTCTTTTAGTGCACTTTTGGAGCAATTTCCGAAGTCCATTCTTTACATTCTATATACCATTTCGAAGCTCAGAAAGTCAAGAATCCAATGGTTCAAACCACGTATGATTTGGAGCTGAAATGAGGAAGATATGGACTTCGGAAGACAACTGCATCAAGCTGAGGGACAGTTTCGCACACCACTGTTTAAGGTGCGAAATCCTCAGTCCATTGTGCGAAAATTTCGCACACCTCAAACCAACATGCGAAATTGGAACTCAGCGTGCGAAAATTGGATATTTTTGCCGACTCTTTTT
>JAAKHE010000031.1:1388328-1402225 GCA_011039315.1 Vitis labrusca | reverse complement strand
ACTTGAACCTAGCAACCTTTAGCTCCGGGAGACTTTCTTTCTTCCACTTTTTACTTAGTTCTATGTGAGTTTAGTTTAAATCACCACTTTCAAAACAATTTTATTTTCTTTTTCAAGTTTGTGCTAAAGGAAATCATCAGAATCAATTTTTAATTTAGAGTCTGTCACTGATAGAGTGAAAACCCATCCCTGAGTTCGACCCTAGAACTGCTATACTATAGTAGCTTTGCTACGCCAGTATAAGGTCATAGGTTTTATAAATGTTTTGATTAAAAGACCCGGCTGGGAATTCAAGCGAATCAGTAATCCTATCTTTAAACCACCTCCCAGAGGCACGCAAGAGATAACTAATGGATCTCTATGGGCTGAGTCCTAAAAGCTTACCAAGTGTTGGCCTAGGTGATTTTAAGGGATTTTAAGTTAACTAAAAAAATAAAAACCATTAATAGGTCACAACTTCCTTTCATTAAAAACTGAAACAAGGAAAATTCCCACTTTTGTATCCGGATCCCTTACCTAGCTTCCATTACTCCAAGAAATGCAAAACCTAGCCACTCATCCTCTGAGGCCTCAGAGGATGTTTGGATAGAAAGAAAATGGAAACAAAAATTAGAAGGAAAGGCAAAACAAGTGCTCTATATATATATATATATATATATATATATATATATATATTTCTTACTACGATCCTCTTCTTCTTCTATATTACAAGATACATGAGATATATATAGAGAGGTCTTTTTAACCCCCCTGTAAACTTCCTAACCAAGAAATCCTATCATTGGTTGGATACAAGGAGAAAATAGGGAATTACACAAAATATTTGGAGATGAAAATCTAGAGATAAAATATATGGAGATAAAAATCTGAAGATATTTATCTAACTAAGTCAGTGCGCAATATCTGGAAATTACACAGGAAGATTTCGCAATGCTTGCAAAAATTTTGCACTGGGTTGCGAAATTGATTCTCTTCAGATTTGGTTTCGCAAGGCTTGCAAGAATTTCGCAAGGGTGCAAAATTGTCTTTCAGCATGGTGTAGTTGCCTTCAAATGGCCATAACTTCTTCACGTTAGCTCCAATTTGCACACTATTTGAAGCGTTAGACTTCTGACTTCCTGACTTCTTGAGCTTCGAAACGATATATATTCAAACCTGCTCCTATGAACTCCAACTAAACTGATGAGACTGAGCCCACTCGGTCTCGAATATCTACTACTCTAATGCTACTCTCAAAGATCCCATATCAATCTCAATAGATATCACTGCTTCCATACCACACACCAAAGAGTAAGGCGTAGCTCTGGTAAAGGTACGAAAAGAAGTGCGATAAGCCCATAGCGCGAAAGGGAGCTTCTCTGACCAATCTCAAGAAGTCTCAGCCATTTTTCTCAAAATTCGCTTAATATTCTTATTAGCGGCCTCAACTGCCCCACTAGTCTGCGGCTATATGTAGACGATCTATGATGTTGAATGTCATACTCCTGAACCAATGTATCCACCTCACCTCTGAAATGCACCCCTTTGTTTGAGATCAGCTCATGAGGGACTCCATATCAACAGATGATATGTGATCTGATGAACTTGGCCATCTTGGCCGCTATCAATCTGGTGTAAGAAGTAGATTCCACCCACTTGGTGAAGTAATCAATGGTTACTAAGATGTACTTGTGCCCACTGGAAGACTTAGGTTAGATATTTCCAATAATATCAATACACCACACCGAAAATGGCCAAGGGGATGTGAGTGCATGCAACTCCAAATGTGGCATGTGAATGAGATCATCGTGCATCTGGCACTCTGGGCACCTCTAAATGAACTGACAACAATCTGCCTCCATGGTCAACCAAAAATAGCCTGTCCTCACAATCTTTCAGGCTAACATATGTCCTCCTATGTGTGGGCCACAAACTCTTGCATGAACCTCTCTCATCACTCGATCTGCAGAGGCACGGTCTAGACATAACAACAATAGGCCATTGGGTGATTGTCTGTACAATGACTTTCCACAAATCACAAATCTAGTAGCTAACTGCCTCAAAGCTCTCCTATCTTTGATAGTAGCTGACTCAGGGTAAGCGCCTCATGACAGAAACTGATAAATATCATGGTACCATGGTAGTCCATCCTAATCCTCGAGATCTCTAATCAGACAACTATAAGCTGGTGCGGATCTAGTCTCAATCAACAATGGTCACACAGTCACTCCCGCATGGATCTCAATTACAAAAGCCAAGGTGGCTAGCGCATCAACAAACTGATTTTCTGCCCTGGGCAAATGTATATATCTCAACTCCTCAAACCTATCAACCAACAAATCCAAATAAGCATGATAGGGTTTCAACTTCTCATCCCGAGTCCTCTAAATATCCTGAGTCTGCTGAATAACCAAGTTGGAATCCCCATGGATTTCCAACTATCTAACTCCAAGATCGAGCACAGTCTCTAGACTTGTAATGCATGCCTCGTACTCAATAACATTATTCATCAGTCGATGATGATTAGAGAATGCCAACCGAACTGATCTGGGAATATGATCACCCTGAGGTGATATCAATAGGATGCCAATACCAAACCCCGACTGATTGGTGGCACCATCAAAGTACAATCGCCATCCTATAATACTAGTCATTGAGACAAACTGCTCATTAGGGAAATCATCGTCAACCGGTCTGTCATCAGATACTGGCAAAGAAGCCAAATGATCTGCAACAATGCTCCATTTTACTGATTTCTGTGTAAGATACTAAATATCAAACTCTGTCAGTAGCACTAACCATCTCATGAGCCTACCAGTCAAAACAGGTCTGTCGAACAGATATCTCAATGGATCTAATCATGAGACCAATAATATGGAATACTCGGTCACATAGTGTCTCAGCCTTCTAGTAGCCCAAACCAGTGCCAAATAGAGACGCTCAATCATAATGTATTTGCACTCATACTCAAGCATTCTCTTACTCAAATAATAAATGGCTCGCTCTTTTCCTGAATCATCGAGCTGAGCTAACATGCATCCCATGGCAATGTCCGATACTGACAAGTACAGAAGCAGAGGGAGCCCTGGCGTAGGCGGTACTAAAACTGGAGAAGAAATGAGACACTCCTTTATCTTCTCGAAAGTGCGTTGGTAATCATTATCCCAAATTGTAGGCTGGCTCTTCTTCAGAAGACGGAAGATAGGCTCGTATATGTCTATCAATCTGGCAATGAAACGATTGATATACTGTAATCTGCCAAGAAAGCCTCTGATCTCTCTCTCAGTCCTCGGAGCAGGCATGCCAAGTATGGCTCTGATCTTTTTTGGATCAATCTCTATACCACGCTCGCTAACGATATGCCCCAGCAATTTCCCAGAAGTTACCTTAAAGGTGCACTTCTTGGGATTCAACCTTAACCTGAACTGTCTGATCCTCTCAAAAAATCTTTGTAAGGCTACTGAGCGACCTACCTTGTCTCGGGACTTCATTATCATGCCATCCACATATACCTCAACATCTCTATGCATCATGTCATGGAATAGAGCAGTAGCAGCTCTCTAATAGGTGGCCCCTGCATTCTTCAACCCAAATGGCATAACCCAGTAGCAGTAAGTGGCCCACTTAGTGATGAAAGATGTCTTCTCCATATCCTTTGGAGCCATCAAAATATGATTATACCCAGAAAACCCATCCATAAATGATAACATAGAATGCCTTGCAGTGCTATCAACCAACATATCAATGTGTGGAAGGGGAAAATCATCATTAGGACTGGCCTTGTTAAGATCCATGTAATTGACACAGACCCTAACCTTACAGTCCTTTTTAGGAACAGGGACGACATTAGCCAACCACTCAGGATATTCGACCACTGACAGGTGATTACTACTCAAAAAGTGTTATTTTATAGCTTGTAATTAACTCTTGTAAACACTTTTGAGTAGTAGTTATCACCTTTTAACCCAATTAACATATTAAGGACCTTTGCAATCATTTCTAATCACTTTGTGTAAATTTTGGTGTTTTTGCTAGTAAATTGATCACCAAAGCAATCCGAGATTGAGAAGAGTTGTTTGGAATCCATGGCAAAGCAATGGAAGGCTCAGAAACATGAAGAACCGAAGCTTTAAAGTCCTTTGCCATAAGCAAATCCGGAATGCAAGGAGGGGAAGCAAAGAGAAATCCACCATGAAGCATTCTTGATGACAGTCATGTAAGCCACTTTTGGAGCACTTCCTGGAGTCCAATTTATACATGCTATATGTCTTTTCGAAGGTCAGGAAGTCAACAGTCCAATGCTTCAAAAGGTGTATGATTCGGAATTGAAATGAAGGAGTTACAGCCATTGGAAGTCGATCACTCCAAGCTGAAGGAAAATTTTGCACAGCTGCAAAATCACCCTTTTGCTGCGAAAATGTTGTCCTTTTGCTGCGAAAATTTCGCAGCCATTTTGCACAGTGTAACGAAATTTCTCTTGAAGCTTCCCGAAATTTGCGACCAACATTTTGAGATTTTTTGCTTTAGATATTTGATGTCTAAATCCCCAAACTCTCCTTGTAACCCACCTATCATAGGATTCCTTAGTCTTTAAGTAAGAACAAAGGGTGAATAACCTCTTATATATAGTTTGTAATTTTCTTTAAATAGATAGATAGAGTCGGGAGCTTGTTCTCGGACGCATCCTTTGTACAGTTTTGCAAGGAAGTAAAATACAGAGCCTTTGCTCTGCCTTACCTTCTCGTTTTGATTGTATTTTATATTATTTACTTTTTCTTTCTAGCCAATCAAACTCTGAGGATTTTTCCTCAGAGGATGAGAGGCTAGGCTCTTTGTCTCTTGGAGTGAAGAAATCCGGGTAAGTTTCCTCATGCATAAATTGGAAGTTTTGTTGTTTTAGTTTTTAATGAAGAGAAAGTGTGACCCATTAATGGTTTTTATCTTTTTAGTTAACTTAAAACACCTTTAAATCACCTGGGCCAACACTTGGTAAGGCAAGTGATCTCCATCCATTGAGATGCACTAGTTTATCTCTTGCAAGCCTTTGGGAGGTGGTTTGAAGGTAGGATTTTCTAGAATAGCCAACACTTGGTAAGCTTTTGGACTCCAAGGAGACATCCATTAGTTATCTCTTGCGAGCTTTTGATGGGTAATCCAAGGTTAAAGATCACCTTGAATGGCAAATGCTAGGTGAGAGGCATGAGCCATTGCAAGGTGCATCAGTGAGAGGGAATTAGTGTTTGAACCCATTAAGGGGAAGCATCTGTACAAAATTGGTTAGAGAATTAACTATATGTTAATTCTCTAATGCGAGGAAAAGAAACAAGTGATCGGAACTCTCTTTTTGTATGAGGAACTTGAGCCTAGTGATCTGAAACTCCAAGAAACACTTTTCTTTGTAATTAAAATTAGTTATTGTTTTTGGTTAGCTTAAAACCAACCTTTTCCACCAAAGATTATGTTTTCTTTTAAAGCTAACCTTGAAATGGAAAAGCACCAATTCATCTTTGAAGTAATATCAATTGTGGAGTGAAAACCCATCCCAGTGAACGACCCTAAAGCCACTATGCTATGCTAGCTAAGGCTATCCTAGTACATGGTGTAATAGGTTATAAATTTTTTTGATTACTCCCGTCTAAGGACCACAATCAAGGGACACCAGCTGAACACGAATCAAATGGCACCACTGTCAAGGACCATTGAGAGGACATGAATCAGCTGAGACACCAATTGGGAACGTATCAACAGGAAACCAACACTGAGTTGTTTCTGAATCTCTTCCTTAACCTGCAAACTCCACCGAGGGTGTAATCTCCTCAATTTCTGCTTAACTGGTCTAGCATGTGGCAAGATTGGCAAGCGATGTTGGACTATAGAAGGATTAAGGCCTGTCATGTCCTCATATGACCATGCAAATACATCCAGGTATGACCTAAGCAGGTCAATCAGTCTGCTCCTCTCGTCAGGAGATAAGGAGGTTCCAATCTTCAACTCCTTGGGATGATCAGGGGTCTCGAAATCTACCAACTCAGTGCTACTAGAAACGGGTGTTACTTTCCTTTCCTCCGAATCAAAATCAAAATCTGACTGATCACTCAATGGCCCATCTGGGCCTCTCACATCATCAACATCATGTATATATGTCGTGGGTGTCGGTGGTACAATCGAAGGAAAATGCAGTGACATAGGTGAATACTCGAAAACACTCATATCATTATTATTTCCACCAACCACATCATCAAAGCGGGTGACAAACTTGGACATAGTGTCAAAAGAAAGAGGTGGGTCCACAGAATCAGACGCTCCCTCAATAGTGATAACATCAAAAGTAACAACAGTAACAAAGTCATCATCATCTATCTTAAGCATAAAAGCCCTAAACATAATCAAAGCAGAACGAGGCCCATGCGGGGCTACATCCAGAATACGACCAGTGCCAATCATATCCATCTCGTCTATGCAAGCATCATAAACAGTCACATCATTAGTGTCAATCACATAAACTCCGAACAAATCCAAATCAGAGTGGGGACTGTGTGGGACTACATAGAGAATACGACCTACCCCTATCATGTCCATCTCGTCGGTACAAGCATCAGGCATAGTCACTCCATCAACATTAATCACAGTATCCATAAGTATATCATAATAAAAAACTGGCTCCGGGAAGCATACGGAGAACATCCTGACTCAGTCGAGCGACGGGGGTGCAACTATCATAACATCAGATGTCTTAAGGATCCTGACACCCAAATGCATCTACCCCAAGGTCCGCTAGAGGTCCTGAACCTCAACAACCTCTACAATAGAAACAATCCCCTCCATGTGGGGTACATGATCTGAACCTCTGACAAAGTAATCAGCCAACTGAAAGGTGTACGGGCGAAGGGGGTAATCAAATGGAACCCCAGACAAGCGAGCCCTTACTCTGTCCTTACGTAGTCGTGCCATGTAATGTGCATCTTCCTCCGTATGAGTGTAACCTAACCCATAAGGTATGTCATGATCAACTATGAAAGTAAACTTGCATGGTCCATGTTGGCGGCGACCCAATCCCAAGTCGGGCAAATAAGACATGCCCCTCATCATGTTAAGCACCAAGGTGCTACTGTACTGGTCGAATGACATAGGTACCATATCTCTGTTATCATCCTCTAAACTGACAATGTTTACCTCATCAAAAGTAAACCCGGTCAAATGCAAATCATTTTCACTATGACTAATTTGTAATACTGGCTCGGAAGAAGTGACAACATCCTGGTCAGACTGTATCATGATAATATGACCCTCGCGTATGAACTTCACCTTCTGATGAAGGGAAGATGGTATGTCACCAGCCTCATGAATCCAAGGACGACTAAGAAGTAGGTTAAAGGATGACTGAATACTCCAAACCTGGAAAAGCACTGAGTATTTGACTGGCCCAATCATAACGTGTGTAATGAGAGCACCCATAATTGTCCTCTAAGTCCCATCATAAGCTTTGATGGTCTGTGTAGATGGCCTACAATTAGATGGAGAAAAGCCAAGAGCAATGGCTGTAGCCAAAGGATAAACGTTCAAGGCAGAGTCGTTGTCCAGCAGGACTGTCGGCACTCAATGACCTAAACATGCAACGCTGATATACAAAGGGCGAATGTGACCCAACCCTTCTGATGGCAAGTCATCGTCTGAAAACATAATGCACGTAGCCCTATCAGCTGTATCAACTCTAATCTGGCCAAGGGCTCTGACCAATGCATCTCTATGTGTGCTAAATGAGGCTAATAGGCTCCAAATGGATATGTGAGCCTACGTAGTGCGTAACTGGCATAAAATCTCATCATCCTCTCTCTGAAGCTTCTCTCTAGTAGTCGTACCAGCAAATAGCCTATCAACAAGTGGAGGATGTGTTACTCTCCCACTTCGCGTGACTATCTGAACATCCCTATGAGCAGGCCCATACCCCTATGGGAACAAAATGAAAGGTGTCAAAGGCGGTGCGTACTGCAAATACCCTGGTGGTATTGATGGTCGTCTAGGAGTCCTATATGGGGCCAACCTGAATGGCCTGTGGACTTGTTGGTCAGAAGTATATCCAATGAAGTCTGAATCCCCATATAAACTGATCAACTGAGAAGCCTCTCCATCACATCCCATCATAAATATGTCATCCCCTACAAGCTCAATCAAATGGATTCCCCATAGGGGTGGAGGTACAGCTTTAGTGTCATGAGTAGGTAACGGGTCTGTAGTCATTGCGGGCCATCCCAAATCAACTAAACCCTGATCAATCAAGTCCTATATAGCATGTCTCAGTGTTGAGCAACTGTCTGTATCATGGCCCGCTTTTTACTAGTAAGCACAGTGAAGGTCTGTCCTGAATCCTGGTGGGGTAGGCTGTAGTGGTGGTCTGGGTGGTAACGAGACAATCAATCCCCCCCTCAACCAATCTCTAAAATGCTCTGCTCAATGGCATCCCAAGCCGTGTGAACTGTCTAGTTGGCCTCAGTGGAGGTAGTGCTCTATATTAATGGAACTGCATGGGTGGCCTCTAGGATGCTTGTGTAGCATATACTGGTTGTGGCGATGGATGCAGATAAGTAGGCCCTACTAGCCTAATGGGAATAGTTGGCTTGTACTAATCATGTTACATCATTTGATAAGAGGTATCTGAAAACTAAATCTAAGTCCAAGGCCGACGCAGGGACCTATGCCCCATCATACCTATGGTGCCAACATATGATGGCCTGGGTCCTGACCCCAGCTTCTTTCCCTTTGAGTTTGAGGGGGAAGAATCTGGTCATAATCCTCTAGATATACCCTCCTCGATGCCATAGAGGGCCTGCACTAAGAAGCCAAAGTCTGTCTGCAGAAAGCCCATGAGATGTCTAACGTGGCGAGCCTAAAGGCTGTGCATAATCATACTGATCTGATCGCACTCTGAAGGTTTGTCAATAATATGTGCTATCTTCTCCCTCTAACGGGATATGAAGGAGGTAACTATCTCATCCGGCCTCTATCTGAGGGCCTCTAACTCTCTCCGGGATACATTGACTATAGTATTAAAGGAATACTGTCTGAGAAACTCCTGTGCCAGATCAGTCCATGTCCAGCGTCATGAGGGGTTTAATGAAGCAAACAACCTCTGGGCGGCACCACTCAATGACAAGGGAAACAACATAATCATCTGTGCCTCATCTAACCTATGCCCACGCATAACAACACTGTACAACTGCAAGTTAATACTGGGGCACCCGATCCCCGTGTAACTCTCAATGTTCGGCATGCGGAACTCAAGCGACAAAGCTGCAACAAGCAAGTCATCATACCCATCCCAACTCATGACTCCATCAGTGACATGCAGTGACCTCATCCTCTGCTTAATCTTCTTAATGTGGGTCTAAGTATCATCTGCAACCTGCCTGTGGGCTAGAACGAGATGTGGCGTAGTCTCAGTTTGACCATGCAAGACAAAGGCCCCTGCCTGTGGGGCTTACTGAACTAGGGGTGGTGGTGGAGGTGGGACTGCATAGTTCGGTTGTATGGTAGGTCTAGATGGTGGTGGTGGTGGGGGTGTGGAAGAATCATGTGGGGTGATCCCCTGAATCGGTACTGGTGAGGCCTAGTGCCCGTCAATCCTCTGACCCAATCCCAAAATAGCATCTCTGAGTGACACCATGGTATCTGTAATCTCTACCAACTGGTCAACAGTAGCATACTGCAGGTCCATATTGATTCGTGCCCAGTTGGGTATTTTAATAAAAAATATTTATAAACCTATGACCTCATACTAGCGTAGCAAAGCTACTATAGTATAGCAGCTCTAGGGTCGAACTCTGAGATGGGTTTTCACTCTACCAGTGATAGACTCAAGATTAGAAATTGAATCTGAGGATTTCCTTTGTCAAAAACTTAAAGTTTAAAAGAAAATAAAATTTGTTTTGAAAGTGGTGTTTGAAACTAAACTAACATAGAACTAAGTAAAAATGGAAGAAAGTAAGACTCCTGGAGCTAAAGGTTGCTAGGATCAAGTTTAGAATGCAAAGTGGGAAATTCCAGATTTTTCTCCTCGTATTGGGGACAACAACATAAAGGATGGTTGTTTCCCGAACCGGTATAGGTTTAACAATGAAGATTTAATCCATAAAAAGTCAATAGAAATGGTAGTCAAGCTCCATTAATGGCTTTAGACATTATGGGTCTTCACCTTGAGCCACTTTCCAATGGCTCGTACATGATAACTAATGGTCTTATATGGATCTAGCAATAAGTACCCACAGAGACCTAAAAGCTTATCATGTATTGGCCATTCAAAGTGATTCTAAGGGATTTAAAGCAAAACTTTAGATTTAAAAGTCATTTATGAACTCCAACTACCTGTATTTAATGCACGAGAGTTTTCCACTTTTGCATTTGGACTTTTCACCTAGCTTCTTTCACTCTAAGAAACCAAAGGTTTAGCCTCTCATCCTCTGGGAAAACATCCTCAGAGGTTGTTTAGCTTCCAAGAAAAAGAAAATAGAAGACAGAAAAGGAAAGCAAAGAGAACTCTGTATTTCTTCCCGAGAGGAAAATTTTACTAAGTGTAGAATATACAATATATGTTTCGAGAGATGATTTCCACCCCTCTTATAGTCTTTGCAAAGCAAAGCCTGTGGGTGGCTAATTATAAGGATAAGAAAGGAATTTACATCAAAAAGCACAAAAGAAAATATCTCATGTGGAGTCGGCAGAATAGAGGAGATTTCGCACCAAAGTCACATGAATGGTGCGAAATTCGCACTTGCATGGGCTGGTGCGAAATTCGCACTTGCATGGCATTTTCGCATGAACAGTACAAAGTGTGAAATTTGCCATTTTGAGTTCCTTATACGAATGGCAATATACCACTATAGGTACTTGATTTGTTAGCAATTCCAAGCCGGTTCTAAATATGGAATTCTTGAAAGATGATTTTGCACGATGAACAAAATAGAGCCTCCCAAAGTGATAGTGCATGACTACAAAAACTACTTCTTTCCTCTGTTTTTCCTCTTTGCTTCTCTCCTTTACTTGGCTTGTCTTAATGATCCAAAAAGCTGTCAAAACACTAAAACTAGCCACAAATATGATTAGAAGTCACTGCTAGGTCCTTAACATGCCAATTGGAATAAAAGTGGAGAACTACTACACAAAAGTGCTTAAAACATAATGAATTAAAGGCACAAAATAACACTTTTTGGGTAGTAATCACTCCCCCTAACTGACACATTGCTAGTCCCTTAGCAATGAAAGGGAGAAAAAGAAAGAAAAATAGATAATATAATAATTTACAAAATCAGGTTGATCACTCCAAAAAATAATCAAGTGGCATGATTGGATCAAACTCTCACATGGCAAGTCAAGGATATAAAACTCAATCATCAACAAGAGTCATCAAATAACTTACCTATCACAACATACAAAGAGTGGGCATTATGCAAATTTGAGTATCAAAATAATTTCCACTTCCAAAGGACCAACTCTTAATCTTCCACAAAAATCTGAGTGTTATTTATTAGCTTCCGAATATAGTATGTTGAACTAATCTCTCTCCCCCAACCTAGTTCTTTTTCAAAGCTTAGCAAGCTGATCAACCTCCAATAGGCTAAGAACGAACCTCTTGGTTCACAATTTTTTTATTATAGGAGTACAAGACTTAAAGGTATTCTTTTCTAAATTGTCCATGTAACGGGGGTCCATTGATGACTCCCAACCAATTAAGGTTTAGGGCATCAAGCTTTAAGGATCTTTCAACCACTAACTCCTCGAATTTTACCCCGGACTTTTGAGAATGAATTTTAATACCCAAGCATCTACAGTATGTTAAACTCCACCAATCCACCCTTGTAATGAGCATTGAGGTCGGTGACTCCCAACCAATTAAGGCTTAGGGCACCAAGGTTTAAAGATTTTCACCATATACCCCTTAGACCTTGCTCGGGTTTTAAGGCAAGCAAACATTTTTCTTTCTTTCTTTATTTTCTTCAAAGACTCATTGGCCTTTTACAAGGTGTCCCAACACTATTAAATGAGGTCAAAGGTACCAAGTCTAAAATTTTCCTAAGTCAAGAGGGAAATAGTTTTTCATCTTATAATCGGAACCTATTGTGCACAGTGTGTGAATAGCTTAAAGTGGAAGAACTGAGCTTGAATTCAATTGAAGTTTCAACAATTCATCAACTTTAGTAAGCATAATACAAACTCTAAGTCAAGTAAAAAGACAAAAATTCAATTTCTCACTTTTCATTTTGAAAATTTTTCCTTAATAACCATGGAGAGTAGAATAAAAACTAAAAAAAATAAAATTAAATTAAGCAAAAAGCAACTAAATTACCAAAATAACTTAGCATTATTAACAATACTTACTTCCTCAACTCTCCCCCCAACCAATCTGAACATTGTCCTCAATGTGACAAAAGCGATTGAAAAATAGGGAGGAAGTGGTACCTCCTTAGTGACATGGAGTCTGAGTCGTATAGGAGAAACCACATGTTTCAAAAAAACAAAAGAGTTAGTGAGTAGAGGAAATAGAAAAATGCCAAGTTTAAACAAAAATGATGTCTATATATGATGCATCATCATAAATACATCCAATCCCAGAATATAAGACATCAAAACATGGAATTATCTATATTAATATTATATGTAAATACAAAAAAAACAAAAGTCGAAATGGGGGCATGGCTGCGAAATCAAAAAAATTCCCGCTTTGGCTTTGTGCGGTTTGTCTTCAAATGGCCATAACTTCTTCGTTTCAAATCCAAATCGTACACTGTTTGAAGCACTGGACTCCTGACTTCCTAAGATTCAAAACGACATATGGTATGCATAATTTGAGCTCCAGAAAGTGCTCCAAAAATGTGTCCAACAGTAGTGAAATGGGGTGCAGCTGCAACATTTCCGTTCAGCTTTGCACAGTCATCTTCAAACGGCCATAACTTCTTCGTTTCAACTCCAAATCGTGCACTGTTTGAAGATATGGACTTCTGACTTCCCAAGCTTTGAAACGAGATATAGTATGCATGAAATAAAATTCGGAAAGTGATCGAAATGTGTCCAACAGTTGCCAAAATGGGGGTGGGGTGGTGCGAATTTCGCATAGGTGGATATGGTGGTGCGAATTTCGCATAGGTGGATATGGTGGTGCGAATTTCGCACAAGTGGAGTAGTGTTGTGCGAATTTCGCACAATGTTCGCATTCTTGTGCATTTTCGCACTGAAATTTTGGGTAGGGACTGAAAGCATGCTTTCTGGAAAATGTTCACAAAGGCAATTTCGCACAAGGGGGTAGGGTGGTGCGAATTTCGCACCAAAGAATTGGGTGGTGCGAATTTCCCTATGTCTTGGCTTTTCTCCCCTGTTTTCCCCTGTTTTCCCCTTGACTTCATTCTTCAAGCTTTCCTACCTACATGTTGGCACAAAAACCAATTCAAACCACATTAGAATGAAATTAAGGTCAAAAATAAAAATCAAAACATGCATATACACAAGAAAAAACACTAGATTAAACTGTAATCAATGCAAAAGGAAACAAAAAGAGGATGAACTTTTTAGTCTTTGAAGAGACTAAGTTCAACCATGAACTGAGTGTTTTCATGTTAAAGGTTGATCAAAGAGGATGAATTCCTCCTTGTCTCGGGAAAATGATTCCATATAGGGCTTTCCATCTTCTCTTTGCCCCAAAACAACCCCCATAGCAAGATCACTTGCATCACATATTACCTTAAAAGGTAATTTCCAATTTGAGGCTCTCACTATTGGTGCAGTTGTGAGGAATTGCTTCAGTTTCTCAAAACTCTTTTGAAATTTCTCATCCCACACAAACTTGGCATCCTTTACCAAGAGTTCACAAAGAGGTTTTGAGATTTTTGAGAAATCCTTAATGAACCTCCTATAGAACCCGGCATGTCCTAGG
>JAAKHE010000031.1:1301392-1372065 GCA_011039315.1 Vitis labrusca | reverse complement strand
AAGGACCTTAATGAATTAATTGGGTTAAATGAATATGATTACTACACAAAGGTGCTTAAAACCATTATAATTAGGTCTACAAAATAGCACTTTTTGGTAGTAATCACTTATTATTTGATCTGCACAATACTTGAAAAGGAAAGGCTCTTCCCAATAATAAGCATGGATCTTTGCAAAGAAGTGCTTCCTGTCTTGTGCTTTCCACTCACTTGGAACTTCACCAGTAACTAGATAGTTAGCAATATCAGCATACCAAGGAGTTTTTTCTAGCAAAATAAGTGATTCCTCAGGAAAGTCATCATTAATAGGTAAGACATGGGAATTATGTGCTATAGCCAACCTTGAAAGGTGGTCAGCTACCACATTCTCCACTCCTTTCTTATCTCTTATTTGGAGATCGAATTCTTGTAATAAAAGAATCCATCTAACCAACCTTGCTTTTGCATCTTGCTTTGTCAATAAATACTTCAAGGCTTAATGGTCAGTGAAAACAATGATGAAAGACCCTGCTAGATAAGCACAAAACTTGTCTAAGGCAAACACCACAACTAACAATTCTTTCTCTGTAGTTGTGTAGTTCCTTTGAGCTTCATTCAATTTCTTTCTTGCATAGTAGATCACATAGGGCTTTCCATATTCTCTTTGGCCAAGCACAGCTCCTATAGCAAAGTCACTGGCATCATACATCACTTCAAAGGGTAGTTGCGAGTTAGGAGCCCTCACTATTGAAGCAGTTGTCAAAAATTGCTTCAATTGATCAAAACTCTTTTGACATCTTTCATCCCATATAAACTTAACATCCTTAGCTAAGAGTTCACAAAGAGGCTTTGAAAGCTTAGAGAAGTCTTTTATAAACCTCCTATAGAACCTTGCATGGCCAAGAAATTGCCTTACTCCTTTTATAGTTGTTGGGGATGGCAATTTGACAATAAGTTACCTTTGATTTATCAACTTCAATGCCTTTTTTGGAGATGATATGGCCAAGGACAATTCCTTGATGTACCATGAAATGACATTTCTCCCAATTGAGCACCAAGTCTTTTTCAATGCATCTATTCAAAACCGCTTCCAAATTGACTAAGCATTCTTCAAATTTACCTCCATATATGGTTCCATAATTTGCTCTACCATATCACTAAAGATACGTAGCATACATCGTTGGAATGTTGCAGGCGTATTACATAAACCAAAAGACATTCTTCTGTAGGCATATGTTCCAAATGGACATGTGAAAGTGGTCTTCTTCTGATCTTCAACATCAATTTCAATTTGAAAATACATGGAGTACCCATCCAAGAAACAATAGAAAGGATGGCCAAAGACTCTCTCCAACACTTGATCAATAAATGGCAATGGAAAATGATCCTTCCTTGTCATAGCATTCAATTTTCTACAATCAATACACACCCTCCAACCTGAAGTGAGGCGTGTAGTAATTTCTTCTCCTTTTTCATTTTGAACCACATTAATCCCTGACTTCTTTGGTACCACTTGAGTATGACTCACCCAAGGGCTGTCAAATATGGGGTAGATAATACCTGCTTGAAGTAGCTTCAACA
This sequence comes from Vitis labrusca, assembly GCA_011039315.1. Classification (NCBI taxonomy): domain Eukaryota; kingdom Viridiplantae; phylum Streptophyta; class Magnoliopsida; order Vitales; family Vitaceae; genus Vitis; species Vitis labrusca. The sequence goes on along the minus strand of JAAKHE010000031.1, from coordinate 1,370,506 downwards.
CCTCAGCTTGCACCACCTCTTGAAAATGAGGATTCAAACTTCTTTGAGGTTGATGAATTGGTTTAGCTTCTTCCTCCATGTATATATGATGTGTACAAACCAAAGGATTGATGCCTTTCAAGTCAGATATTTGCCATCCTATTGCTTTCTTACACCTCTTAAGAACTTCAAGTAGATAAATCTCCTGAGGAGTAGTAAGAGATGAAGATATAACAACAGGGCATTATTTATTTTCTTCTAGGTATGTGTATTTCAATTCATGGGCAGAGGCTTCAAATTGAGCTTTGGGGTCTGTTCTTTAACAGCTTCTTGTGCCTCCTCTTTATTGAAAAAAGGTAGAATTTTTTCTCTCCTCCTCCAACCTTGTAGAGTAGCAAGCACATCAGAGGGTTCAGGCAACCCTTCTTCAAGATCCCCAAGACTTTCATTCAACTTGTCTTGCATATTCTGATTACAGTGCTCCTCCACTAGAGTGTCAATAATGCATACCTCTTCTGGACCTTCTTCTTCTTCCGAAGTGATTAGCTTTTTGGACATATAAAAGATATTGAGCTCTAGTGTCATGTTGCCAAACGTGAGTTGCATGAGTCCATTCCTACAATTTATAATTGCATTTGAGGTAGCAAGGAATGACCTTCCAAGGATGATAGGAACATAATTCGTTTCCTTGACAATGGGGTTTATGTCAAGAACAACAAAATCTACTGAATAGTAGAAGTTATCAACTTGAACTAAGACATCTTCAATTATCCCCCTTGGAATTTTCATTGATATATCAGCTAGAGATAGAGTGATTGATGTTGGCTTCAATTCACCAAGTCCCAATTGCTTGTAGACAGAGTATGGTAGGAAATTCACACTTGCTCCCAAGTGTAACAAAGCTTTCTCTACTACCTTTCCTCCAATCATGACTGAAATGGTAGGACATCCTGGATCTTTGTACTTCAAAGGAGACTTGCATTGTCTGATAGCACTTACTTGCTCAGTCAAGAAGGCTTTCTTATCCACATTCAACCCTCTTTTGATAGTACACAAGTCCTTTAGGAATTTTGCATATGTTGGAACTTGTTTAATCATATCCAGCAATGGAATATTGACTTTCACTTATCTCAATACTTCAAGAATTTCTGATGCATTTCTGATCCCCTTTTTCCCATGCAAAGCTTGAGGAAAAGGTAGAGGTGTGTGTTTCTTCATCATTTCTTCCTTAATAAGCACTTTCTCCGGATTTGCATTCACTGTTGAATCATGGTCCTCTTTCCCTTCACTGATATCTTTCTTCTTTCTTTTGATTTCCTCCCTCTTCTCCATCTCTTCTTATTCTTCCTCTTCATCCTGTGGCTTGGGTGTTGGCAACTCAACCTTTTTACCACTCCTTAGAGTGATCAAGGCTTTGACATCTCTCACCTGTGAGGACTCTCCCTCATGAGTTTCCACTTCATGGATACCCTTGGGGTTTTGGTGAGGTTGAGAAGGAAATCTACCCTTCTCTTGCACTGTGTTCAGGTTAGTGAGCCTTGAGATTGAGTATTGGAGATTATCTATCTTATGAGATAAGTCATTTTGCATCCCATCCATCATTTTATTCAATGTATTCTCTACACTGTCAATTCTTTGACTGAGTTGAGCATTGATGGATTTTTGGTCTCCAACAAAATCTCCCACAACCTTGCTGATATTCACTATTGCTTGTTCAAGATTTGAAGCTTGTTGAGATGGTTGAACTGGTTGTGCATACTGAGGTGCTCTTGGCTTCCAAGAAAAATTTGGATGGTTCCTCCAACTTAAGTTGTAATTATTTCCATACGAAGCATTGTTGTTGGGCTTAAATTGTCCATTGACATTTGCTTGTTCTCCAAACATTTCCCTAGCAGTTGGAATTGTAGGGCACTCCTCCACCAAGTGTTCATAAGATTGACAAATAGGACATGGCTTGACTTGCATTGGTGTTTCAGCAACAACTTGCACTTTATGTATCTTTTTCAGTTCTAGCTCCTCCAATCTTCTTGTCATACCTGCAAACTTTGCCTTCATATCAACATCTTCATTCAAGGTGTACATCCCAGCCTTAGCATTAAAGGCATTCAGTTGAGACTTCATCTTCCCCACTTCTCCTTTGTTCGGTTCATCCCATCACCTTGAAACTTCAGCCACATAACTCAAGAAATCCATAGCTTCCTCCGGATTCTTACTCATGAAATCTCCTCCACACATTGTCTCAAGGATTTGCTTCATTGAGGAAGACATCCCATCATAGAAATAACTCACCAATAGCCATGTATCAAAACCATGATGAGGACAAGCATTGATGGCTTCCATGTATCTTTCCCAACGCTCATAGAATTTCTCATTCTCTTTAGCTGAGAAGTTTGAAATTTGCCTTTTCAAGCCATTTGTTCTGTGAGTAGGAAAAAACTTCTTGAGGAATTCAGCTTGTAAATCAGTCCAAGTACGGATACTCCTTGGCCTTAAAGATTTAAGTCAAATCTTGGCCTTATCCTTTAAATTAAAAGGAAATAGCTTTAGCCTCATCAAGTCGATTGAAGCTACTCCCTCTTGGAATATATTACAAACATCTTCAAATTCCTTGATATGTGCATAGGGATTCTCACTTCCCATCCCATGGAAAGTTGGTAGAAGTGGAACAATATGTGGTCTGATCACTAGCTGCCCTGTAGGGAGCACTATACATGATGGTGCACTCATACGAGGTGGATGCATGCAGTCCCTCATTGATCTGAATTCATTGGGATTGTCCTGGTGACCATGGTGACTATGCTGATCTTCAGGTGTAGCTTCCATGATATTCAAGCTCAATTCCAATTCCTTGTTATGAGGTGTTTCACGTTTCATAAGCCTTCCTCCACTATCTCGTATCCAATTTGGCATACACAACTAGTATCAACTGTAACAAAAACAAAAACAAAAGAAACCAAAAGAAAAGAAGACTACAAAAGGACTAAGATTAACTAAAACTGAATTAAAAGATATGTTAGAATATGAACAAGTAAAAGAAACAATTAAAAGAGTTAGTAAAATGAAAGAAAAATCACCAAACTTGTGATGAAAATCACAAGTACTCTGAAATAATATCATTGTGAAGTTGGCACCTTCCCCGGCAACGACGCCATTTGATTGCGTGCCTAGCTGGTGTACCTTGATTTTGGCCCTCAGATAGGAGTAATCAACAAAATTTGTAACCTATATCACCATGCACTAGGATAGCCTTAGCTAATATAGCATAGTGGCTCTAGGATCGTTCACTGGGAAGGGTTTTCAACTTACTATTGATATTAATTCAAAAATGAATTGATGGTTTTTCATTTCAAGGTTAGCTTCAAAAGAAAACATAAACTTTGGTTGAAAAAGATTGGTTTTAAGCTAACTAAAAAGAAAGTAATGGAAATTACTAATAAAGAAAAGCGTTTCTTGGAGTTTTAGGATCACTGGGATCAGGCTCCTTATACAAAAACAGAGCACCGGTCACTTGAATCTTTTCCTCGCATTAGAGAATTAACATATAGTTAATTCTCTAACAGGTGTGGTACAGATGCTTCCCTTTTATGGATTAAAACACAAAATCCCTCTCACTGATTCATCTTGCAATGGCTCGTGCCTCTCACCTAGCATTTGCCATTCAAGGTGATCATTAACCTTGGACTTCCCTTCTCAAGCTCGTAAGAGATAACTAATGGATGTCTCCTTAGAGTTCAAAAGCTTACCAAGTGTTGGAAATTCCAGAAAATCCTACCTTTAAGTCACTTCCCAAAGGCTCGTAAGAGGTAAACTAGTGCATCTCAATGAACGGAGATCATTTGCCTTACCAAGTGTTGGCCCAGGTGAATTAAAGGCGTTTTAAGTTAACTAAAAACATAGAAACCATTAATGGGTCACACTTTCTCTTCATTAATAGCTGAAACAAAAAAACTACCAATTCTTGCACTCAGGACCTTACCCAGCTACCTTAGCTCCAAGAAACAAAAAGCCTAGCCACTCATCCTCTGAGGAAACATCCTCAGAGCTTGTTTGGCTAGTAAGAAAAATACAATCAAAATGAGTAGGTAAGGCAGAGAAAAGCTCTGTATTTTACTTCCTTCAAAACTATACAAAAAGTTGTCTCTGAGAACAAGCTCCCAAGATATCTGTGTAATGAAAATTACAAACAATATATATGAGGTTATTCACCCTTTGTTCTTACTTAATAACTAAGGAATCCTATGATTGGTGGATTACAAGGAGAAAATGGGGATTTAAACATCAAATATCTGAAGAAAAAAAATCTAAAAGTGTCGGTTGCAAATATCTGGAAGCACTTAGGAGGATTTCACAGGCATGCAAGATGGCTGCAAAAATTCGCAAGCTGAAGGTCACCATTTCGCAGCCAAAGGTTGATTTCGTATCCATCACCTTGTGATTTCGCAGCCTGTGAAATTGGCCTTCAACTTGGTGTGATTGGCTTCTAATGGCTATAACTTCTTCATTTCAACTCCGATTCATGCACCGTTTGAAGCATTGGATTGATGACTTCCCAAGCTTCAAAAAAACATATAATATGCATAAATTGAGCTCTAGGAAGTGCTCCAAAAGTGTCCAATAGTTGCTGTCCTCTTGAATTCTTCATGTTAGATTTCTCTCTTTGCTTTCCCTCCTTGCATTCATGATTTGCTTATGGAAAAGGACTATAAAGCTTCAAAGATTTGGTTCTTCATGTTAATGAGCTTCCAATTGCTTTGCCATGGATTCCATAGACCTCTCCTCAATCTTGGATTGCTTTGGTGATCAAAATACTATCAAAAACACCAAAACTTACACAATTTGATTAGAAACGATTGCAAAGGTCCTTAATATGCTAATTGAGTTAAAAGGTAATAACTACTACTCAAAAGTGTTTAAAAGAGTTAATTACAAGGTACAAAATAACACTTTTTGAGTAGTAATCAAGAGTATTGCTATGTCTTACCTTCTAGTTTTGTCTTTTATTTTCTTTCTAGCCAAACACCCACTAGGGACGTTTTCTTAGAGGATGAGTGGCTAGACTTTTTGTTTCTTTGAGTAAAGGAATCTAGGTAAGGGATCCAGATATAAAAATGGGAGTTTTCTTTATTTCAGCTTAAATGAAATGAGGTTGTGACCCGTTAATGGTTTTTATTTTTCTAGTTAACTTAAAATCCCTTAAAATCACTTGGGCCAACACTTGGTAAGCATTTGGACTCAGCCCATAGAGATCCATTACATTATCTCTTACAAGCCTCTGGGAGGTGGTTTAAAGGGAGGATTACTTAGAATAGCCAACACTTGGTAAACTTTTGGACTCCCTGGAGACATCCATAAGTTATCTCTTGCGAGCTTTTGAAGGGTATTCCAAGGTTAAGGACCACCTTGAATGGCCAATACCAGGTAAGAAGTATGAACCATTGCCAGATGAGTTAGTGAGAGGTTTTGGGGTTGAAACCATTAATGGGAAGCAACTGTACCACACCGGTTCGGGAAATAACTATAGGTTAAATCCCCAATTCGAGGAAAAGATCTAGAATCTTCCCTTTTTGTATAAGGGACTTGAACCTAGTGACCTGAAATTCTAAGAAACCTTTCTTTGTAATTAATCACAGTTACTATTTTTGTAGTTAGCTTAAAAGCCAACCCTTTTCAACCAATGATTTTGTTTTCTTTTAAAGCTAACTTGCAAAAGAAAAAGCACCATTTTAGTATGTTAAACTAATATCATGTGTGATATGAAAACCCATCCCTATGAACGATCCTAGAGCCACTATGCTATGCTAGCTATGCTACCCTAGTATATAGTGAATTAGGTTTATAAATTTTGTTTATAACTCCCATCTGAAGACCGAATCAATTTGCACACCAATTGGGGACGAATCAAATGGCGCCATTGCCGGGGATGATGCCACTTCACAGTGATATGATTTTTTCAAAACACTTGTGATCTTCATCACAAGTTTTGTGACTTTTATTTTCTTTTACTAACCCGTTGTATTTGTTTTCTTTTAATTATTCTTATTTTAATTTACATTTTGATTTGTTTTTAGTTAAGCTTAATCTTTTCCTAGATTTGTTTTCTTTTTCTTTCTTTTGTTTTTCTTATTTTTTTTGTTTTGTTTCAATTACTGCTAGTTGTGTATGCCATATTGAATACAAGACAGTGGGGGAAGACTTGTGAAAATTAAAAATCCTCACGAGACGGAGTTGGAGTTGTGCTTGAATATCATGGAGGCTACATATGAAGATCAGCATAGTCAACACGCTCAAGAGGACAATCTCAATGCATTCCGATCTATGAGGGATCGCATACACCCACCTCGTATGAGTGCATCGTCATGTATAGTGCCACCTACAGAGCAGCTAGTGATCAGGCCGCATATTGTGCCACTTCTACCTACATTCCATGGTATGGAAAGAGAGAATCCCTACGCACATATCAAAGAATTTGAAGAAGTTTGTAATACATTCCAAGAAAGAGGAGCGTCCATCGACTTGATGTGGCTGAAGCTATTTCCTTTTACCTTAAAGGATAAGGCCAAAGTTTGGCTTAATTCTCTGAGGCCAAGGAGTATCTGATCTTGGACTGATTTACAAACTGAATTTCTCAAGAAATTTTTCCCGACTCATAGAACTAATGGCTTGAAAAGGCAAATTTCAAATTTCTCAGCTAAAGAGAATGAGAAATTCTATAAGTGTTGGGAAAGATACATGGAAGCAATCAACGATTATCCTCACCATGGCTTTGATACATGGCTATTGGTGAGCTATTTCTATGACGGAATGTCTTCCTCAATGAAGCAGCTCTTGGAAATGATGTGTGGAGGAGACTTCATGAGTAAGAATTCGGAGGAAGCCATGGATTTCTTGAGTTATGTAGCTGAAGTTTCATGAGGATGGGATGAACCGAATTCCAGAGAAGTGGGGGAAATGAATTCTCAACCTAGTGTTTCCAATGCTAAGGCTAGGATGTATACACTGAACGAAGATACTGATATGAAAGTAAAATTCGTAGCTATGGCAAGAAGATTGGAGGAGCTGAAAATTAAAAAGATATGCGAAGTGCAGGCCGTTGCTGAAGCACCAGTGCAAGATATGCCATGTTTAATTTGTCAATCTTTTAAGCACGTGGTGATGGAGTGTCCTATAATTCTAGTTGTGAGAGAGATGTTCGAAGATCAAGAAAACGTTATTGGGAAATTTAAACCTAACAACAATGCTTCCTATGGTAATACCTACAATGCAAATTGGAAGAACCATCCAAATTTCTCCTGGAAACCAAGGGCACCTCAATATACGCAACCTGGCTAAGCACCTCCACAAGCATCAAATCTAGAACAAGCCATTGTGAATCTTAGCAAGGTCGTGGGAGATTTTTTTGGAGACCACAAATCCATCAATTCTCAACTCAGTCAAAGAATTGATAGTCTTGACAAAAAGATGGATGGAAAGCAAAATGATCTATATCAAAAAATAGATAATCTCCAGTACTCAATCTCCAAGCTTACCAACCTCAACACAGTGCAAGAGAAGTGAAGATTTCCTTCTCAACCTCATCAAAATCCAAAAGTTATCCATGAAGTGGAGGCTTAAGAAGGAGAATCTTCATAAATGAGGGACGTAAAAGCGGTGATCACTCTAAGGAGTGGTAAAGAGGTTGATTTGCCAACAACCAAGCCAGAGCATGAAACAAAGAGGGAAGCCAAGGAAGAGAAGAATGAGGAGTTCAAAGGAAAGAGACCAAGGAACATCATGAAGAAGGAGGACCATGATTTTACTGTAAATGAAGAATCGATGATGGCCATTATCAAAGAAGATATGAGGAAGAACCGCATGCCTCCACCAATTCTCCAAGCTTTACATGGGAAAAAGGGAATCAACTACGCATCAGAAATTCTTGAAGTGTTGAGACAAGTAAAAGTTAACATCCCTTTGCTAGATATGATTAAACAAATTCCGACTTATGCAAAATTCCTGAAGGACTTATGCACTATAAAAAGAGGGTTGAATGTAAGCAAGAAAGCCTTCTTGACCGAGCAAGTAAGTTCCATTATACAGTGTAAGTCCCCAGTGAAATATAAAGATCCGGGTTGCCCTACCATCTCGGTGACGATTGGAGAGGTGCTAGTGGAAAGAGCTTTGTTGGACTTGGGGGTAAGTGTGAATTTGCTGCCATACTCTGTCTACGAGCAATTGGGATTGGGAGAGTTGAAGCCAACATCAGTCACTCTATCTCTAGCAGATAGATCTGTGAAAATTCCAAGAGGCATAATTGAAGATGTCCTAGTCCAAATTGAAAAATTCTACTACCCAGGCGATTTTGTTGTCTTAGATACGGATCCGAGTGAAAAAGAAACCAATTGTGTCCTTATTATACTTGGAAGACCATTCCTAGCTACATCAAATGCCATTATCAATTGTAGAAATGGAATGATGCAACTCTCATTTGGCAATATGACAATGGAACTCAACATTTTCTACTTATGCAAGAAACAATTCCATCTGGAAAAAGAATAAGGACCAGAAGAGGTGTGTATGATTGACAACCTAGTGGAGGAGTATTGTGATCAGAAAATGCTAGAAGAATTCAACAAGAGTCTTGGGGATCTTGATGAAGGGTCACCTGAACCCTCAGAATTACTTGCTACTTTTTACCTTTTGAAGGGGTGGGAAGAAATTCTACCTTTATTCAATGGAGTGGAAATGTAAGTAGTCGTTAGGGAGGAGCCTCAAAGCTTATTCTGAAGCCATTACCCATTGAGTTGAAGTATGCATACTTGGAGGAGAATAAGCGGAGCCCTATTGTTATTTCTTCATCTCTTACCACTACTCAGGAAGATTATCTACTTGAAGTCCTTAGGAGATGTAAGAAGGTGATAGGGTGGAAAATCTCTGATCTAAAGGGGATCAGCCCTTTAGTCTGTACTCATCATATATATATGGAAGAAGAAACTAAGCCAGTTCGTTAACCCCAAAGAAGATTAACCCCTCACTTGCAAGAGGTGGTGCGAGCTGAGGTGCTTAAGCTACTTCAGGTTGGTATTATCTACCCCATATCAGATAGCCCATGGGTGAGTCCTACGCAGGTCATGCCAAAGAAATCTGGGATCACTATGGTGCAAAATGATAAGGGAGAGGAAGTTTCTACATGCCTCACTTTAGGTTGAAGGGTGTGTATTGACTACAGGAAGCTGAATATTGTGACAAGGAAGGACACTTTCCATTGTCGTTTATAGATCAAGTGCTTGAGAGAGTCTCATGCCATCATTTCTATTGTTTTTTAGATGGCTACTCCGGGTATTTTCAAATTGAAATTGTTGTTGAAGACCAGGAGAAGACCACCTTTACATGCCCATTCGGAACTTATGTCTATAGAAGAATGCCTTTTGGCTTATGTAATGCACCCGCAACATTCCAAAGATGCATGTTAAGCATTTTCAGCGATATGGTGGAGCGTATTATGGACGATATCACCATATATGGAAGCACATTTGATGAATGCTTAGCTAACTTGGAATATGTTCTGAGCTGATGCATGGAGAAGAAGCTGGTGCTTAACTGGGAGAAATGCCATTTTATGGTACACCAAGGAATTGACCTTGGACATATCATCTCCAAGAAAGGCATTGAGGTGGGTAAAGCAAAGATACACCTTATTGTCAGCTACCGTCTCCTACTACTGTCAAAGGAGTAAGGCAATTCCTTGGCCATGCTGGGTTCTACAGGAGGTTCATCAAAGATCTCTCTAAACTCTTTAAACTTCTGTGTGAATTGTTGGTAAAGGATGCAAAATTTGAGTGGGATGATAGACGTCAATAAAGTTTTGAAGAATTGAAGCAATTTTTTACGACCGTTCCAATAGTGAGGGCACCTAACTGGCAATTACCCTTTGAAGTGATGTGTGACGCCAGTGACTTCACTATAGGAGCCATCCTTGGGCAAAGAGAAGATGGAAAGCCCTACGTGATCTACTATGTAATCAAAACGTTGAACGAGGCACAAAGATACTATACAATCACAGAGAAAGAGTTGTTGGTTATAGCATTTGCCTTAGACAAATTTCGAGCTTACTTGGTGGGGTATTTCATTGTGGTTTTCACTTACCACTCACTGAAATATCTGCTAACTAAGCAGGATGCAAAAGTGAGGTTGATCAGATGGATCCTACTGCTTCAAGAATTTAATCTTCAAATCAAAGACAAGAGAGAAGTGGAAAATGTGGTAGCCAATCATCTTTCAAGGCTGACCATCGCGCATAATTCCCATTGTTTGCCAATTAATGATGATTTTCTAGAGGAGTCACTTATGCTAATAGAAATTGTTCCTTGGTATGCCCATATTGCTAACTATTTAGTTACCGGAAAAATTCCAAGTGAGTGGAAAACTCAAGACAAGAAGCACTTCTTTGCAAAAAATCATGCTTACTATTGGGAGGAGCCATTCTTATTCAAATATTGTGTGGACCAGATAATACGGAAGTGTGTTCCTGAGCAAGAGCAATAAGGGATCCTCAGTCATTGCCATGAAAACATATATAAAGGCCACTTTGCTTCACAGAAGACAACTATGAAAGTATTGCAATGGGGTTTTTGTTGGCTCTCACTTTTTAAAGATACTCACACCATGTGCAGGAGTTGTGAAAGAGGCCAAAAGCTTGGGAAGCTGACAAGAAGGAACATGCTGCCTTTGAACCCCATTTTAATCATTGATCTTTTCGATGTCTGGGGCATTGACTTCATGGGACCTTTTCCTATATCCTTTGGCTATTCTTACATCTTGGTGAGGGTTGATTATGTTTCTAAATGGGTCGAAGCAATACCGTGCAAATACAATGATCATAGAATTGTTCTCAAATTTCTGAAGGAGAATATTTTCTCAAGATTTGGGGTACCTAAAGCCATTATCAGTGATAGGGGTACTCATTTTTGTAACAAGCAGTTCGAAACTCTCTTAGCCAAGTACAGGGTAAAGCATAAGGTAGCTACACCTTACCACGATCAAACTTTTGGCCAAGTTGAGTTAGCAAACAGGGAGATCAAGAACATACTAATGAAGGTGGTGAATGCATGTAGAAAAGATTGGTCTATTAAGCTCCATGATTCATTGTGGGCTTACAAAACAACTTATAAGACCATTCTTGGAATGTCGCCTTACCGCCTTGTTTATGGCAAAGCTTGTCATCTCTCCGTGGAAGTAGAATACAAAGCTTGGTGGGCAATCAAGAATCTCAACATGGACTTGAACAAAGCCAACATGAGAAGGTTCTAGACCTTAATGAGATGGAGGAATTGAGAAATGACACCTATAATAATTCAAACATTGCAAAACAGAGATTGAAGAGGTGGCATGATCAGTTAATCTCCCGCAAACAATTCTAGAAAGGACAAATATTCTTGATATATGACTTTAGGCTCCACATCTTTCCGGGAAAGTTGAAGTCAAGGTGGATAGGTCCGTTTACTATTCACTAAGTATATTCAAATGGAGTAGTGGAACTACTCAATTCTAACAGCACCGGGAGCTTTAAAGTCAATGGCTAATGTCTCAAGCCATTCATGGAGCCATTTTCTCGAGACAAGGAGGAAATCACTCTCCTTGAGCCATATCAAACTTGAAAGAAGAACGGGTTAGATGGGCTTAGTTTGTCGAAAGACTACTAAAGTCCATATTTTTTATTTTGTCCATAGTTTTTTACTTTATTGTTGATTTAAAGTTTTATTGATCTATTTCTTATTTTAAATTCGATCTTTTTTTTTATTCTAATTTATAGTGATTTAACATAGCTTTTGATGATCAATTTCAGGTGGATTACAAAATAGATGGAAAAATCTATAAAAATTCTTCGGGCGAAGGAAAACTTTGAAAGAAAAAAACAGAGCATGTTTCGCAATAAAAAATTCAAGTTGCGAAAATTTCACAAACCCAAATTCAGCTTGCGAAAAGTTTTGCCAACCCCAGTTTACCTTGCGAACGCTTTGCGAAAATTTTGTAACTTAGTATAGCCTTGCGAACACCCTGCTAAAATAAAAAAACCTCTGCACCCTCATTTCGTAACTCAAAACAACTTGCGAACACCTTGCAAAAATTAAGAGGGTTTGCGAATCTATTTCGCAACCCTGAAATTGAATTCCAACAACCTTGTGAATTCAAATAGCCTTGCGAATTCCAAAAGTCACCTGTTAAACTTCTATTTAAAAGCAACCAGCCCTGTTTTCAGTTCACATTCACATCTAAGCCCTATGAAACCTCTCCACCACCTTGCGAATCTCAAGTGACCCGCGACTAACCTTTTGAAGAGATGAATGACACTTCTCAATCCATTTTGACCATGGCACGCATCAGAAGAGGCCATACCGACCCCTCAGTTTCTCGTGAGCAGAGGCCAAGAGCCTCCCCTCCTTTCGATTCATCTCAGGCCCCCGTAGCCCAGACCATACCATCATCCGAGGGAGGAATACCCTCTAGTCCTCCTCAGCGGAGATACGCCACGTGAAGACCACTGACGTCTCCACCCCCTGAGCCATCAGTACACAGAGTCTCACCCAAAAGAGCCAGGACCTCAGGCCCTAGAGAGTCTTCTAGGCATCCACAGCCTGATCTGAGGACCCCTACAGATTCTCAGATACCTTCCGGCATTGGCCAGGAAGCCATCGTCAAGAGGCCTATGGTTACCATGCCATCCATTGATGGAAATTATGATTGTAGAGCCCAACCTTTTCACTCTGAGCTTTACTTCGATATAGAGGTTCTATGATAGTAGCTAGAGCTTCAGGATTCATTCAGTCTACTTCAGAGATATCATCTGGAGCACCTCATGACCCCCAGGTAGTTTTTCTATCCTAGAGTAGCCATGGATTTCTATCAAACCATGACTACCCGAGCCTTACTTCCATCCATTTCATCATCGATGGATGCCAGGGTATTCTAGAGGCTAGGCGCATAGCAGAGGCTCTTCATATTCCATATGAGCCAGTGGACCTAGCAGACTTCAGAGAGTGGTCCCGTATATCTCAATGGGACATGGTTTGTACCCTATCTAGAGGGACTTCATCAGATTCATATTATCCGGAAGGAGCTTCCATTTGGGATGCTCCTAGTAGATGTTTTGCTACGGTCCAACATTTTTCCTTTACAGCATCTAGTGTAGAGGCAAGGAGCCATCCTTGAGGCATTATGCAGGATATCTGAGGGCTTCTATTTTGGGCCATATCACCTGATTAAGGCCATTCTCTTCCACTTTGAGGAGAAGGTGCATAGGAAGAGGCTACAGCGAGCGGACCACATTCCACTGTTATTTTCGAGGCTGCTTTGTCATATATTGGAGCACATGGGCTACCCTACTGAGCCCCACCTTGAGCGCCACCATCATTGTTGAGAGCATTTCACTCTCCACAAATGGACACATTTGATCGGTTATTCAGTACCTGTAGTAGAGCCACCATAGGGTGAGGAGGCACCGTAGGACGAGCATTCCACAGACTCTGTACCACATGCCCCTACACCACCTATGCCTGAGGCCACATCTATTGTTCCACCACCTGCCCCTACAACACCTACCACAATGGTCGTACCTGAGAGTACTTCTACTACACCTCCTGTTCCACTAGTTACATCTTCTACATCGGAGCCCTTCATGACTATATCTGCCACAGAGTTCTGTGCCATGGTACATTTGTTTTAGATACTGAATACTACACATAATGCTTTATTTCGACAAATAGAGGTGATATGTGCATAGCTAGACCAGCAGACTGTCATCCTTCATCAGATACAACAGTATTTGGGTATCCTGCCACCACCTCAGGCTGACATTCCTGGCCCATCAAAGCCTGTAGCTCTAGCCAAGGATGCTACCACAGCCGAGGCCCCAATATAGACTACATAGGAGGCCACTAGAGACCCATCAGCCTCACATGATCCAGCCACCTGCTGATCATCTCTTTATCTTTTCTATTTACTTATTATAGTCTAGTTATAGTGTTTACTTTGATGTTTTATATTCTAGGATTGGATGTATTACATGCTCATATTCCATATTGTACTTTTCCAGGGTAATATATAAACATAATTTCTTATTATATTTGCCATGTTTCTATTTCCTCTACTCATTATTTTGTTTCTTTTTGAATCATGTGGTTTCTCCTATTCGACTCAAATTGAAACACACTCATGAGGTACCACTTCCTCCCTCTATTTTTAATCGCTCTTGCCACATTGAGGGCAATGTAGATCTCGGTTGGGGGGAGAGTTGAGGAAGGAAGTTTTGTTAAATAATATTAGGTTAATTGTTAATATAGTTGTTTTTATTTAATTTTAAAATTTTTTTCTTAAGTTTAATGTTTTTTTACTCTACTCTCCATGGTTATTATGGAAAAATTCTCAAAATGAAATGGGAGAAATTGAATTCTTATTTTTTTACTTAAAATTTAGAGTTGGTATTATGCTTATTGGAATTGATGAATTATGGAAACTCCTATTGAATTCAACCTTATTTCTTTCACTTTAATCTTACCACACACTATGCACACTAGGTTCCGTTTACAAAATGAAAAACTATTTCAATCCCTTTGACTTAGGAAAATTTCGACTTGGTTTTTTATTGACCTTGTTTTAATAGTGTTGGGACACCTTATGAAAGGCCAATGAGCCTTCAGGGAAAAAAAAAAAAAAAAGAGAAAAGAACAAAGTGTTATGCTTGCTTTGAAACTCGAGCAATGTCTGAGGGGTATATGGTGAAAATCTTTAAAACCTGGTGCCCTAAGCCTTGATTGGTTGGGAGTCACCGACCTCAATGCTCGTTACAAGGGTGAATAAGTGGAGTTTAGCATATTGTAGGTGCTTCGGTATTAAATTTTCAAATTCAAAAGTTTGGAGAAAAATCTGAAGAGTTAGTGGTCGAAAGATCCTTAAAGTTTGATGCCCTAAACCTTAATTGGTTAGCAGTCATCGATGCACCCCCGTTAGATGGACACTTTAGAAAGTAATACCTTGAGCATTGCACTCCTACAATGAAAAAAAAAATTATGAAATAAAAGAGGTGTGTTCCTAGCCTATTTGTTTGGTTGGTCAATTTATTAAGGATTGAAAAAGAACTAGGTTAGGGGGAAAGAATAGTTTGACATACTATTTTCGGAAGCTAGTAAATAATGCATAGATTTTTGTGGAAGAGTAAACATTGGACCTTTGGGACTGGAATTTCTTTTGATATGTAAATTTGCATAATGCCTACTCTTTATAAATTCTAATTGGGCAAGTGATTTGATAACCCCTGTTGAAAGTTGAGACCTGCTTCTTTAATGTTCTATGTGAGAGTATAATCCGAATCATGCCACTTGAAAATTTTTTAGAGTGATCAACATGATTTTGTAAATTATGTACTGTCTAATTTTTGTTTTTCTCTCATTCATTACTAAGGGACTAGCAATATGTCAATTGGGGAGAGTGATTACTACTCAAAAAGTGTTATTTTATAGCCTGAAATTAACTCTTTTCACACACTTTTGAGTAGTATTTATTACCTTTTAACCCAATTCGCACATTAAGGACCTTTGCAAGTATACTAATCAATTTTTGGTAAGTTTTGGTGTTGTTAAATAGCTTTTTGATCATTAAAATGAGCCAATAATGAGGGAGGACTTTGTTCCCTTCATGGCAAAGCTAGTTGAATCTCAAAACATGAAGAATCCAAGTCTTGGAGAGCTTCGAAGCCTTTGCCAAATCAATCAAGTGAGCAAGGAAGAGAATCAGAGAAGGAATCTAACATCCAAAAAATTCACAACTCACCTTTTAGCCTTGCGAAATGGCCAAGAAGAGTGCATGCTGCAGGGCAGAGAGCAAACAAAGCTGAAGGAATTTTGCAAGTCCCTTTTTGCCTTGCGAAATTTTCGCAAGCCCTTTTAACCTTGTGAAATTGGTAAAAATGGCTTGCTAAAGGCTTGCGAAACCATAACTGAAGAAAAACAATTTCGCAACCCCATTTTTAACTTGTAAAGTTTTTTCAACCTTGCGAAATTCCCCCTGTGTAATTTTAAGATATTTTCCTGCCGACTTTGTTAGATTTTTATTTCAAGATATTTTGTGTAATTACCTATTCTCTCCTTGTAATCAGCTGAAGATATTTTTAGATATTATAATCAACTGAAGATCTTCTGTTTTTATATTTTTAGGATATTTTAGTGAGGGTTTGCAAATATCTCTCTATATATGTCTTAGAATATCTCATTTTGTAATATCATCTCCACATCTGAAGAGCTAGGAATCTCCAAAGCTCGGAAGAAATTCCAGAGAGATCACTTGTACATTCTTATTAGTAAGTAAAATACAGAGCGTTGCTATGCCTTACCTTCTAATTTTGTCTTTTATTTTCTTTTTAGCCAAACATCCTCTGGGGACGTTTTCTTAGAGGATGAGTGGCTAGGCTTTTTGTTTCTTGGAGTAAAGGAAGCTAGGTAAGGGATCCAGATATAAAAATAGGAGTTTTCCTTGTTTCAGTTTAAATGAAAGGAGGTTGTGACTTGTTAATGGTTTTTATTTTTCTAGTTAACTTAAAATCCCTTAAAATCACTTGGGCTAATACTTGGTAAGCATTTGGACTCAGCCCATAGAGATCCATTACATTATCTCTTGCAAACCTATAGGAGGTGGTTTAAATGTAGGATTACTTAGAATATCCAACACTTGGTAAGCTTTTGGACTCCTTGGAGACATCCATAAGTTATCTCTTGTGAGCTTTTGAAGAGTGTTCCAAGGTTAAGGACCACCTTGAATGGCCAATACCAGGTGAGAGGTATGAACCATTGCCAGATGAGTCAGTGAGAGGTTTTGGGGTTGAAACATTAATGGAAAGCAACTGTACCACTGTAGTTTGGGAAATAACTATAGGTTAAATCCCTAATTCGAGGAAAAAATCTGAAATATTCTCCTTTTGTATAAGGGACCTGAACCTAATGACCTGAAATTCCAAGAAACCTTTCTTTGTAATTAATCACAGTTACTATTTTTGTGGTCAGCTTAAAAGCCAACCCTTTTCAACCAACAATTTTGTTTTCTTTTAAAGCTAACTTGCAAAAGAAAAAACACCATTTTAGTATGTTAAACTAATATCATGTGTGATATGAAAACCCATCCCTGTGAACGATCCTAAAGCCACTATGCTATGCTAGCTATGCTACCTTAGTATATGGTGAATTAGGTTTATAAATTTTGTTGATAACTCCCGTCTGAAGACCGAATCAATTTGCACACCAATTGGGGATGAATCAACAGCTCAAGGCTGAGTATGATATGAACGATTCATGGTCATGATCCTATGAGTCTAAATGCTATGAAGAGCTCAAGGTTGTGGATGACATGAATAACTCCAACTCGTTAGCTCTAGCCATTATATGTTATGCATAACTTAGGGTTGTCATTGGCATGAACGATTTTGAGTCATGATAGCAGGACTCTAGATGTTATGAAATGCTTCCAGGTGTGAAGGATATGAATGACTTTAGGTCATGACTTCAAGGCTCTAGATGGTATGAACAACTTAGGGTTATGGTTGACATGAAGAACTCTGGGTCGTGGGCTTAGGGCTCTGATACTATGAAAAGCTCATGGTGGTGGTTGACATGAACAACTCCAGATTGTAAGCTCAAGGCTCTAGATGTTATGAACAACTGGGAGTTGTAGATGATATTAACAACTCAAGATATTATGAGCTTAGGCCTCTAAATGTTATGAACAACTAAAGGCTAAGAATGATATAAACGATTCTTAGTTGTCATCCTATTAGGCTAAATTCTATAAACAACTCAAGGCTCTAGTTGACATGAATTACTCTAGATCATTAGCCTAAGGCTCTAGATGCCATGAAAAGCTCAGAGTGGTGGATGACATGAATGACTCTAGGTTGTGAGCTCAGGGCTCTAAGTGCTATGAACAACTCATGGTTGTGGTTGAACTCAATGACTTTTGGTCATGAGCACATGGCTTTAGATATTATGAAAAGCTTCAAGTTGTAGTGAACATGAATGACTCCCGGTCATGAGGTCAGGAATCTAGATGCTATGAACAGCTCAGGCCAGTGGTTGACATGATTAACTCTGGGTCATAAGTTTAGGGCTCTAGATGCTATGAACAACTCAAGGTTAAGGTTTACTAGAATGACTCTGGGTCATGAGCTCTCTAAATGCTATGAACAACTCAGAGTTGTGGATGATATGAATGACTTGGGATCCTATGAGCCAAGACCTCTAGATGCTATGAACAACTTAGGGTTCGAGATGATACAAACAATTCTTGATTGTGAGCCTATGAGTCTAAATGTTATGAACAACTCAGGGCTATGGATGACATGAACAACTCTAGGTCCTGAGCATAAGGCTCTAGATTTTATGAACAACTTAGGGTTGTGGTTGACATGAACGACTCAGGGTTGTGAGCTCATGATTCTAAACGAAATGAGTAGCTCATGGCTGTGGTTGAAATGAATGATTTTGGGTTATTAGCTGAGGGCTCTAGATGCTATGAATAACTCAAGGTTGTGGTTTACATGAATGACTCCTGGTTGTGAGCTTAAGGCTCTAAATGTTATGAATAACTCAAGTTTATGGATGACATGAACAACTGTGAGTCATGAGCTCAGGGCTTTAGATACTATGAGTAGCTCAGAGCTATGGTTGACATGAACAACTTCGAGTTGTGAGCTTAGGACTCTAGATGCATTGCATAGCTCAAGGTTGTGGATGACATGAATGATTTCGGGTCATGAGATTAGGGCTTTAGATGTTATGAATAGCTCAGGGTGGTGGTTTACATGAATAACTCTTGATCATGATCTTAGGGCTATAAATGCTATGGACAGTTTAGGGCTATGGATGACATGAATAACTATGGGTCGTGAAGTTAGGGTTTTAGATACTATGAGCAACTTAGAGCTATGGTTGACTTGAACGACTATGGGTTGTGAGCTCAGAGCTCTATATGTTATGCACAACTTAACATTGTGGATGATATGAATTACTTGAAATCCCGTGAGCTTAGACCTCTGGAAACTATGAATAACTTAGGATTATGGATGATATGAACGATTCTATGTCATGAGCTTATGGCTTATGGATGACATAAATGACTGCTGATTGTAAGTTTAGAGCTCTAGATATTATGAATAGATGGGGGTTGTGGTTTACATGAATAACTTCAAGTTGTGAGCTAAGTGATTTGGATGCTATGAAATGCTCCAGGTCATGGTGGACATAAATGACTTCAAGTCGTGAGCTCAGGGCTGTAGATACTATGAACACCTAAGAGTAGTGGTTGACATGGACAACTCTGGTTCGTGAGCTCAGGTCTCCAAATACTATGAATAACTCAAGTTGTGGTCAACATGAATGACTTTTGGGTCATGAGCTCGGGGCTCTAAATGTTATGAAAAACTCATAGTTGCAGATGATATGAACAACTCTGGATGTTATGAGCTAAGGCCTTTAGATGCTGAGAACAACTTAGAGATAAGGATGATATGAACATTCTTGGTTATGAGCCTATGAGGTTAAATGTTACGAACATCTTAGGGTTGTGGATGATGTGAAGAAATCTAGGTCATGAGCTCAAGGCTCTAGATGCGATGAATAGCTTAGGGTTGTAGTTGACATGAAGGACTTCAAGTTATGTGCTCTTGGCTCTAATTGCTATGAACAACTTAGTGTTGTGGATGATATGAACGACTCGGGATCCCATGATCTTAGACCTCTACATGTTATGAACAACTCAAGGTTGAGGATGATATGAACAATTATTGGTTGTGAGCCTATGACTTTAAATGCTAAGAATAGCTTAGGGTTGTGCATGACATGAACGAATCTCAGTCATGAGCTTAGGACTCTGGATGCTATGAACAACCCAAGGTTGTGGATGATATGAACAACTACGGATCTCGTGAGCTCAAGCCTCTAGATGCTATGAAAAGCTGAGGGGTGTTGATTATATGAACGATTCTTAGTTGTGTGCACATGGCTCCAAATTCCACGAATAACTCATGCTTGTGGACGACATGAACAACTTCGGGTCATGAGATCAAGGCCCTATATTCTATGAACAACTCAAGGCATTGGTTGACATGAACAACCCCACATCATAAGCACAGGGCTTTAGATTTTATGAATAGCTCAGAGGTATGGATGATATGAACAACTCAAGATCCTATGAGTTAAGGCCTCTAAATGCTATGAACAACATAGGGCTAAGGATGATATGTATGATTCTTGGTCATGAGCCTATGATCCTAAATGTAATGAATAACTCAAAGTTGTGGATGACATGAATGGCTTTAGGTCGTGAGCTCAGGGCTTTAGATGCTATGAACACCTTAAGGTTATGGTTGATGTGAAGGACTCTAAGTCATGTGCTTAGAGCTTTAGATGTTATGAACAACTCAAAGTTTTGGATGATATGAATGACTCAAGATCCCATGATCTAAGGCCTCTAGATGCTATGAACAACTCAAAGTTGAGGATAACATGAATGATTCTTGGTTGTGAGGCAATGACTCTAAATGATATGAATTGCTCAAGGTTATGCATGAAATGAATGACCCCCGATCATGAGCTTAAGACTTTGGATGCTATGAAAAACTAAGGGTTATGGATGATATGAATGACTACGAATTCCATGAGTTCAGGCCTCTCAATGCTATGAAGAGCTCAGGGGTGTGGATGATATGAATAATTCTTGGTCATGTGCCTAAGGCTTTAAATGCTATGAAAAACTCTAGGTTATGGATGACATGAATGACTTTGGGTCGTGAGCTTAGGGCTCTAAATGATGTGAACAACTTAGGCTGTTGTTGATGTGAATAACTCCAAGTTGTGAGCTTAGGGTTCTAGATGTTATAGATAGCTTAGGATTATGGATGACATGAATGACTTTGGGTCGTGAGGTTAGGTCTTTAGATACTATGAACAACTCAAGGTTGTGATTGACATGAATGACTCCAGGTCGTGAGCACAAGGCTTTAGATGCTATGAATAGCTCAGGATTGTGGATGACATGAGCTACACTAGGTTGTGAGCTTAGGGTTATTTATGCTACGAACAACTCAATGTTGTTTATGATATAAACGACTCAATATCCTATGAGGTCAAACCTTTAAAGGCTAAGAACATTTTAGGACTATGGATGATATGATCAGTTTTATGTCATGAGCGTAGGGTTATGCATGACATGAACGACTTTACATCATGAGCTTAGGGCTTTGGATACTAAAACAGCTCAAGGTTGTGAATGACATTAATGATGTTAAATGCTATGAACAACTCAGAGCTATGGATGATGTGAACGACTTCGGGTCATGAGCTTCAGCTCATGGCTATGGTTGACATGAAGAATTTGGATTGTGAGCCTAAGGCTCTAAATGCTATTAAGAGCTCAGGACTGTAGATGACTCCAAGTCATTAGCTCAGGGCCCTGGATGCTTGAAATAGCTTAGGGTTGTGGATAATATGAATGATTCTGGATCATGTGAGCTTAGGCCTCTAGATGCTATGAATAGCTTAGTGGTGTAGATGATATGAAAGATTCTTGGTCCTGTATACATGGCTTTAAATGATATGACCAACTCAAGACTGTAGATGAGATGAACGACTATAGGTCATGAGCTCAAGGCTTTTGATGCTATGAGCAACTTAGGGATTTGGTTGACATGAATGACTCTAGGTCATGAGCTCAGGGTTTTAGATACTATATATAGCTCAGGGTTGTGGATAACATGAACGACTCTGGGTCGTGAGCTCAAGGATCTACAAACTATGAACAACTCAAGGTTATGGTTGAGATAAACAATTTTGGGTCATGAGCTCAAGCCTCTACATGCGATGATAGTTGAGGGTTGTAAATGATATGAATGATTCTACATCATGAGCTTAGAGCTATGAATGACATCAACGACTCCAGTTCGTGAGCTCAGTGTTCTAGATACTACGAACAACTTAGAGCCGTGGTTGACATAAATGACTCCGAGTTGTGATCTTAGGGCTCAACATGCTATGAATAAATCAAACCACTGAACTACATGAGCTACTTCGAGTCATGAGCTCAAGGCATTGCATGCTATGAACAACTCAGCTTTGTGTATGATATGAACAATTGGGGATCCTGAGATCTGAGGACTCTAAATACTATGAACAACTAAGGGTTGTGGTTGACATGACCGACTCGAAGTCTTGAGTTGTAAGCTCTAGGTTCTATGAATAGCTCAGGGTTGTGGATGATAGGAACAATTCTTGGTTGTGAGCCCAATGCTCTAGATGTTACAAATAGCCTGGGGTTGTGGATGACATGAACAACTTCGGGTCGTGAGCTTAGGGCTTTAAATAGTATGAAAAACTAAGGACTATGGTTGACATGAACAACTTTGGGTTATGAGCCCAATTCTTTAGATGCTATGAAGAACTCAGGGTTTTGAATGATATGAACAACTCTTGGCCATGAATCAAAACTCTAAATGCTATGCATAACTTAGGCTTGTGGATGACATGAGCTACTCCAGGTCATGAGCTAAGGGCTCTGGATGTGATGAACAAATCAGGGTTATAGGTGATATGAACGATTCTTAGTCATGAGCCCAAGGCTCTAATTCTTATGAATAACTCAATACTGTAGATGACATGAACAACTCAAGGTCGTGAGCTCAGGGCACTAAATGTTATGAACAACTCATGTTTATAGTCGATATGAACAACTCTGAATCTTGAGCTCAGGCCTTTAAATGCTATCAACATCTCACGCTTGTGGATTATATGAGTTTCTCCTTGTCTTAAGCTCATGGCTCTAAAATCTATGAATAGCTTAAGGTTGTGGACAATATAAACGACTCAGAATCTTGTAGGCTCAAGCCTTTAGGAGCTATGAATAGCTCAAGGTTGTGGATGATATGACCGACTCTTGGTCATGAGCCCAAGGCTCTAAATATTATAAACTAGTAAGGGTTATGAATGACATGAAAGACTCAAGGTCGTCAGCTCAAGGCTCTTCATGCTATGAACAACTTAGGGTTGTGGTTGACATGAATAACTCTATGTTGTCAACTCAAGGCTCTAGATGCTATAAACAACTTAGAGTTGTGGACAACATGAACCACTTGGCATCTCGTAAGCTACGGTCTTTAGATGCTTTGAACAACTCAAGGCTAAGGATGATATGAATGATTTTTGCTCATGAGCCTATGAAATTAAATGTTATGAACAACTCGGGGTGATGGATGACATGAATGACTCAAGGACGTGAGCTTAGGGCTCTAGATGTTATGAACAAATCAAGCCTATTGATGATAGGAATGACTCCAGGTCATGAGCTTAGGGCTCTAGAAGCTATGAACAACTAAGGGTTGTGGTTAATATGCGTGCCATAAGCACATGGTTTTGGATGCTATGAACTGCTTGGGGTTGTGGATGATATGAACGAATTGAGATCCTATAAGCTCAAGCCTCTATGTTCTATGAATAGGTCATGGTTGTGGATGATATGAATGATTCTTGATCATAAGTCCAAAGCTCTAAATGTTATGAATAGCTAAAGGTTATAGATGACATGAACGACTGAAAGTTGTGAGCTTAGGGCTCTGGATACTATGAACAGCTTAGGGCTCTAGATGTTATGAATAGCTTAGAATTGTGGATGACATGAACGACTCGGGATCCTGTGAGCTTAGGACTCTAGATGCTATGAATAGCTTAAGGCTGTGGAAAATTGAAAGACTCCAAGTTGTGAGCTCTATGAAGAGCTTAAGGCTATGAATGACATGAACGACACAAGATTATGAGCTCTAGGCTTTAGATGTTAAGAACAACTCAGGGCTCTAAATGACATGAACAACTCTGGGTTGTGAGCTTAATGCTTTAGACATTATGAACAACTCAAGGCTATGGTTAACATGATAGAATCTGGGTCGTGAGTTAAGGGCTTCATATGCTATGAACAGTTCAGGGATGTAGATGACATGAACGACTCCATGTGGTGAGCTCAGGGCTCTAGATGCTATGAACAACCTAAAGTTATGGATGATATGAATGACTTGGGATGCCATGAGCTCAAGCCTTTAGATTCTATGAACAACTTAGGGCTTTGGGTGATATTAATGATTCTTGGTCATGAGGAGAAGGCTCCAAATGTTATGAACAACTTAGGATTGGGGATGACATGAATGACTCAAGGTCATGAGCTTAAGGCTCTAGATGTTATGAACAAATCTTATCTATGGATGACATGAACGTCTCAAGGTCGTGAGATCAGGGCTTTAGATGTTAGGAACAACTCAAGGCTATGGAAGATCTGAATGACTCTGAGTCATGAGTTCAAGGCTCTAGATGCTATGGATAGTTTAGGGATGTGGATGACATAAATGATGTCGTGTTGTGAGCTTAGGGCTCTATAAGCTATGAACAAGTCAAATTTGTTGATGATATGAATGAATTGGGATCCCATGAGAGCAAGCCTTTAGATGCTATGAATAGCTTAGGGCAGTGGAAACATGAATGACTTCAAGTCATGAGCTCTATCAAGAGCTTAAGGTTGTGGATGGCATGAATGACTCAAGATCATGAGTTATTGCCTCTTGATGTTAAGAACAACTGAGGGCTCTAGATGACATGAACAACTCTAGGTCATTAGCTCAATGCCCTAGATGTTATGAACAGCTCAGGGTTATGGTTGACATGAATGAATCTAGGATATGAGTTAAGGGCTCCAAATGCTATGAACAGTTCAGGGATATAGATGACGTGAACGACTCCATGTGGTAAGCTCAAGGCTCTAGATGCTATAAACAACTCAAAGTTTTAGATGATATGAATGACTCAGGATCCCATGAACTCAGGCCTTTAGATGCTATGAACAACTTAGTACTTTGGGTGATATGAACGTTTCTTGGTAATGAGGAAAATACTCCAAATGTTATGAACAACTCAAGGTTTTAGATGACATGAACAACTCAAGGTCATAAGCTTAGGCCTCTAGATGCTATGAACAACTCTCAACTATGGATGACATGAACGTCTTAAGGTTATGTGCTGGAGGCTCTAGATGCTATGAACAACTCAAGGCTATGGATAACCTGAACGACTCCAAGTCATGAGTTGAAGGCTCTAGATGCTAGGAACAGTTCAGGGATGTGGATGACATAAACGATGTCGTGTTGTGAGCTCAGGGCTCTAGATATTATGAAAAAGTCAAAGTTGTGGA
This sequence comes from Vitis labrusca, assembly GCA_011039315.1. Classification (NCBI taxonomy): domain Eukaryota; kingdom Viridiplantae; phylum Streptophyta; class Magnoliopsida; order Vitales; family Vitaceae; genus Vitis; species Vitis labrusca. The sequence goes on along the minus strand of JAAKHE010000031.1, from coordinate 1,345,291 downwards.
TGATATGAATGACTCAAGATCCCGTGAGCTTAGGTCTCTAGGTGCTATGAACAACTCAAGGCTTTAGATGAGATGAACAATTCTTGGTTTTGAGCATAAGGCACTAAATGTTATGAACAACTCAAGGCTATAGAGGATATGAACTACTCAAGGTTATGATCTTAGGGTTCTAGATGATATAAAAAGATTAGGTATATGGTTGACATGAACGACTCCAGGTTGTGAGCTTAGGGTTCTAGATGCTATGAATAACATGGGCTTATGAATGACATGAGTTGCTCCACGATGTGAGTTCATGGATTCAGATGCTATGAGCTACTTGAGGTTATGAATGATATGAACAACTCGGGATCATGTGAGTTCAAACCTCTAGGTGTTATCAATCACTCAAAGGTGTGGATGATATGAACGATTCTTTGTCATGAGAAACTCATGGCTTTGGATGACATGAATGACTAAAGGTCGTGAGCTCAGTGTCACAGGATGCTTCATATGACCCTCCCCATGGGCTTATATAGGAGAAGGGAAGCTTCTGGAGACTCCTGGAGCCATCTACACTAAGACATTGGTGGGAAGAGTTTGGAAGGTTCTAGAGATGCCTAGAGATGTCCACACATCTCTACACTATGGTGGAAGGCATGAGAGGAGTCCAAGGCTTTCTAGAGAATTCTAGAGATCTCTTGTATATTCTTGTACATAGGGTTGTACATAGATTAGTGTAGGGAGTTCTATAATATTCTTGATTTGTAAGGAACCCTCCAAGGTTCCAGATAGTTCCATTGGTGCCCTCATTTGGCCAAGGCACCACCCAAATCACTTCCTAACCAAGCAAGTGAGCTTCCAAGCACTTGTAAAGGCTTTCTTGAGTTAATAAGAGCTTCCATTCCTTAAAGAGTTGCCTACCAAGCTTCTTAAGCTTTTGAGTCACGAGTGTCTTAGCCTATCTAGCTAAGCATTGGGGAGCAAGACTGACTTAGCAAGATCAAACGTCTTGGCTTGTCTAAGTGCCGCACGAGCTTAGTGAACGACTAAATCCGTGACAAGTGGTATTAGAGCGTGGCTACGAAGCGGGCATAGTGAAGGAAGCATGTTGGGCTCTAACATGGAGGAGACTAGCGAGCAAACCCGTGGGAGGGAGACCGAACCTACTGCACTAGGCAGGGGCAAGAAGGATAAATCTCGTGATGTCATTGCCAACATGGAGGCAAGGTTAGCCAAGGTGGAGCTAGCCATGGCGGACACTCGGGAGATGGACTTGTTCGAGCAAGGCATGGAGAAAGGCTTAGAGGATCTAAGGGAGCAAATCCAAGACCTTCGTGAGATGGTGCTAGTCTCACAGGTTCAGCCAGTGTCGCACGAGGAGTTTGTGTCCTTCCAAGGAAAGGTCTTAAGCATGCTTGCTAGCATGGAGTCAAGGATAGAGGCCTTGGCCACTCGAATGGAGTCCCGAGACCAGGAGGTTAGGCAAGAGTTGGCCATCTACAAGGCTGCTGTGTAGGCACGAGTCATGGCAACACAGGAGGCATCTAGGGTGGAGGTGCCGAAGCCACATAAGTTTAGTGGCAAGAGGGATGCCAAGGAGTTGGACAACTTCTTATGGCATATGGAGCGATACTTCGAAGCTATTGCATTGATGGATGAGGTGGCTAAGGTGAGAACTGCGACTCTCTACCTTACTGACATAGCTACTCTATGGTGGCGTTGAAGGTTTGCCAATGTGGAGAAAGGCATTTGCACCATAGAGACGTGGGAGGACTTCAAGAGGGAGATTAAGAGGCAGTTCTACCCTGAGGACGTGGCTTACCTGGCTAGGAAAAACATGAGGCTTCTCAAGCACACAGGTTCGATACGCGACTATGTCAAGGATATCTCTTCACTCATGCTTGATATACCTAACATGGCTGAGGAGGAGCTACTATTTAACTTCATGGACAACTTGCAAAGTTGGGCCGAGCAAGAGTTGAGGAGACGTGGTGTCCAAGACCTAGCCACGACCATGGCAGTAGCAGAGTCTTTGACGGATTATAAGAGGGGAGACTCCTCCAAGGTTGAGTCTTTGGAGGATAGCCAAGCCATGGGTGGGGGAGACGAGGTTCCAAAGGACCACAATGCTCTTAAAAAGGGATCAGGCAAGACGCCTAATGTCCGAGAAGGAAGGGGTAAGGCAAAAAGGAAGGAGTTCACGCCTAAAATCAAATGCTTCCTATATGACGGTCCACATTGGGCACGGGATTGTCCAAAGAGAAAGGTGCTCAGTGCCATGATCGAGGAGAGGGAGTAGGAGGATGAAGCACATATGGGCTCAATGCAGCTACTAGGTGCCCTCCAATTCAACTCGAAGCCTAGTACGCCTAAGATCTCCTTACTAGCAGGGGTGCAAGTAAAGGAGGAAAAAGGGGAGCGAGCTGAGGTAGCCCGCACACACATGGAAGAGGTCACCAAGGGAAAAGTGAACTCAATGGGTAAGAGGAAGCAGCACTCTAAGCATCGAAAGCGCTCGTGTCTGCATCCATCTGAAGCCTCACAGGAGAGGGAGGTGAAGAATATCCTGACTGAACGGGTCACCAGGAGATAAGGGGTCCCTCCTGTGATAGAGTATCTAGTCCAATGGAAAGGACTACCTAAGAGGCAGGCAAGCTGGGAACATGTCGATGCCTTGAAAAGGTTTTGGAACCACATCGAGAGGTTTCAGAAAGAGGCAACGACGAGGACGTCGACGACATAGGTGGGGGAGAGTGTCATAGGATGCTTCAAATGACCCTCCCCATGGGCTTATATAGGAGGAGGAAAGCTTCTGGAGACTCCTGGAGCCATCTACACTAAGACATTGGTGGGAAGAGTGCGGAAGGTTCTAGAGATGCCTAGAGATGTCCACACATCTCTACACTATGGTAGAAGGCATGAGATGAGTCCAAGGCTTTCTAGAGAATTCTAGAGATCTCTTGTATATTCTTGTACATAGGGTTGTACATAGATTAGTGTAGGGAGTTCTAGAATATTCTTGATTTGTAAGGAACCTTCCAAGGTTCCAGACAGTTCCATTGGTGCCTATAAATAGGTGAGACCCTCATTTGGCCAAGACACCACCCAAATCACTTCCTAACCAAGCAAGTGAGCTTCCAAGCACTTGTAAAGGCTTTCTTGAGTTAATAAGAGCTTCCATTCCTTAAAGAGTTGCCTACCAAGCTTCTTAAGCTTTTGAGTCACGAGTGTCTTAGCCTATCTAGCTAAGCATTGGGGAGCAAGGCTGACTTAGCAAGATCAAGCGTCTTGGCTTGTGTAAGTGTCGCACGAGCTTAGTGAACGACTAAGTCCGTGACATCAAGCTCTAGATGCTATGAATAACTTAGGGCTCTAGATTCTATGAACAACTTAGAGTTGTGGATGATATGAACAACTCAGGATCTCGTGAGCATAGGCCTCTAGATGCTATGAATAGTTAAGGGTTGTGGATAACATGAACAAACCCAAGTCTTGAGGTCAGGACTCTAGATGTTATGAACTACTCTAGCTTGTGGATGACATGACAAATCAAGGTCGTATGCTCAGAACTCTAGATTTTAAGAACAATTTAGGACTATAGATGACATCAACAACTCCGGGTCATGAGCTCGTGACTTTAGATGCTATGAACAACTTAGGGTTGTGGTTGACATGAACTACTTTGGGTCGTAAGCTAAGGGCTATAGATGCTATGAACTATTTAAGGATGTGGATGACATGAATGACTTTGTGTCGCGAGCTCAAGGCTCTAGATGCTAGGTGATATGAACAACTCATGATCCTATGACCTCAAGCCTTTGGATGCTTTGAATGGCTCAGGGCTCTGGAAGATATGAATGATTCTTGGTCATGAGCACTAGGCTCGAAACGTTATGAACACCTCAAGTCTATGGATGACAGAAACAACTCATGGTCGTGAGCTCAAGACTCTAAATGATATGAACAACTTAGGTCTATAGTTTACATGAACTACTCTGGGTCGTGAGCTACGGGCTCTAGTGTTAGGATAGAGCCCTTAAAAGCATGACATTATCTAATAAATTTGGAATTCATTATTTCTTTAATGATGTTCCAGTTTCACTCTTATCCATCCTTATTCCATGTATTATACTCTATGAGCATTTGATTACTACTCAAAAAGTGCTATTTCATAGCTTGTAATTAACTCTTTTAAACACTTTTGAGTAGTAGTTATTACCTTTTAACTCAATTGGCATGTTAAGGACCCTTGCAATCAATTCTAATCAAATTGTGTTAAGTTTTGGTGTTTTGATAGCTTTTTGATCACTAAAGCAATCCGAGATTGAGGAGAGTTATTTGGAATCCATGGAAAAGCAATGGAAAGCTCAGAAACATGAAGAACCAAAGCTTTGAAGTCCTTTGCCATAAGCAAATCCGGAATGCAAGGAGGGGAAGCAAAGAGAAATCTGCCATGAAGCATTCTTGATGACAGTCATGTCAGCCTCTTTTGGAGCACTTCCTGGAGTCCAATTTATGCATGCTATATGTCTTTTCGAAGCTCAGGAAGTCAACAATCCAATGCTTCAAACGATGCACGATTCGGAGTTGAAATGAAGGAGTTAAAGCCATTGGAAGCCAATCACTCCAAGATGAAGGAAGAATTTTGCACGGCTGCGAAATCACCCTTTTGCTGCGAAATGATTTCGCAGCCATTTTGCACAGTGCTGTGGAATTTCTCCTGAAGTTTCCCGATATTTGCGACTGACACTTTTGGATATTTTGCTTCAGATTTTTGATGTCTAAATTCCCATTTTCTCATTGTAACCCACCAATTATAGGATTCCTTAGTTATTAAGTTTGGAAAAGGGGTGAATAACCTCAGATATTTTGTTTTGTAATTTTCTTTATATATAAGATCTCGGGAGGTTGTTCTCGGAGACACCCTTTTTTATAAGTAAGAAATATATCTACAGAGCACTTGCTCTGCTTTTCATATATACTTTTGTTTTCTCGTTCTTTTTATTTCTAGCCAACCAAACTCTGAGGATTTTTCCTCAGAGGATGAGAGGCTAGGCTCTTCGTCTCTTGGAGTGAGGAAAGTCGGGTAAGTTTCCACATGCATAATTTGGAAGTTTTGTTGTTTTAGTTTTTAATGAAGAGAAAGTGTGACCCATTAATGGTTTTTATCTTTTTAGTTAACTTAAAACGCCTTTAATTCACTGAGCCAACACTTGGTAAGGCGAGTGATCTCCGTCCATGGAGATGCACTAGTTTATCTCTTGCGAGCTTTTGGTAGGTGGTTTTAAGGTAGGATTTTCTAGAATAGCCAACACTTGGTAAGCTTTTGGACTCCAAGGAGACATCCATTAGTTATCTCTTGCGAGCTTTTGACGGGTAATCTAAGGTTAAAGATCATCTTGAATGACAAATGCTAGGTGAGAGGCATGAGCCATTGCAAGATGCATCAGTGAGAGGGATTTAGTGTTTAAACCCATTAATGAGAAGCATCTGTACCGCACCGGTTAGAGAATTAACTATATGTTAATTCTCTAATGCGAGGAAAAGAAACAAGTGACCGGAACTCCCTTTTTGTATGAGGAATCTGAGCCTAGTGATCTGAAACTCCAAGAAACATTTTTCTTTGTAAGTAAAATCAGTTACTATTTTTGGTTAGTTTAAAACCAAACCTTTTTCATTCAAACATCTTTATATTTTCTTTTAAAGCTAACCTTGAAATGAAAAGGCACCAATTCAGCTTTGAATTAATATCATTTGCAAAGTGAAAACCCATCCCAGTGAACGATCCTATAGCCATTATGCTATAGTAGCTTTGTCTTTGCTACCCTAGTTCATGGTGTAATAGGTTATAAATTTTGTTGATTACTCTCTCAATCAAGGAGCACCAGCTGAACACGAATCAGTTGAGACACCAATTGGGCACGAATCAGCATTCTTGCCTCAACCTTTTACATTATACATGACTTAGGTTCATTTCGACCAAGTTGCTTCATTGTATTATCTCTAAACCTTGAGAGAATATTGAGCTTGTGCTAAAGTTAGTAGTGGATTTGACCTATAGGTGAGATAGATTGTTCTATTGAGTGATCCCAAGGAGTTTCAGTCATAGAAACTATGGTCATAGTAGTTCCTTAAGTTGAACTTGACATAGGCTCTTTAAGAGCTAAGATATGTCAATTGAACACATAATAGGAAGATATGGAACTCAAGGATGGTAGAGGTAGTCTTGAAATATTGATAACTTTTCCCTTGTTAGACTACGAATAGTAGTTCATGGGGAGACTGAACACAATGGATACCAAGTCACATACCCGAGCACTTGGTGTCTTGTTGTCATTTACATAGGATACTAGAGTTTAGTTGTTTCTCTATAGTGGGATGTTTAATCAACATTAGAATTGGATGCTAAGGGAGCCAGTATTCCTATAGGTCCCAATGGTCCCCGCTCTGAGCTCATATACCTTAGCATGGGTTATGAGGGTTGAATTGGCTCTAAGTTCACTTTTTTGCATAAGGGCATTTTGGTAATTATGTAAGGTTGCATAGGGGTAAGTGAACAAGGTCTCTGGATTTGATTAAGTGATTAATTAGTAGTCCCTATTGGGTTAACTAATCAATTATAACCCATTTTGGGTTAGATTAAGTGACCAACGCCCATGTGGGCTCAAGTCACTTAAGCCTACTTAGGAACCCTATAAATAACCTCTAAGGGTTAGGGTTTCCATAGCTTTTGTCTTCTACCATCCAGAGAGGTAGAGAGCCATATCTTCCACCATTTTTTTCCCCCCATTGAAAGTGTGCCATAATCAAGGTTCGAGTCATTGAGTGGAAGACTTTGGGTTTATGAGACTTCTATGATTTCGATATCCGTCTTCACCATATGGATTTGATTCGAGAACATCTGAATTCGAGGAATGGTTTTTGTTAGCACTTTTTGAATCCTTTTAAAGTATAAAAATGTCATTTTTTTCACTATGCATTTAGAAAATGCCTAGGATAGTTATGCATATTCCTAACCTAATCCAGATTGAGGAAACGAAGAGATCTGGGTTTTTCCCATCAGTTAACTGAAAGGCTTTAGATGTTATGAATAACTTAGGGTTGTGGATGATATGAATGACTTGGGATCCTATAAGCTCAAGCCTCTAGATCAAATGAATAGCTCAAGGGTGTGGATGATATGAATGATTCTTGGTCGTGAGCCCAAGGCTTTAAATGTTATAAATAAATGAGGGTTATGGATTACATGAAAGACTCAAGATTGTGAGCTTAAGGCTCTAAATGCTATGAATAGCTTAGGGTTGTGGTTGACATGAGCAACTATGGGTTGTGATCTTAGGGCTTTAGATGTTATGAACAGCTCAAGGCTGTGGATGATATGTGATGCTCTAGGTCATGACCTCAAGGTCATGGATGTTGTGAATAGCTCAACATTGCGGGTGATATGAATGAATCAGGCTCCCATGAGTTCAAGCCTCTAGATTATATAAGCAGCCCAGGGATATAGATGATATGAATGATTCTACGTCATGAGCTCAAGGCTGTGCATGACATGAACGACTCTAAGTCATTAGCTCAAGACTCCATATACTATGAACAAGTCAAGGTTGTGGTTAACATGAAACACTTTGAGTCATGAGCTTAGGGCTTTAGATGATACAAAAAGCTTAGAGTTGTGGATGATATGAATGACTTAAGATCACGTGAGTTTAGGCCTGAAAATGCTATGGACACCTCAGGGTTAAGGATGATATGAACAACTCAAGGCTATGGTGTACATGAATGACTCTGGTTGTGAGCTCAAGGCTTTAAATGTTATGAACAACTTAGGACTCTAGATGTTATTAACAACTTAAGGCTATGGATGACATGAATAACTTTTGGTCGTCAGTTCAGGGCTATAGATGCAATGCACACCTCAGGGATATGGTTGACATGAACAACTCCAGTTCATGAGCTCCAGGCTCTAAATGCCATGAACAACTCAAGGTTATGGATCATATGAGCTACTCTAGATCATGAGCTCAGACTACGGATGCTATGCATAGCTCATCTTTGTGGATGATATGAACGACTTTGAATCCTATGAGCTTAGGCCTCTAGATATTATAAATAGCTTAAGGTTGTAGATGATATGAATGATTCTTGATCATGAGCCTCTGGTTCTAAATGCTATGAACAACTCAGGTATGTGGATAAGATGAACTACTTCAAGTCATGAGCTCAGAGCTTTAGATGCAATGAACAACTTAGGGCTGTCATTGACATGAATGACTTTGGGTCATGACCTCAACACTCTAGATGCTATGAACAACTCAAGGCTATGGATGACATGAGCTACTCTGGGTCGTTAGCACAAGGCTCTAGATCCTATGAACAACTCAAGGTTATGGATGATATAATTGACTCAGGATCACATGAGAAAAGGCCTGTAGATAGTATAAATAACTCAGGGGTATGGATAATATGAACGATTCTTGGTTGTAAGACCATGGCTCTAAAATGCAATGAACAACATAGGCCTATCATTGACATGAGCTACTCCAGGTCATGAGCTTAATGCTTTAGATGCTATGAACAACTCAGGGTTGTGGATGACATGAACAACTTCAGGTCGTGAGCTTAGGGCTTGAGATGTTATGAATAACTCATGGTTGTGGATGACATGAACAACTTTGGTTCATATACTTAGGAATTTAGATACCATGAACAACTCAAGGTTATGACGGGCATGAATGTCTCCAAGTTGTGAGCTTAGGGCTCCAGATGCTATGAATAACTCACGGATTTAGATGACATAAACAACTTTATGTCATGAGTTCAAGGCTCTAAATGCTATGAATAGAATAACGCCATGGATGACATGAATGGCTCTTCGTCATGAGCTCAGGGATCTAGATACTACGAATAGCTAAGGGTTGTATTGACATGAACGACTCTAGGTCATGAGCTTAGGGCTCTAAATGCTAGGAACAAGTCAAGGCTTTGGATGGATATGTGCTACTCTAAGTCTTGAGATCAAGGTTATGGATGATTTGAACAACTCAACATTATGGATGATATGAACAACTTGGGATCTCATGAGCTTAGGCTTTTAGATGTTATGTATAGCTTGAGTTTGTGGATTATATGAATGATTTTGCATCATGAGTTAAGGGTTGTGGATGACATGAACGACTCTGGATCGTGAGCTCACAAGTCCAAATACTATGAACAACTCAAGGTTATGATTGACAAGAATGAATCAGGGTTTTGAGCTCAAGGTTGTAGATGCTATGAGCAACTCAAAACTATGGATGATATGAACAACTTGGGATGTTGTGAGCTCGAGCCTAAAGATGCTATGAACAACTCATGGATGAGGATGATATTAATAATTCTTGGTCATGAGCTGATTCGTTTGATCCAGTCGGGTCATTTAATCAAAAACATTTATCAAACCTATGACCTCATACTAGCGTAGCAAAGCTATTATAGCATAGTGGCTCTAGGGTCGAACTCTGGGATGGGTTTTCATTCTACCAGTGATATTAATTCAAAGCTAAATTGGTGCCTTTTCATTTCAAGGTTAGCTTTAAAAGAAAACATAAACTTGAGTTGGAAAAGGTTTGGTTTTAAACTAACCACAAATAGTAACTGATTTTACTTACAAAGAAAAGTGTTTCTTGGAGTTCAGATCACTAGGCTCAGGTTCCTCATACAAAAAGGAGAGTTCCGATCACTTGTTTCTTTTTCTCGTATTAGAGAATTAACATATAGTTAATTCTCTAACCGGTGCTGTACAGATGCTTCCCATTAATGGGTTCAAACACTAAATCCCTCAAAAACTGATGCACCTTGCAATGGCTCATACCTCTCACCTAGCACTTGCCATTCAAGATGATCTTTAACCTTGGATTACCCGTCAAAAGCTCGCAAGAGATAACTAATGGATGTCTCCTTGGAGTCCAAAAGCTTACCAAGTGTTGGCTATTCTAGAAAATCCTACCTTCAAACCACCTCCCAAAGGCTCGCAAGAGATAAACTAGTGAATCTCCATGGATGGAGATCACTTGCCTTACCAAGTGTTGGCCCAAGTGATTTAAAGGCGTGTTAAGTTAACTAAAAAGATAAAAACCATTAATGGGTCACACTTTCTCTTCATTAAAAACTAAAACAACAAAACTTCCAATTTATGCATGTGGAAGCTTACCCGGCTTTCTTCACTCCAAGAGACAAAGAGCCTAGCCTCTCATCCTCTGAGGAAAAATCCTCAGAGTTTGGTCGGCTAGAAAATGAAAATGAAAGAGAAGGAAAAAACAGATCAAGGCTTTGTATATTCTATATATTTATATATCTATATCTCTCTCTATTACAACGGATGCAAGGGAATATATATAGAGAAGTTTTTCCAACCTTCCTAGCTAAGAAATCTTATGATTGGTGGATTACAAGGAGAAGAATGGAAATTTATACAAAAATATCTAAAAGAAAAGATCTCACATGGATTCAGCAAAACAGAGGAGATTTTGCACCACGCATGGGCTGCTGTGCGAAATTCAAGGTGTTGTGCGAAATTCAAGGTGTTGTGCGAATTTCGCACAAGCTTGGAGCAGTTGTCTTCCGAAGGCCATATCTTCCTCATTTCAGCTCCAAATTGTACACGGTTTGAAGCGTTGGATTCTTGACTTCCTGAGCTTTGAAATGGTATATAGCATGTAGAAAATGGACTTCGGTAAGTACTCCAAAAGTGCGAAGGAAGACTACAGCTGCTGTCCTTTGTTTTCTTCACTTTGCTTGTTTTTCCTCTTTGCTTCTCTCCTTTACTTGGCTTGTCTTAATGATCCAAAAAGCTGTCAAAACACTAAAACTAGCCACAAATATGATTAGAAGTCATTGCTAGTTCCTTAACATGCCAATTGGAATAAAAATGGAGAACTACTACACAAAAGTGCTTAAAACATAATGAATTAGAGGCGCAAAATAACACTTTTTGGTAGTAATCACTCCCCCCAACTGACACATTGCTAGTCCCTGAGCAATGAAGGAGAGAAAAATAAAGAAGAATAGATAATATAATAATTGACAAAACCATGCTGATCACTCCAAAAAATAATCAAGTGGCATGATTGGATCAAACTCTCACATGGAACATGAAAGAAATAAAACTCAAACTTCAATAGGAGCTATCAAATAATTTGCCTAGTCACAATTCATAAAGAGTAGGCATTATGGAAATTTAAGCTTGAAAATAATTTCCACTTCCAAAGGACCAACCTTTACTCTTCCACAAAAATCTATGTGTTATTTATTAGTTTCCGGATATAGTATGTCAAACTAATCTCTCCCCTCAACCTAGTTCTTTTCAAAGCTTAGCAAACTAATCAACCTCCAATAGGCTAAGAACACACCTCTTTTCTTTCACAATTTTTTCTTGTAGGAGTGCAAAGCTTAAAGGCATTCTTTTCTAAATTGTCCATGTAACGGGGGTCCATCGATGACTCCCAACCAATCAAGGTTTAGGGTATCAAGCTTTAAGGATTTTTCAACCACTAACTCCTCGGATTTCACCCCGGACTTTTGAGAATGAATTTTTAATACCCAAGCACCTACAATATGTTAAACTCCACCTATTCACCCATGTAACGAGCATTGAGGTCGGTGACTCCCAACCAATTAAGGCTTAGGGCACCAGGTTTTAAAGATTTTCACCATATACCCCTCGGACCTTTCTCGGGTTTCAAGGCAAGCAAACATCTTTCTTTCTTTCTTTATTTTCTTCAAAGACTCAATGGCCTTTTACAAGGTGTCCCAACACTATTAAATGAGGTCAAAGGTACCAAGTCTAAAATTTTCCTAAGTCAAGAGGGAAAATAGTTTTTCATCTTATAAACGGAACCTAGTGTGCACGGTGTGTGATAAGCTTAAAGTGGAAGAAATAAGGTTGAAATCAATAGGAGTTCAATAATTCATCAACTTTAATAAACATAATACAAACTCTAAGTTTCAAGTAAAAAGACAAAAATTTAATTTCTCCCATTTCATTTTGAAATTTTTTTCCTTAATAACCATGGAGAGTATTAAAAAAAAACTGTAAAATTTTTTTAAAATTAAGCAAAAAGCAACTAAATTACCAAAATAACTTAGCATTATTAACAATACTTACTTCCTCAACTCTCCCCCCAACCAAGCTGAACATTGTCCTCAATGTGACAAAAGCGATTGAAAAATAGGGAGGAAGTGGTACCTCCTAAGTGACATGGAGTCTGAGTCGTATAGGAGAAACCACATGTTTAAAAAAAAACAAAAGAGTTAGTGAGTAGAGAAAATAGAAAAATGCCAAGTTTTAAACAAGAATTGATGCCTATATATGATGCATCATCAGTAATACATCCAATCCAAGAATATAAGACATCAAAACATGGAATTATGTATACTAATATAATATGTAAAGACAAAAAGTAAAGAGATGATCAAATAATGGTAAGGTCCTGTGGAGTTGATGCATCTGTGGTGGCCTTCTGAGTGGGTTGGATCAGGACTTTGGCCTCTGTTCTGGTATTCTCCATAGATGGCATAGTCTCCTCAACTGGAGCTCTCAGTTGGAGCTATGGGCTTTGATGGTTTAAGGAGGTTAGAAATGGAGTGAGAGGCTTCATGTGTGTGATCCCAGGGTGTGCGGGGCTCTCCGACTGCTCTTGGGAGCTGAGGCATAGCCTCCTCAGGTCTTAGGCATAATGGAGCAAAGAAATGAGGCTCAGAGGCTTGGAATTGGGCAGGGTAGGGATGGAGAAGCTCAAAAATTCGCACAAGGGAGGTGTTGTGCGAAAAATTCGCACAAGGGAGGGTGTTGTGCGAAAATTTTGCACAAGGCACTATTCACCCATGCAAATGCGAAATTAGATTCTTTCAAATGGCCATAACTTCTTCGTTTCAAATCCAAATTGCACACCGTTTGAAGCACTAGATTCCTGACTTCCTAAGCTTCAAAACAACATATGGTATGCATAATTTGAGCTCCAAAAAGTGCTCCAAAAACGTATCCAACAGTAGCGAAATGGGTGCGGCTGCAACATTTTTGTTCAGCTTTGCACAGTCGTCTTCAAACAGCCATAACTTCTTCGTTTCAACTCCAAATCGAGCACCGTTTGAAGCTATGGACTCCTGAATTCCCAATATTTGAAACGAGATATAGTACAGATGAAATGAACTTCAGGAAGTGATCGAAATGTGCCCAACAGTTTCCGAAATGGGGTGGTGCGAATTTCGCACAATGTTCGCATTCCTATGATTTTCGCACTGAGATTTTAGGTAGGGACCGAGAGCATGCTTTTTGGAAAATGCTCACAAAAGAGAATTCACACAAGGGGATGTGTTGTGTGAAAATTTCTCACAAGGGGAATGGGTGGTGCGAATTTTGCTGTGTCTTGGCTTTTCTCCCCTGTTTTCCCTTGTTTTTGGCTTCCCCTGTGTTGATCATAAAAAAACACAAGTTAAATCAAACCAAAATAAAATTAAAGCAAGAAATCAAAATCAAAACAAATTTAAAAATAAAACAAAAAGATATGGACTAGCTAGTCTTTAAAAAGACAAAGTCCATCAAAAAATTTGATCCTGGTTCAGCTTGCCCGGATCCCATATGAAATTTGCATCCCTCACTTGAGACTTGCTTTGTATGATATTGCCATACAAAGCTTGGGGGAAAAGTGGATGCATCTGTTTCTTCATTATTTCTTCTTTGATGACTATCTTCTGAGGTTCTTTGTCTATATAGTCATCTTTCTCTATGCTTTTCCCCTTTTTCTTTCCTTTGATTTCCTCCCTTTTTTCTTTCTCTATTTCACTCTCTACCTCATGCTCTAGCTTGCATGTGGGCAGATCAACCTCTTTATCACTCTCCCCAACCTCTATTTCATGGATACCCTTTTGATTTTTATGCGGTTGAAAAGGAAAGTTTTCTTTCTCTTGCATTGCGTTGAGGTTGGCAGACCTTGAGCTTGTGTATTTGAGATTGTCTGTCTTCTGAGACAGATCATTCAACCTCACATCCATCTTTCTATCTTGGCTGTCAATTTCTTGCTTGACTTGATCAATGATGGATTTTTTAGCCTCAACAAAGTCTTCCATAACCTTGTTAAGATTCATCATAGCTTGTTCAAGGTTTGAGGCTTGCTGTGGTGCTTGAGCAGGTTGCTGATACTGAGGTGGCTGTGATTTCCAAGAGAATTGTGAATGGTCCCTCCAATTGGAATTGTAGGTGTTGCAATCACCAAACATTTCCCTCGCCACTGAAATGGTAGGACACTCCTTCACCAAGTGCTCATAAGATAGACAAATGGCACAAAGCATAGCTTGCAATGGTGTCTGAGAGATGGCTTGCACTTCTTGCATCTGGTTCATTTTCAGCTCTTCCAATCTCCTTTCCATAGCTGCAATCTTTGCCTTCATGTCCATGTCGTCATTCAAAATATACATCTCACCCTTAGCTTTAGGTTGAGACGTCATTCTTCCCATATCTCTAGCATTTGGTTCACCCCATTCTCTTGAAAATTCAGCCACATAACTCATGAAGTTTATGGCTTCCTCTGCTATCTCATATTCAATATGGCATGCACAACTAGCAATTTGTGAATTAAAAACAGAGAAAACAAAAGAAACTAAAAGAAAATAAAATTCTAAAGAAAAAAGAAAATTATTAAGATTAACTAAAAACTAAATAAAAGATATACTAACACATGAACAAAGAAAAATAAAATAAAAAGAGTTAGTAAAAGGAAAAGAAAATTCACCAAACTTGTGATGAAGATCACAAGTACTTTGAAAAGGTCATATCACTGTAAAGTCGCACCATCCCCGGCAACGGCGCCATTTGATTCGTTTGATCCAGTCGGGTCATTTAATCAAAAACATTTATAAAACCTATGACCTCATACTAGCGTAGCAAAGCTACTATAGCATAGTGGCTCTAGGGTCGAACTCTGGGATGGGTTTTCATTCTACTAGTGATATTAATTCAAAGCTAAATTGGTGCCTTTTCATTTCAAGGTTAGCTTTAAAATAAAACATAAACTTGAGTTGGAAAAGGTTTGGTTTTAAACTAACCACAAATAGTAACTGATTTTACTTACAAAGAAAAGTGTTTCTTCGAGTTCAGATCACTAGGCTCAGGTTCCTCATACAAAAAAGAGAGTTTCGGTCACTTGTTTCTTTTCCTCACATTAGAGAATTAACATATAGTTAATTCTCTAACCGGTGCTGTACAGATGCTTCCCATTAATGGGTTCATACACTAAATCCCTCAAAAAACTGATGCACCTTGCAATGGCTCATACCTCTCACCTAGCACTTGCCATTCAAGGTGATCTTTAACCTTGGATTACCCATCAAAAGCTCGCAAGAGATAACTAATGGATGTCTCCTTGGAGTCCAAAAGCTTACCAATTGTTGGCTATTCTAGAAAATCCTACCTTCAAACCACCTCCCAAAGGCTCGCAAGAGATAAACTAGTGAATCTCCATGGACGGAGATCACTTGCCTTACCAAGTGTTGGCCTAGGTGATTTAAAGGTGTTTTAAGTTAACTAAAAAGATAAAAACCATTAACGGGTCACACTTTCTCTTCATTAAAAACTAAAACAACAAAACTTCCAATTTATGCATGTGGAAGCTTACCCGGCTTTCTTCACTCCAAGAGACAAAGAGCCTAGCCTCTCATCCTCTGAGGAAAAATCCTCAGAGTTTGGTCGGCTAGAAAATGAAAATGAAAGAGAAGGAAAAAACAGATCAAGGCTTTGTATATTCTATATATTTATATATCTATATCTCTCTCTATTACAACGGATGCAAGGGAATATATATAGAGAAGTTTTTCCAACCTTCCTAGCTAAGAAATCTTATGATTGGTGGATTACAAGGAGAAGAATGGAAATTTATACAAAAATATCTAAAAGAAAAGATCTCGCGTGGAGTCGGCAAAACAGAGGATATTTCGCACCACGCATGGGCTGCTGTGCGAAATTCAAGGTGTTGTGCAAATTTCGCACAAGCCTGGAGCAGTTGTCTTCCGAAGGCCATATCTTCCTCATTTCAGCTCTAAATTGTATACAGTTTGAAGCGTTGGATTCTTGACTTCCTGAGCTTTGAAATGGTATATAGCATATAGAAAATGGACATCGGTAAGTACTCCAAAAGTGCGAAGGAAGACTGCAGCTGCTGTCCTCTGTTTTCTTCACTTTGCTTGTTTTTCCTCTTTGCTTCTCTCCTTTACTTGGCTTGTCTTAATGATCCAAAAAGCTTTCCAAACACTAAAACTAGCCACAAATATGATTAAAAGTCATTGCTAGGTCCTTAACATGTCAATTGGAATAAAAATGGAGAACTACTACACAAAAGTGCTTAAAACATAATGAATTAAAGGCGCAAAATAGCACTTTTTGGGTAGTAATCATGAGCCTATGGCTCTAATTGCTATAAATATCTCAGAGCTATAGATGACATGAACGACTCCAGGTCGTGAGCTCAAGGCTCAAGGTGCTATGAATAGCTCAGAGCTATGTATGACTTGAACAACTTTAGGTCATGGGCTTTGGGTTCTAGATGTTATGAACAACTCAGAGTTGTTGATGACATGAATGACTCAAGGTCGTCTACTCAGGGCTCTAAATGCTATGAATAGATCAAGGTTTTGGTGGACATCAATGACTTCAGGTCATGAGCTCGGGGCTCTAGATGCTATGAACAACTTAAGGTTGTGGATTACATGAATGACTTCAAGTTGTGAGCTTAGGGCACTAGTTGCTATGAACAACTTAGGGTTGTGGATGACATGAACTACTTCAGGTTGGGAGTTTAGGGCTCTAGATGCTATGAATAGCTCAAGGCTATGGATGACATAAATAACTCTGAGTTGTGAGCTCATGACTCAATATACTATGAACACCTCAAGGTTGTGGTTAATATGAAAGACTTTGGGTCATGAGCTTAGGGCTCTAAATGCTATGAGCAGCTCTGAGTTGTGGATGATATGAATGACTCAGGATCCCATGAGCTCAAGGTTTAAGATACTATGAATAGCTCAGGCCTATAGATGACATGAGCAACTTTGGATCCTCTAAATGCTATGAAAAGCTATGGGTTATGGTTAATAGGAATGACTCTAGGTCATGAGTTTAGGGCTCATGATACTATTAACAACTTAGAGCTATGGTTGACATGAATGACTCTAAGTTGAGAGCTCCGGGTTTTAGAAGCTACGAGTAGCTCAAGGCTATAGATGACTTAAGCTACTCTGGGTCATGAGCTCAGGCTCTAGATGCTATGAACAACTCTCTGTTATGGTTAACATGAACGACTCGGGGTCATGATCACAAGGCTCTAGATGCTATGAATAGCTCAGGGCTGTGAATGACATGAGATACTCTGGGTGATGAGCTCAAGACTCTAGTTGCAATGAACAACCTTGGGCTATGGTGGACATGAACAATTTCAGGTCATAAGCTTAGGGCTCTAGATATTATGGACAACTTAGGGTTGTTGATGACACCAATGACTCCGGGTCCTAAGCTAAGGGCTCTAGATACTATGAAAAACTCAAGGCTATAGTTGACATGAACGACTTCCTCTCATGAGCTTAGGTTTTAAATGCTATGAATAGCTTAGGATTGTGGATGACATGAGCCACTTTGGGTTATGAGCTCAAGGCTCTAGGTTCTATGAACAACTCTGAGGTATGGTTGACATGAACAACTTTAGGTCATGAGGTTAGAGCTCTAGATATTATGTACAACTCAGGGTTGTAGTTCACATGAATGACTCTAGGTTATGAGCTAAGGGTCTTAGATGCTATGAATAACTAAGGGTTATTGGTGCTATGAAAGACTTTGGGTCATGAGCTTAAGGGTCTATATGTTATGAACAACTTAAGGTTGTGGATTAGATGTACTATTTAAGGTCATGAGCTCAAGGCTATAAATATTATGAACATCTCAAGGATGTAGTTGACATGAATGACTTTGGGTCATTAGCTCAAGGCGATTAAAGACATGAGCTTTTATATGTCATGAGCTCAGGGCTTTATATGCTATGAATAGCTCAAGATTGTTGATCACATGAACCACTCTGGCTTATGAGGACAAGGCTCTAGATGCTATGAACAACTATAGACTGTGGTTGACATGAACAACCCTAGGTTATGAGCTTAGTTATTTAGATTCTAAGAACAACTCAAAGTTGTGGATAACATGGGCTACTCAAGGTTGTGAGCTCATGGCTCTGAATCTTGTGAACAACATTGGGTTATGGTAGACATGAATGAATATGGGTCATGAGCTAAGGGCTCAAGATGCTATTAATAGCTTAGGGTTATTGACATGACGGAGTCTAGGTCATGAGCTCAAGGCTCTGGATGCTATGAGTAACTCAAGGCGGTGGATGACATGAAAATCTTTAGGTCGTGAGTTCAAGCCTCAAGATGCTATAAACAACTCAAGGTTGTTGATGACACAAAAGAATCCAGGTCATGAGCTTAGGGCTTTAAATGATAAGAACAACTTAAGGTTGTAGATACCAAAAACATATCAAGGTCGTGGTTGACATGAACGACTTTGGGTTGTGACCTCAAGAATTTAGATGCCATGAACAACTTAGGGTAGTCAAAGACATAAGCTACTCTAGGTCATGAGCTCAGGGCTTTAGATGTTATGAACAGTTTGGGCAGAGGTTGACATGAACAACTTCAGGTCGTGTACTTAGGGCTCTTGATCCTATGAACAACTCAAGGTTGTCGATGACATGAAAAAATTCGAGTCATAAGCTCAAGGCTCAAGATGGTATGAAGAGCTCAAAGTTATGGATGACATCCGCTACTCTGAATCATGAGCTTAAGGCTCTAGATGCTATGAACAACTCTAGGCTATGGATGACATGAGCTACTCTGGGTCAAGATCTCAAGGTTGTAGATGCTTGAACAACTCTAACTTATGGTGGAAATGAATGACTGTAGGTTATGAGCTTAGGTCTTTAGATGCTATGAACCACTTCGAGCTATGGATGACATGATTTACTCTTGGTTGTGAGCTCAAGGATCTAGCTACTATGAATGACTCTAGTTTGAGGCTTACATGAACAATTTTAGGTTAGGAGCTCAAGGCTCTAGATGCTATTAACACCTCATGGTTATGGATGACATGAACTACTATGGGTCATGAGGTTAGGGCTCTAAATGCTTTGAACAACTCTAGACTTTGGTAGACATGAACAACTCCCGATCACGAGCTTTGGCCTCTTGATGCTATGAACAGTTTAAGGTTGTTAGTGACATGAAAGACTGCAAGTCGTGAGCTCAGAGCTCTTGATGTTATGAACAAGTCAAGGCGATGGATGACATGATCTACTCTGGGTTGTGAGCTCACGGCTCTAGATGCTATCAATAGCTCAAGCATGTGGATCACATTAGCTATAATAGATCGTGAGCTTAGGGCTCTCAATGCTATAAATAGCTTTAGGTTGTGGTTCACTTGAATGACTCTAGGTCGTGAGCTTAGGTCTCCGATGCTATGAGCTACTCCGAGCCGTGGAGAATATGGGTTACTCTAAGTCATGAGCTTAAGGCTCTAGCTCCTATGACCAGCTCTAGGCTGTGTCTGAGATAAACAATTCTGGGTCATGAGCTCAAGGCTCTAGATGCTATTATCGACTCACAATTATGGATGACATGAGATACTATGGGTCATAAGCTTAGGGCTCTAGATGTTATGAACAACTCTAGGCTTTAGTAGATATGAATGACTCTCGATTGTGAGCGTAGGCCTCTTAATGCTATGAACAACTCGGGGTTGTCGATGACATGAAAGACTACAGTTCATAAGCACAAGGCTCTTGATGTTATGAATAACTCAAGGTCAGGGATGATAAGATCTACTCTAGGTCATGAGCTTAGGGCTCTATATGCCATGAATAACTTAGGGTTGTGAATCACATTAACTACTTTAGGTTATGAGCTCTAGGCTTAGATGCTATGAACAACTTCGGGCTGTGGTTGACTTGAATGACTCTAGGTTGTGAGTTCTAGGATTTAGATGCTATGAACAACTTAGGGTTGTGGACATAAGCTACTCCAAGTCGTTAGCTCATGGCTTTAGATGTTATGAATAGCTCAGGGTTATGGATGATATGAACAAATTAGGATCCTATGAGTTCAGGCCTCTAGATCATATGAACAACTCAAGGCTATGAATCATATGAACGATTCTTGGTCTTGAGCCCAAAGCTCGAAATGTTATGAATAGCTTAGGACTGTAGCTGACATGAATGACTCAATGTTGTGAGCTAAGGGCTCTAAATGCTATGAATAGCTCAGGATTGTAGCTGACATCAACGTCCATGGATTGTGGGCTTAGGGCTTTAGATGTTCTAAAAAATTGAGGGTTGTGGATTATATGAACTTCTTTGGGTCATGAGCACCAGACTCTAAATACTATGAATAGTTTAGGTCTGTGGTTCACATGAACATCTCCGGGTTGTGAGCTTAAGGCTATAGAATCCATGAACAACTTAAGGTTGTCAATGACATGAACTTCGCTAGGTCATGATCTCAGGTCTCTAAATACTATGATTAGCATGATTCTAGGTTGTGAGCTAAAGGATATAGATGATATGAATAGCTCAGGTTGTGGATGATATAAACAATTTTGGGTTGTGAACGACTATAGGTCATGAGTTAAGGGCTCGAGATGGTATGAATAACTAAGGGTTATGAATAACATGAACTACTCGGGGTATTGAGCTTTGAGTTATAGATCTTATGAAGAGCTCAGGGTTGTGGATGACATGAATGACATCAGGTCATGAGCTAAGGGCTTGACATGCTATCAACAGCTCAAGGCTATGGTTAACATGAACGACTATGGGTTGTGAGTTGAGGACTCTAGATACTGTGAACAACTTAGGGGTATGGATGACATGAATGACTCTGAGTCGTGAGCTCAGGGCTCTAGATACTATGAATAGATTAAGGTTATGGATGACATGAGTGATTATTACTCAAAAAGTGCTATTTGATAGCTTGTAATTAACTATTTTAAACACTTTTGAGTAGTAGTTATCATCTTTTAACCCAATTAACATATTAAGGACCCTTGCAATCAATTCTAATCAAATTGTGTTAAGTTTTGGTGTTTTGATAGCTTTTTGATCACCAAAGAAATCCGAGATTGAGGAGAGTTCTTTGGAATCCATGGCAAAGCAATGGAAATCTTAGAAACATGAAGAACCGAAGCTTTGAAGTCCTTTGCCATAAGCAAATCCGGAATGCAAGGAGTGTGGGATCCTCCCTAAAAAATGCCATGTGGCTCTCTCTCTCTTGCACACGCAGACGGTCCCTCTTGCGACGCGCAGCATAGCTCATTCCACCCAAGGAAGAATTCTGTCCGGCCGACGTTCCACCTTCTCCGGATATTTCACATCCGGCGCCTGACACCGGATGGGAGAGGAGGGCGTTTCAACTTCCCCGGTCAGACATGTCCGGATCCTTTGATAGCGCTTACCCGAAGAGTTTTTTTGCATAGTGCCGTGGTGTTTTCCTAAAGCTTCCCGATATTTCCGACCGACATTTGGAGATTTTTTGCTTTAGATATTTAATGTCTAAATCCCTAAACTCTCCTTGTAACCCACCTATCATAGGATTCCTTAGTCTTTAAGCAAGAACAAAGGGGTGAATAACCTCTTATATATAGTTTGTAATTTTCATCAAATAAAAGAGTCGGGAGCTTGTTCTTAGAGATAGATCATCATGTAATCCGACGGGAGGGAGATATATAAAAATACAGAGCACTTGCTCTATTTTTCAGATATATTTTTGTTTTCTCATTCTTCTTATTTCTAGCCAATCAAACTCTGAGGATTTTTCCTCAAAGGATGAGAGGCTAGGCTCTTCGTATCTTGGAGTGAAGAAATCCGGGTAAGTTTCCTCATGCATAAATTGGAAGTTTTGTTGTTTTAGTTTGTAATGAAGAGAAAGTGTGACCCATTAATGGTTTTTATCTTTTTAGTTAACTTAAAACACCTTTAAATCACTTGGGCCAACACTTGGTAAGGCAAGTGATCTCCATCCATTGAGATGCACTTGTTTATCTCTTGCGAGCCTTTGGGAGGTGGTTTAGAGGTAGGATTTTCTAGAATAGCCAACACTTGGTAAGCTTTTGGACTCTAAGGAGACATCCATTAGTTATCTCTTGCAAGCTTTTGACGGGTAATCCAAGGTTAAGAATCAGCTTGAATGGCAAAGGCTAAGTGAGAGGCACGAGCCATTGCAAGGTGCATCAGTGAGAGGGAATTAGTGTTTGAACCCATTAAGGGGAAGCATCTGTACCACACCGGTTAGAGAATTAACTATATGTTAATTCTCTAATGCGAGGAAAAGAAACAAGTGACCGGAACTCCCTTTTTGTACAAGGAATCTGAGCCTAGTGATCTAAACTCCAAGAAACACTTTTCTTTGTAATTAAAATCAGTTACTATTTTTGGTTAGCTTAAAACCAAACCTTTTCCACCAAAGATTATGTTTTCTTTTAAAGCTAACCTTGAAATGAAAAAGTACCAATTCAGCTTTGAATTGATATCAATTGTGAAGTGAAAACCCATCCCAATGAACGACCCTAGAGCCACTATGCTATGCTAGCTAAGGCTATCCTATTATATGGTGTAATAGGTTATAAATTTTGTTGATTACTCCCTGAGGACCAAAATCAAGGGACACCAGCTGGACACGTATCAAATGGCACGACTGTTAGGGACCATTGAGAGGACATGAATCAGTTGAGACACTAATTGGGAACGAATCAAATGGCGCCATTGCCGAGGATGGTGCCACTTTACAGTGATATCACCTTTCTAGAGTACTTGTGATCTTCATCACAAGTTTGGTGACTTTTCTTTTCTTTTTACTAACTTTTTTTTTTTTTTCTTTGTTCATATTTTAGTATACCTTTTATTTAATTTTTAGTTTACCTTAATTTTTTCTTAGAATTTTTTTTCTTGTGTTTTCTTTTGTTTTCTCTGTTTTTAATTCACAAATTGCTAGTTGTGCATGCCATATTGAATACGAGATAGCAGAGGAAGCCATGAACTTCATGAGTTATGTGGCTGAAGTTTAAAGAAGATGGGATGAACCAAATGCTAGAGATATGGGAAGAATGACGTCTCAACATAATGCTAAGGGTGAGATGTATATTTTAAATGATGACATAGACATGAAGGCAAAGTTTGCAGCTATGGCAAGGAGATTGGAAGAGCTAGAAATGAAGAAGATGCAAGAAGTGCAAGCCATCTCTCAGACACCATTGCAAGCTATGCCTTGTGCCATTTGTCTATCTTATGAGCACTTGGTAGAAGAGTGCCCTAACATTCCAACGGTGAGAGAAATGTTTGGTGATTGCAACACCTACAATTCCAATTGGAGGGACCATCCAAATTTCTCTTGGAAACCATAGCCACCTCAGTACAAGCAACATGTTCAAGCACTTCCGCAAGCCTCGAACCTTGAACAAGCTATGGTGAATCTTAGCAAGGTTGTGGGAGACTTTGTTGGAGCTAAAAAATCCATCAATGCTCAGCTCAATCAAAGAATTGACAGTGTAGAGAGTTCATTGAACAAAAGAATGGATGAAGTGCAAAATGATCTATCTCAGAAGATAGATAATCTCCAATATTCAATCTCAAGGTTTGCCAACCTCAACAAAGTGCAAGAAAAAGGAAACTTTCCTTCTCAACCTCATTAAAATTCCAAGGGTATCCATCAAGTGGAAGTTCAAAAGGGAGAATCTTCAATGGTGAAGGAAGTTAAAACAGTTATCACTTTGAGGAATTGTAAAGAGGTTGATCTGCCCACATCCAAGCTAGATCATGATGAAGAGAGTGAAACAGAGAAAGAAAAGAGGGAGGAAATCAAATGAAAGAAAAAGGGGAAAAGCATAGAGAAAGATGACTATATAGATGAAGAACCACAGAGGATAGTCATCAAGGAAGAAATGATGAAGAAACACATGCCTCCACCTTTCCCCCAAGCTTTGTATGGAAAAATCATACAAACCAAGTCTCAAGTGAGGGATGTAAACTTCATATGGGATCCGGGCAAGCTAAATCAAGATCAAATTTTTTGATGGACTTAGTCTTTCTAAAGACTAGCTAGTCCATATCTTTTTGTTTTACTTATTACTTATTTTAATTTTGATTTCAATGCTTTAATTCTAATTTGTTTTGATGTAATATAGGTTTTTGGATGATCGAAATCAAGAGGAATCTCAAAAGAGGTGAAAGAAGGAAGTTGGGAATCAAGAGGAGCTCAAAAAGCAAGGAGAGAGCATGGGCTGCGAAATTTCACAGCAAAAGTGAGCCGCTGCGAAAATCGCCCCCTCGCTGCGAAATGATTTCGCAACGGCCCATCCTCCTCTACAAAATTTTTTGCAACTGCGAACTGACCCCATGGCACACGAGTGCCATTTCACAGCCAAGTACACCTGTTTCACAGCTACGAAATGGCTGTGAGCTTTCCACACCTTGAGATCCATCATTTTCGCAGCCGAGATGCCATTTGGAAGGGTGTTTCGCAGTTGCGAAACCACCCTTTGGCACACGAGTGCCACTTCGCAGCACCCGTACGCCCATTTCCCAGCTGTGAAATGGGCTGCGAAAATTGCCCTCCTCCGCGAAATCCACCCCCTGCTGCAAAAATGCCTTTTGGTTGCAAAATGATTTCGCAGCCACAAGATACCCCCTGTGAAATCCCCTATTGGCTGCGAAATCACCCTTTTGGCTACGAAACGATTTCTAAGCTTCAAAATGGCTGCAAAAATGTTTCTATTTTCTCCATGAGCTACGAAACTCCCCTTTGGCTGCAAAATAATTTCGCAGCCCCATAGCTACCCCCTGTGAAATCCTCCATTTGTTGTGAAAATGGCCTTTTGATTGCGAAATGATTTTCCAAACTTCAAAATGGTTGTGAAATGATTTCCAAACTTCGAAATGGGCTGCAAAAATGTTTTTCTTTTTTCCTTTTGGCTTCCAAATGGCTGTGACCTCCAAGTTACGAAATGATTTGCAAAAACACTTTGTGAAGCCAAGAGAAATTGCGAAAATGCTAACAAAGCCTCGCAACCATGCATCTAAAGAGGAGAGCCCTCTCATTGAGATCACACACATGAAGCCTCTCACTCCATTTCTTACCTCCTTAAACCATCAAAGCCCATAGCTCCAATTGAGGAGACTATGCCACCTAAGGATACTACCAGTACAGAGGCCAAAGTCCTGATCCAACCCACTCAAGAGGCCACCACAAATGCATCAGCTCCACAGGACCCTACCATTACTTGATCATCTCTTTACTTTTTGTATTTACTTATTATATTAGTATAGATAATTCCATGTTTTGATGTTTTATATTATGGGATTGGATGTATTACTGATGATGCATCATATATAGACATCATTTTTGTTTAAACTTGGCATTTTCCTATTTCCTCTACTCACTAACTCTTATGTTTTCTTTGAAACATGTGGTTTCTCCTATATGACTCAGATTCCATGTCACTCAAGAGGTACCACTTCCTCCCTATTTTTCAATCGCTTTTGTCACATTGAGGACAATGTTCAGCTTGGTTGGGGGGAGAGTTGAGGAAGGAAGTTTTAATTATTAATGCTAAGTTATTTTGGTAATTTAGTTGCTTTTTGCTTAATTTAATTTTTTTTTAAAACTTTTTATTCTACTCTCCATGGTTATTAAGGAAAAATTCTCAAAATGAAATAGAGAGAAATTGAATTTTTGTCTTTTTACTTGACTTAGAGTTTGTATTATGCTTACTAAAGTTGATAAATTGTTGAAACTTCTATTGAATTCAACTTTAGTTCTTCCAATTTAAGCTATCCACACACTGTGCACAATAGGTTCCGATTATAAGATGAAAAACTATTTCCCTCTTGACTTAGGAAAATTTTAGACTTGGTACCTTTGACCTCATTTAATAGTGTTGGGACACCTTGTAAAAGGGCCAATGAGCTTTTGAAAAAAAAAAAAGAAAGAAAAAAAATGTTTTACTTGCCTTGAAACCTGAGCAAGTTCTGAGGGGTATATGGTGAAAATCTTTAAAACCTGGTGCCCTAAGCCTTCATTGGTTGGGAGTCATCGACCTCAATGCTCGTTACAAGGGTGAATAGGTGGAGTTTAACATACTGTAGGTGCTTGGGTATTAAAATTTATTCTCAAAAGTCCGGGGTAAAATCCGAGGAGTTAGTGGTTGAAAGATCCTTAAAACTTGATGCCCTAAACCTTAATTGGTTGGGAGTCATTGATGGATCCTCGTTACATGGACAATTTAGAAAAGAATACCTTTACGCCTTGTACTCCTACAATGAAAAAAGGTTGATCAGTTTGTTAAGCTTTGAAAAAGAACGAGGTTGGGGGGAGAGATTAGTTTAACATACTATATTCGGAAGCTAATAAATAACACTTAGATTTTTGTGGAAGAGTAAGGTTTGACCCTTTGGGAGTGGAAACTCTTTTAAATCTTAAATTTGCATAATGCCTTCTCTTTAAGAATTGTGATTAGATAAGTTATTTGATAACTCTTGTTGAAGTTTGAGTTTTATTTCTTTAATGTTCCATGTGAGAGTTAGATCATCATGCCACTTGAATTTTTTTTTTTTTTTTTATCAGCATGATGTTGTAAATTATAATACTTTTTATTTTTCTCTCATTCATTGCTAAGGGACTAGCAATATGTCGGTTGGGGGGAGTGATTACTACTCAAAAAGTGCTATTTGATAGCTTGTAATTAACTCTTTTAAACACTTTTGAGTAGTAGTTATCACCTTTTAACCCAATTAACATGTTAAGGACCCTTGCAATCAATTCTAATCAAATTGTGTTAAGTTTTGGTGTTTTGATAGCTTTTTGATCACCAAAGCAATCTGAGATTGAGGAGAGTTCTTTGGAATCCATGGCAAATCAATGGAAAGCTCAGAAACATGAAGAACCGAAGCTTTGAAGTCCTTTTCCATAAGCAAATTCGGAATGCAAGGAGTGTGGGATCCTCCCTAAAAAATGCCACGTGCCTCTCTCTCCTTTGCACACGCAGACGGTCCCCTTTGCGATGCGCAACATAGCTCATTCCACCTGGGGAAGAATTCTGTCCAGCTGACGTTCCACCTTCTCCGGATATCTCACATCCGGAATTCTGTCCGGCCGACATTCCACCTTCTCCAGATATCTCACATCCGGAATTATGTCCGGCCGACGTTCCACCTTCTCTGGATATCTTACATCCGGAATTCTGTTCGGCCAACGTTCCACCTTCTTCGGATATCTCACATCCGGAATTCTGTCCGACCGACGTTCCACCTTCTTCGGATATTTCACATCCGGCGCCTAACGCTGGATGGGAGAGGAGGGCGTTTCAACTTCCCCGGTCAGACATGTCCGGATCCTCTAATAGCGCTTACTCGGAGAGTTTTTTTGCACAGTGCCGCGGTGTTCTCCTGAAGCTTCTCGATATTTCCGACCGACATTTGGAGATTTTTTGCTTTAGATATTTGATGTCTAAATCCCCAAACTCTCCTTGTAACCCACCTATCATAGGATTCCTTAGTCTTTAAGCAAGAACAAAGGGGTGGATAACCTCTTATATATAGTTTGTAATTTTTATCAAACAAAAGAGTCGGGAGCTTGTTCTTAAAGATAGATCATCATGTAATCCGACGGGAGGGAGATATATAAAAATACAGAGCACTTGCTCTGTTTTTCAGATACATTTTTGTTTTCTCATTCTTCTTATTTCTAGCCAATCAAACTCTGAGGATTTTTCCTCAAAGGATGAGAGGCTAGACTCTTTGTCTCTTGGAGTGAAGAAATCCAGGTAAGTTTCCTCATGCATAAATTGGAAGTTTTGTTGTTTTAGTTTTTAATGAAGAGAAAGTGTGACCCATTAATGGTTTTTATCTTTTTAGTTAACTTAAAACGCCTTTAAATCACCTGGGCCAACACTTGGTAAGGCAAGTGATCTCCATCCATTGAAATGCACTTGGTTATCTCTTACGAGCCTTTGGGAGGTGGTTTAGAGGTAGGATTTTCTAGAATAGCCAACACTTGGTAAGATTTTGGACTCTAAGGAGACATCCATTAGTTATCTCTTGCGAGCTTTTTATTTGGGTAATCCAAGGTTAAGAATCACCTTGAATGGCAAATGCTAGGTGAGAGGCACGAGCCATTACAAGGTGCATTAATGAGAGGGAATTAGTGTTTGAACCCATTAAGGGGAAGCATCTGTACCACACCGGTTAGAGAATTAACTATATGTTAATTCTCTAATGCGAGGAAAAGAAACAAGTGACCGGAACTCCCTTTTTGTATAAGCAATCTGAGCCTAGTGATCTAAACTCCAAGAAACACTTTTCTTTGTAATTAAAATCAGTTACTATTTTTGGTTAGCTTAAAACCAAACCTTTTCCGCCAAAGATTATGTTTTCTTTTAAAGCTAACCTTGAAATGAAAAGGCACCAATTCAGCTTTGAATTGATATCAATTGTGAAGTGAAAACCCATCCCAGTGAACGAACCTAGAGCCACTATGCTATGCTAGCTAAGGCTATCCTAGTATATGGTGTAATAGGTTATAAATTTTGTTGATTACTCCCTGAGGATCAAAATCAAGGGACACCAGCTGGATACGTATCAAATGGCACCACTGTCAGGGACCATTGAGAGGACATGAATCAGCTGAGACACCAATTGGGAACGAATCAATGAGCTACTCTGTGTCCTATGCTTAGGGCTCTAGATTCTATGATCAACTTAGGGTTGTCAATAATATGAAAGAATCAGGATTCAATGAGCTCCGACCTCTAGATGCTATGACCAACTCAAGGTTGTGGATGATATGAAGGATTCTAGGTCGTGAGCCCATAGCCCTAAATGCTATGAATATATTAGGGTTGTGGATGACATGAATGACTTTGGGTTATGAGCTCAAAACTCCAGATGCTATGAAAAATTCAAGGTTATGGATGACATGAATGACTTTAGGTTGTCCGCTCAAGGCTCTAGATGCATTGAACAGCACAAGGTTATGGATAATAAAAACAACTCAAGATCCTATGAGCTCAAGCCTCTAGATTCTATGAATAGATTAAGGTTGGGGATGATATGAATTATTCTAGGTCGTGAACTCAAGGCTTTAGATTCTATGAATAGTTTAGGCTCATGGATGAAATGAACAACTTTAGGTCATGAGCTTATGGCTTGAGATGGTATGAATAGATCAGGGTTGTGGATAATATGAATGAAAATGTGATGAACAATTCAGGGTTCAGCTTTACATCAACAACTATGGGTTGTGAGCTCAAGGCTTTAGATGCTAGGAATAGCTCAAGGCTGTGGATGACATGAATGGCTCCAAGTCATGAGCTAATGACTCTAGAAGCTATGAATAGCTCATGGTTATGGTTGACATGAGCGATATCGTGTCGTGAGATTAGGGTTAGGGATGCTATGAATACCTTAGGGTTGTGTATGATATGATCAACTTTGGGTCATGAGCTTAAGGCTCTAGATGCTATGAACAACTCAAGGTTCTGGTTGATATGAAAGACTTGGGGTCATGAATTCAGGGCATTAGATGCTATGAATAGCTCAAGGATGTGGCTGAGAGGAACTTCTCCAGGTCATGAGCTTAGGGCTATCTATGCTATGAATAGCCCACGACTCTATATGCTATGAAAAGTTTAGGGTTTTGGATGATTAGAACGACTCAGGATCTAGTCGACTTAGGTCTTTAAATGTTATGAACAGCTAGAGGGTGTGAATAATAAGAATGATTCAAGGTCGTGAGCTTATGGCTCTAAATGCTATAAATAGTTGAGGGTCATGGATGACATGAACAACTCTAGGTCATGAGCTTAGGGCTTTAGATGCTATGAACAACTCAGGGTAGTGGTTGTCATGACTAACTTCGGGTCATGAGCTCATGGGTCTAAATGCTATGAACAACAAAGGGCTATGGATGACATGAATGACTTCAGCTTGTGAGCTTAGGGCTTTAGATGCTATGAACAGTTGAGGGTCATGGATAACATGAACAACTCCGAGTCATGTGCTAAGTTCTGAAGATCTTATAAGTAGCTCAATGCTATGGTTGACATAAACAATTTCATGTACTGAGCTTAAGACACTAGATTCTATGAAAAGCTCATGGCAATGGATGACATGAAGGACTTTGAGGATGAGCTCAAAATTGTGGCTAACATGAACAACTTCGGGTCATGAGCTTAAGGCTCTAGATGCTATGAACAACTCACAGTTGTGGATGATATGAACGACTCAGTATCCCATAACTTTAGGCCTCCAAATGCTATGAATATTTCAGGGTTGAGGATCATATCATTGATTCTTGTTCATGAGCCTACGAGCCCAAATACTATGAACAACTTAGGGTTGTGGATGAAATTAAAGACTCCGAGTCATGAAGTCAGGGCTCTATATGCTATAAAAAGCTTAGAGTTGTGGATGACATGAACGACTCCAAGTCACAGGCTCAGGGCTTTAGATGTTATGAACTGCTCAGAGCTGTGGTTTACATGAATAACACTGAGTCATGAGCTTAAGGGTCTCAATCCTATGAATAACACAGGATTATAGAAGATATGTGCTACTCCGGCTTGTTAGTCTAGGGCTATGGATTTTGAACTCAACATTATGGATGATATGAACAACTTGAGATCCCTTTAGTTGAAGCCTCTAGATGTTATGTATAGCTCAAGGTTATGGTTTAGATGAACGATTCTACATCATGAACTAAGGGTTATGGATGACATAAATGACTCTGGGTCGAGGACTTAAGGCTCTAGGTGATATGAACAACACAGGAATGTGGTTGATATGAATGACTCAGGGTCGTGAGCTCAAGGCTCTAGATGCAATGAAAAGCTCTAGGCTATAAAAGACATAAATGACTTCGAGGAGTGAGCTTAAGGCTTTAAATACTAGGAATAACATAAGGCTATGGTTAATATGAATGACTCAGGTCGTAAAGTCAGAGCTCCAGATACTATGCATAACTCAGGGTAGTGGTTGACAAGAACAAATCTAGGTTGTGAGCTTAAGGTTCTAGATGCTATGAATAGCTTAGAGTTATGGATCATATGAATGACTAGAGATCCCATGAGCTCAGGCCTTTAAATGTTATAAGTAACTCAAGGTTGAGGATTATACGAACGATTCATGGTCCTGAGCCTATGAGTGTAAATGCTTTGAATAGCTTAGGGTTGTGGATGACATGAATAACTCCAACTTGTGAGCTAAAGCCACTATATGCTATACATAGCTCAATACTATCCTTGACATGAACGATTATGAGTTGTGAGCTTAGGACTCTAGATGCTATGAAAAGCTCCCGGGTGTGGAGGACATGAACAACTCTGGGCCGTGAGCTTAAGGCTCTAGATGGTATGAACAACTTAGAGTTGTGGTTGACATAAAGAACTCTAAGTCGTGAGCTTAGGGCTCTAGATACTATGAAAAGCTCTTGGTGGCTCTTAACATGAATGACTTTGAGTTGTATGCTCAAGGCTCTATATGCTATGAACAACCAAGAGTTGTGGATGATATTAATGACTTGAGGTTATGGTTGACATGAACAACTTCGAGTTATGAGCTTAGTGCTTTGGATGCTTGAAAAGCTCCAGGTCGTGGTGGACATAAATGACTTCAAGTCGTCAACTCAGGACTGTAGGTGCTATGAACACCTAAGGGTAGTGGTTGACATTAACAACTTATGGTTGACCTAAATGACTCTAGATCATGAGCTCATGGCTCTAAATGTTATGAATAGCTCACAGTTGTGGATGATATGAACAACTTGGGATCTTATGAGCGAAGGCCTCTAGATGCTATGAATAACTTAGAGATAGGAATGATATCAATGATTCTTGGTCATGAGCCTACGAGTTTAAATGTTATGAACAACTCAAGTTTGTGGATGATATGAATGACTCTAGATCATAAGCTAAGGGCTATAGATGCTATGAACAACTGAGGATTACAATTGACATGAAGGACTTCAAGTTATGTGCTTTGGGCTCTAGATGCTATGAACAACTTAGAGTTATGGATGGTATGAATGAATTAAGATCCCATCATCTTAGACATCTAGATACTATGAACAACTTAGGGTTGAGGATGATATGAACGATTCTTGGTTGTAAGCCTATGATTGTAAATGCTAAGAATAGCTTACGATTTTGCATGACATGAACGAATCTCTGTCATGAGCTTAGGACTCTGGATGCTATGAACAACTCAGGGTTGTAGATGATATGAACAACTATGAATCCCATGAGCTCAGGCCTCTAGATGATATGAAAGGATCAGGGGTGTTGATTATATGAATGATTCTTAGTCTTGTGCCCATGGCCCCAAATGCATTGAACAACTAATGGTTGTGGATGACATGAACGACTTCCGATCGTGAGCTCAAGGCTCTATATGCTATGAATAGCTCAAGGCAGTGGTTGACATGAATGACTCCAGATCATGAGCTCAAGGCTTTAGATACTATGAATAGATCAAAGCTATGGTTGACATGAATGACTTTGGGTTGTGAGCTCAGGGCTTTAGATGCTATGAACCGCTCAGAGTTATAAATGATATAAACAACTTAGGATCCTATGAGTTACGACATCTAGACGCTATGAACAACATAGGGCTAAGGATGATACAAATGATTCTTGGTCATAAGCTTATGATCCTAAATGCAATGAATAACTCAGGGCTGTGAATGACATGAATGACTCCAGGTTGTGAGCTCCAGGGTCTAAATGCTATGAACAACTCAAGGTTGTGTTTAACATGAAAGACTTTGAGTCATATGCTCAGAGCTCTAGATGTTATGAACAATTCAAAGTTTTGGATGATATGAATGACTCAAGATCCCATGATCTAAGGCCTCTAGATGCTATAAACAACTTCAGGCCAAGGATGACACGAACGATTCTTGGTTGTGAGCCAATGACTCTAAATGCTATGAATAGTTTAGGGTTGTGCATGAAATGAATGACTCTCGGTCATGAGCTTAGGACTTTGGATGTTATCAACAACTTAAGGTTGTGGATGATATGAATGAGTACGAATCTTTTGAGTTCGGGTCTCTTAATGCTATGAAAGGCTCAGGGGTGTGGATGATATGAATGATTCTTGGTCATGTGCCCATGGCTTTAAATGCTATGAACAACTTAGGGTTGTGGATGACATGAATGACCTTGGGTCATGAGCTCAAGGCTCTGAATGCTGTTAACAACTCAGGGCTATTGTTGATGTGAACAACTCCAGGTCATGAGCTTAGGGTTGTAGATTCTATGGATAACTGAAGGTTGTGGATGACATGAACGACTCTAGTTCATGTGCTTAGGTCGTTAGATACTATGAACAACTCAAACTTGTGGTTGATATGAATGACTCCGGATCATGAGCTCAAGGCTTTAGATGCTATGAATAGCTCAAGACTATGGATGACATGAGATACTCCAGGTTATGAGCTTAGGGGTATTCATGCCATGAGAAACTCGGTGTTGTTGATGGTATGAACGACTCGGGATTCCATGAGCTCAAACTTTTAAATGCTAAGAACATTTTAGGATCATGGATGATACAACCAGTTCTATGTCATGAGCTTATGGTTATGGATGACATGAATGACTTTATGTCTTGAGCTTAGGGCTTTGGATACTATAAACAACTCAAGGTTGTGATTGACATCAATGACTTTGAGTCATGAGCTCAAGGCTCTAGATGCTATGAACAACTCAGGGGTGTGGATTATATGAGCTACTCCAGGTCCTAAGGTTAGGGCTATGGATGCTATGAATAGCTCAATGTTGTGGATTGTATCAACAACTCAGGATCCCATGAGCTCACACCTCTTGATGCTATGAACAAATCAGAGTTGAGGATGACATTAATGATTCTTGGTCCTAAGCCAATGACACTAAATGCTATAAACAACTCAAAGCTATGGTTGACGTGAATGACTTCGGGTCATGAGCTCTAGCTCAAGGCTATTGTTGACATAAAGAATTTAGGTTCTAAGCCTAGCTTTTGATGCTATGAAGAGCTCATGACTGTGGATGACATGAGGTACTATGAATCATTAGCTCAACGCATTGGATGCTTGAAATAGCCCAGGGTTGTGGATGATATGAAAGATTCTGGATCATGTGAGCTTAGGCCTCTAGATGTTATGAACAACTCAGTGGTATGGATGATATGAAAGATTCTTGGTCATGTATCCATGGCTCTAAATGCTATGAACAACTCAAGGCTGTAGATGACAGGAACAACTCTAGGTTGTGAGCTTAAAGTTTTGGATGCTATGAGCAACTTAGGAGTTTGGTTAACATGAACGACTCTGGGTCATGAGCTTAAAACTTTGGATGCTATGAGCAACTTAGGAGTTTGGTTAACATGAATGACTCTTGGTTATGAGCTTGGGGTTCTAGATACTATGTACAAGTCAGGCTTGTAAATAACATGAATGACTCTGGGTCGTGAGCTCAAGGCTTTACAAACTATGAACGACTCAAGGTTGTGGTTGACATAAAGAACGCTGGGTCATGAGCTTAAGCCTTTACATGCTATGAAAAGCTCAGGGTTGTAAATGATATGAACAATTTTGCATCATGAGCTCAGAGCTATAGATGACATCAATGACTCTGATTCGCGAGCCTAGTGTTCTAGATACTACGAGGAACTCAGAGTTGTAGTTGACATGAATGACTTTGGGTTATGACTCAAGGTGGTCAACATGTTCTGAATAAATCAAGGCACTGGTCTACATGAGCTACTTCGAGTCATGAGCTCAAGGTACTGCATGTTATGAACAACTTAGCTTAATGTATGATATGAACAACTTAGGATCCTATGAGCTAAGGCTCTAGATGCTATGAAAAAATAATGGTTGTGGTTTACATGAACGACTATCGGTCTTGAGTTGTAGGCTCTAGGTTCTATGACCAACTCAAGGTTATGGATGATATGAATGATTCTTAGTCGTGAGCCCAATGCTCTAGATGTTATGAATAGCTTGGGGTTGTAGATGACATAAACAACTTTAGGTCGTGAGCTTAGGGCTCTAAATGCTATGAACAACTCAGGATTGTGAATGACATGAACAACTCCGGTCCTGGAGCTCACAGTTCCAGATTCTATGAATAACTCAAGGTTGTGAATGACATGAGCTACTCTAGGTCGTGAGCTAAGGGCTTTGGATGCTATGAACAAGTCAGGGTTGTGGATGACATGAACGATTCATGTTCATGAGCCCAAGGCTTTAAATCTTATGAACAAATCAGGATTATAGATGATATGAATGACTCAAGGTAGTGAGCTCAAGACACTAACATGTTTATGGTCAATATAAACAACACCAAATCTTGAGCTCAAGGCTCTAGATGCTATCAACATCTCAGACCAATGGATGATATAAGTTGCTCCACGTCTTGAGCTCATGGCTATAAAATCTATGAATAACATAAGGTTGTGGACAATATGAACAACTCAAAATCCTATGAGGTCAAGCCTTTAGGAGCTATGAATAGCTTAGGGTTGTGGATGATATGAAAGATTCTTGGTCATGAGCCTAAGGCTCTAAATGTTATTCAGTGGTCAGGGTTATGAATGACATGAATGACTCAAGGTCCTCATCCCAAGGCTCTTCATGCTGTGAACAACTTAGGGTTGTGATTGACATAAATGACTTTATGTTGTCATCTTAGGGCTCCAGATGTGATGAATAACTTAGAGTTGTGGATGATATGAACAACTTGGGATCCTATGAGCTACGGTCTCTAGATGTTTTGAACAGCTCAAGGCTGAGGATGATATGAACTATTTTTAGTCGTGAGGCTATGACACTAAATGTTATGAATAACTTGGGGCTGTGTATGACATTAATGACTCAAGGACATGAGCTCAGGGCTCTAGATGTTATGAACAACTCAAGCATGTGGATGACAGGGACGACTCCAACTCATGAGCTTATGGCTCTAGATGCTATGAAAAACTCAAGGCTATGGTTAATATGCATGTCATGAGCTCATGGGTTTAGATGCTATGAATTGCTTAAGGTTATGGATGATATAAATGACTTGAGATCCTATAAGCTTAAGCCTCTAGATGCTATGAATAACTCATGATTATGATTCTTGGTCATGAGCCCAAGGCTTTAAATGTTATGAATAATTAAGGGTTGTGGATGACATGAGCGACTAAAGGTCGCAAGCTTAGGGCTCAGGATGCTATGAACAACTCAAGGCTCTAGATGCTATGAAAAGGTCATAGTTTTGGATGATATGAATGATTCGGGATCCTATGAGCTTATGCCTCTAGATGCAATGAATAGCTTAGGGTTGTGGAAACATGAATCACTCCAAGTCATGAGCTCTATGAACAACTCAAGGTTGTGGATGACATGAACGAGTCAAGATCGGGAGGTCTAGGCCTAGATATTAAGAACAACTCAGTGATTTGGATGACATGAACAACACTGGGTCATGAGCTTAACGCTCTAGATTTTATGAACAACTCAGGGCTATGATTGACATGAACGACTCTAGGTCGTGAGTTAAGGGCTCCAAATACTATGAATAGTTCAGGGATGTGGATGACATGAATGACTCTATGTGGTGACCTCGGGGCTCTAGATGCGATGAATAGCTCAGAGTTGTGGATGATATGAACAACTTAGGGTCTCATGATCTCATGCCTTTTGGATGCTATGATAGCTTAGGGCTTCGGGTGACATGAATGATTCTTAGTTGTAAGGGGAATGCTCTAAATGTTATGAATAACTCAGGGTTGTGGATGACATGAACAACTCAAGGTCACGAGATTAAGTCTCCAGATGCTATGAACAACTCTCGACTATGGATGATATGAATGTCTCAAGGTCGTGAGCTTAGGGCTCTGGAGGTTAGGAAC
Source organism: Vitis labrusca (assembly GCA_011039315.1). Lineage (NCBI taxonomy): Eukaryota > Viridiplantae > Streptophyta > Magnoliopsida > Vitales > Vitaceae > Vitis > Vitis labrusca. The sequence goes on along the minus strand of JAAKHE010000031.1, from coordinate 1,308,320 downwards.
AGCTCAAGGCTGTGGATGACCTAAACGACTCCAAGTCACGAGTTCAAGGCTTTAGATGCTATGAACAATCAAGGGATGTGGATGACATAAACGATGTCGTATTGTGAGCTCAAGGCTCTAGATGCTATGAATAAGTCAAAGTTGTGGATGATATGAACAACTCGAGATCCCGTGAGCTCAGGGTTCTAGATGCTATGAATAAGTCAAAGTTGTGGATGATATGAACAACTCGGGATCCGATGAGCTTAGGCATCTAGATGCTTTGAATAACTCATGGATTTGGATGATATGAACAATTCTTTGTTTTGAACACAAGGCATTAAATTTTAAGAACAACTCGGGCTATAGAGGATATGAACTACTCAAGGTTGTGATCTCAAGGTTCTAAATGATATAAATAGATTAGGTATATGGTTGACATGAACGACTCCGGGTTGTGAACTTAGGGCTTTAGATGCTATGAACAACATAGGCCTATGGATGACTTAAGTTGCTCCATGTCGTGATCTCATGGCTTTGGATGCTATGAACTGCTTGAGGTTGTGAATGACATGAACGACTCGAGATCCTGTCAGTTCAAACTATAGGTGCTATCAATCGCTCAAGGTTGTGGATGATATGAACGATTCTTAGTTGTGAGCAACTCAGGGCTTTGGATGACATGAATGATTCAAGGTTGTGATATCAGAGCTCTAGAAGTTGTGTATAGCTCAGGGCTCTAAATTCTATGAACAACTCATAGTTGTGGATGATATGAACAACTCAGGATCCTATGAGCTTAAGCCTCTAGATGGTATGAATAGCTAGGGGTTGTGGATGACATGAACAACTCGAAGTTGTAAGGTTAAGGCTCTAGATGCTATGAACTGCTCTAGGTTGTGGATGACATGAACGACTCAAGGTCATAAGATCAAAGCTCTAGATGTTAGGAATAGTTCAAGTTGTAATGACATAAATAACTACGGGTCATAAGCTCAAGGCTTTAGATGCTATGAATAACTCAGGGTTATGGTTGGCATGGACTACTTTCGGTCGTGAGGCAAGGGCTCTAGATTCTATGAATAGTTTAAGGGTGTGGATGACATGAACGACTCCATGTCATGAGCTTCAGGCTCTAGATGCTATGAGCAAGTCAAAGTTATGGATGATATGAACAACTCATGATCCCGTGAGCTCAGGTCTCTAGATGCTATGAATGACTTAGGATTCTATAAGATATGAACGATTCTTGGTTGTGAGAACAATACTCTAAATGTGATGAACACCTCAGGGATATGGATGATAGGAACGACTCATGGTCGTGAGCTTAAGACTTTAGATGATATGAACAAATCAGTTATGTGGTTGACATGAACTACTCTCGGTCATGAGCTAAGGGCTCTAGTGTTAGGATAGAGCCTTTAAAAGCATGACATGATGTAATTAATTCAGAATTCATTATTTATTTAATGATGTTCCAGTTTCACTATTGTCCATCCTTATTCCATGTATTATACTCTATGAGCATTCTTGCCTCAACCTTTTGCATTTTACATGTCTTAGGTGTATTTCTACCAAGCTGCTTCATTGTATTGTTTCTCAACCTTGAGAGAAAATTGAGCTTGTGCTAAAGTTAGCAGTGGCTTTAACCTTTGATTGAGATTGTAAGTTGATCATATATTCCCTACGAATTGGGTCATTGTTCATGGAAGCCAGTAGAAATAGGTATTCTAAATAAAGGCACCATGATATCTCTTGGGATTTAGATCAAGTGTCCCATTGAGTGATTTCAAGGATGTGTATTCATGGAAACAATGGCCATAGTAGTTCCTTAAGTGAACTTGACATAGGCTCTTTAAGAGCTAAGATATGTCAATTGAACACATAATAAGAGGATTTGTAACTCAAGAATGGTAGAGGTAGTCTTGAAAAACTGATAGCTTTCACCTTGTTAGACTATGGACACTAGTTCTCTCGTTGTTATTTACATAGGATACTAGAGTTCAACTGATTTTCTGTAATGAGATGTTGAATCGACTTTAAAATTGGATTTTAAGGGAGCCAATATTCCTACAGGTCCTAGTGGTCCCTGCTCTGAACACATATACCATGTTTGCATGGGTTATGAGGGTCGAATTGGCTCTAAGTTCACTTTTATGCATAAAGGCATTTTGGTAATTACATAAGGTTGCATAGGAATAAGTGAACAAGGTCTCTAGATTGGATTAAGTGATTAATTAGTAGGCCCTATTAGGTTAATTAATCAATTATAACCCATTTTGGGTTAGATGAAGTGACCCAAGCCCATGTAGCCTCCACTTTCTTTTTCTCCCCACTGAAAGTGTGCCAAGATCAGTGTTTGAGTCATTGAGTAGAAGACTTCAGGTTTATGAACTTCTACGATTTCGATCTTCATCTTCACTGTATGGATTTGATTCGGGAACATTTGAATTTGAGGAATGGTTTTTCTAAATCCTTATAAAGTATAAAAATGTTGTTTTTTCACTATGCATAGAATTTAGAAAAGGCCTAGGATAGTTATGCATATTCCTAACCTGATCCAGACTTGGGAAATGGAGACATCTAGGTTTCTCCCATCAGTTAACTCAAGGCTTTGGATGTTATGAACAACTTAGGGTTGTGGATGATATGAATGACTTGGGATCCTGTAAGCTCAAACCACTAGATGACATGAAAAACATAGGGGTGTGGATGATGTGAACGATTCTTGGTCATGAGCCCAAGGCTTTAAATGTTATAAACAACTTAGGGTAATGGATTACATGAACAAATCAAGGTCATGAGCTTAAGGCTCTAAATGCTATGAACAGCTCAGGTTGTGGTTAACATGAACGACTCTGGGTGGTGATCTCAATGCTTTAGATGTTGTGAACAACTCAAGGTTGTGGATGATATGTACTACTTTGGGTCATGAGCTTAAGGTTGTGGATGCTTTGAATAGCTCAAATTTTTGGGTGATATGAATGAGTCAGGATCCTATGAGCTCAGGCCTCTAGATGATATAAACAACTTAGGGATGTAGATGATATGAACGATTCTATGTCATAAGCTCAAGGTTGTGCATGACATGAATGACTCCAAGTTATGAGCTCACGACTCCAGATACTATGAATAACTCAAGGTTTTGGTTGACATGAATCACTTCGAGTCATGTGCTTCGGGTTATTGATTCTACGAAAAACTCAAAGTATTAGGTGATATGAATTACTCAAGATCCCGTGAGTTCATGCCTCAAGATGCTATGAACACCTTAGGGTTAAGGATGATATGAACAACCCAAGGCTATGGTGAACATGAACGACTCTAGGTCATGAGCCCAAGGCTTTAAATGTTATAAACAACTTAGAATTCTAGATGTTATTAACAACTCAAGGATGTGGATGACATGAACAACTTTGGGTGTGAGCTCCGAGCTATAGATGCCATGCACAACTTAGGGCTATGGTTGACATCAACGACTCTGGTTTATGAGCTCTAGGCTCTAGATGCTATGAACAACTCAAGGTTATGGATCATATGAGCTACTCTGGATCGTGAGCTCAAGCTATGGATGCTACGAACAACTGAACTTTGTGGATGATATGAACAACTGAACTTTGTGGATGATATGAATGACTTGGAATCCTATGAGCTCAAGCCTCTAGATGTTATAAATAGCTTAGGTTATGTATGATATGAATGAATCTTGGTCGTGAGCCTATGTCTCTAAATGCTATGAACAACTCAGGTATGTGGGTAACATGAATGACTTTAAGTCATGAGCTCAAAGCTTTAGATGCAATGAATAGTTCAGGCTGTCATGGACATGAATGACTTCAAGTCGTGACCTTAGCACTCTAATGCTAAGAACAACTCAAGGCTATGGATGACATGAGCTACTTTGGGTCATTAGCATAGGGCTTTCGATGCTATGAACAACTCAAGGTTGTGTATGATACGAACGACTTTGGATCCTATGAGCTCAGGCCTCTAGATGGTATGAATAACTTAGGGGTATAAATGATATGAACAATTCTTGGTCGTGAGACCATTGCTCTAAAATGTTATGAACAACACAGGCCTATCGTTGATATGATTGACTCCAGGTTATGAGCTTAAGGCTCTAAATGCTATGAACAACTTAGGGTTGTGGATGACATGAACAACTTCAGGTCGTGAGCTTAGGGCTCAAGATGCTATGAATAGATCATGGTTATGGATGACATGACCAACGTTGGGTCATGTGCTTAGGAATCTAGATACTATAAACAACTAAAGGTTGTGGTGGACATGAATGTCTCGGGGTTATGAGCTTAGGGCTTGAGATGCTATGAATCGCTCATGACTTTGGATGACATTAAAGACTTTGTGTCATGAGCTCAAGCCTCTAGATTCTATGAATAGAACAAGGTTATGGATGTCATGAATGGCTCTTCGTCATGAGCTCATGACTTTAGATATTACGAATAGCTAAGGGTTATGGTTGACATGAATGACTCTAGGTCATAAGCTTAGGGCTCTAGATGTTATGAACAAATCAAGGCTTCGGATGATATGTACTACTCAGAGTTGTGAGCTTAAGGTTGTGGATGCTTTGAACAACTCAACATTATGGATGATATAGACGACTTGGGATCCCATGAGCTCAAGCCTCTAGATGCTATGAGTAGCTTGGGTTTGTGGATGATATGAATGATTCTGCATCATGAGCTAAGGGTTGTGGATGACATGAACGACTTTGGGTCATGAGCTTATGGTTCTAGATACTATGGACAACTCATGGTTGTGGTTGGCATGAGTCAAGGTTGTGCTCTCAAGACCTTATATGCTATGATAAGCTCAAAGTTATGGATGATATGAACAACTCGAGATGTTGTGAGCTCAAGCCTCAAGATGTTATGAACAACTCATTGTTGAGGATGATATTAATGATTATTGGTCGTGAGCCTATGGCTCTAATTGCTGTAAATAGCTCAAAGCTATGGATGACATTAACAACTCTAGGTCATGAGCTCAAGGCTCAAGGCTCAAGATGCTATGAACAACTCAGGGCTATGTATGACATGAACAACTTTGGGTTGTGGGCTTAGGGCTCTAAATGCTATGAACAACTCGGGCCTATTGATGGCATGAAAGACTCAAGGTCGTTTACTCAAGACTCTAAATGCTATGAATGGATCATGGTTATGATGGACATCAATGGCTTTGAGTCTTGAGCTCAGGGCTCTAGATGCTATGAACAAGTCAAGGTTATGATTACATGAACAACTTCAAAGTTTAAGCTTAGGGTAGTAGATGCTATGAACAACTCAGGGTTGGTGGATAAAATGAACTACTTTAGGTTGGGACTTTAAGGCTCTAGATGCTATGAATAGCTCAGGGCTATGGATTACATGAACAAGTCCAAGTGGTGTGCTCTAGGCTCTGAATGCTATAACAACTCAGAGTTGTAGTGGACATGAACAACTCTAGATCATGAGCTCAAGGCTTCAAATGCTATGAAAAGTTAGGGTTAGGGATGACATGAATGAATCTAAGTCGTGATCTCGATGCACTAGATTTTATGGAAAGCTTAGGGCTATAGATGACATGAAAGATTTCAAGTCATGGGCTTAGGGGTTTAAATGCTATGAACAACTTAGGGTTGTTGATGACATGAATGACTTAGGTTTGTGTGCTTAAGGCTCTAGATGTTATGAATAGCTCAAGGTTATGGATAATATGTGCCACCCTAGGTCATGAACTCAAGGCTATGGATGCTTTGAACAACTAAGCATTGTAAATTATATGAATGACTTAACATCCTGTGAGATAAGGCCTCTAAATGTTATGAGCAGCTTAGGGTTATGGATGATATAAATGATTTTGCGTTAGGAGATAAGGATGGTGGATGACATGAATGAATATGATTTATGAGCTCACGACTTAAGATACTATGAACAACTTAAGGCTGTGGTTGACATGAATGACTTTGGGTCGTGAGCTCAAGGCTCTAGATTCTATGATCAGCTCAAAGTTGTAGATGATATGAATGACTCAGGATTCCATGAGCTCAAACCACAAGATACTATAAAAAACTTAGAGGTATGGATAATATGAACGATTCTTGGTTGTGAGCTTATGGCTCTAATTTCTATGAATAGCTCAGAGTTGTGGATAACATAACGATTCCGAGTCATGAGCTCACAACTCTAAATGTTATGAATAGCTCAAGTCTTATGATGACATGAACAACTTCAGGTCGTGGGCTTAGGGGTCTAAATGCTATGAATAGCTCAGGGTTGTTGATGACATGAACAACTCTAAGTCGTGTGATTAAGGATCTAAATATTATGAACAACTCAAGCCAATGGATGATATGTGCCACTCTAGGTTGTGAGTTCAAGGGTATGGATGCTTTAAACAACTTAACATTGTGGATGATATGAATGACTAGGGATTCCGTGAGCTCAAGCCTCTAGATGTTATGAGCAACTCAAGGCAATGGATTATATGAATGACTCTGTATCATGAGTTCAAAGCTATGGATAACATAAATGACTCCAGGTCATGAGCTCACGGCTCAAGATACTATGAACACCTCAAGGTTGTGGTTGACATGAATCACTTTGGCTCATGAGCTTAGGGCTCTAAATACTATGAACAACTCTAAGTTATGGATGATATGAATGACTCAGGATCCCATGAGCTCAAGGTTTAAGATACTATGAATAGATCAAGGCTATGAATGACATGAGAAACTCTGGGTCATGAGCTCAAGGTTTTAAATACTATGAACAACTATGGGTTACGATTAACACGAATGACGTTGGTGATTACTACCAAAAAGTGCTATTTTGTAGACCTAATAATAATGGTTTTAAGCACCTTTGAGTAGTAATCATATTCATTTAACCCAATTAATTCATTAAGGTCCTTAGTAATTGGTTTTAACCATTTTGTGGCAAGT
>JAAKHE010000031.1:1239746-1295068 GCA_011039315.1 Vitis labrusca | reverse complement strand
CCCAAAATCTCCATTTTTACATAGTGAGTTAAGCATGGCTATCCAAAGCTTTGAGAAACTTCTTTTTCCATCTTTTAACCTATTTTCATGTTAGTTTAGTTTACACACCTTCATATCTATATGTTTTCATCTTAACTTAATTTTTATTAAGAAAAGTTCACTCCATCCTCCGAACTTCACCAGTTAAAGTAAAAACCCTTCCCAGTGTTCGATCCTAGAGCCACTATGCTATAGTAGCTTTGCTACTTTAGTGTAAGGACGTTAGGTATAAATTTTGTTGATACCCTTACATGCCAAGCTACCAAGAGTCGGGTTATCAGTTGGGTTGTGAGCTTAGGGCTCATGATTCTATGAATAGCTTAGAGTTGTGGTTGACATGAATGACTCCGGGTCATGAGCCTAGGGCTTTAGATGCTAAGAACAACTTAGGGCTATGGATAACATAGGCTACTCTAGGTCTTGAGCTCATGACTCTAAATTCTATGAACAACGTTGGGATGTGGTTGACATGAATGACTATGGGTCATGAGCACAGGGCTCAAGATGCTATTAGCAACTTATGGTTATGGTTGACATGAACAACTCTAGGTCGTGAGCTTAGGGCTTTAGATGATATGAGTAACTCAAGGTTATGGTTGCCAGGAAAATCTCTAGGTCGTGAGCTCAAGCCTCTACATGCTATGAACAGCTCAAGGTCCTGGATGACATGAACAACTCTGGGTCATGAGATCAAGGCTTTAGATGCTATGAACTGTTATAGGTTATGAATGAGATGAAAGACTCCAAGTCTTGAGCTTAGGGCTTTAGACGCTATGAACAACTAAGGGTTATCGAAGTAATGAGACACTCTACATCATGAGCTCAAGGCTCTGGATGCAATCAACAGCTCTAGGCCATGGATCACATGAACGACTCTGGTTTGTGAGCTTAGGGGTCTAGATACTAAGTACAACTTAAGGTTGTCCATGACATTAAATACTCTGGGTGATGAGCTTAGGGCTCTAAATGCTATGAATAGCTTAGGGTTGTGGGCAACATGAATGACTCAAGGTTGTGAGCTTAGGGCTTTATATACTATGAGCAACTCAGGGTTATGGTTGATATGAACGACTTCGAGTCATCATCTCAAGGCTTTAGATTCTATTAACAACTCAGGGCTCTAGATACTATGCATAGCTTATGGTTGTGGTTGACATGAATCACTTTGATTCATGTGCTTAAAGCCTAAGATGCTATAAGAAGCTTAGGGTTGTTGATGACTTGAGCAACATTGGGTTGTAAGCTCAAGGCTCTAGATGCTATGAACAACTCTTGGCTATGGTTGACATGAAGGACTTTGGGTTGTGAGGTCAGGACTCTAGATGCTATGAACAACTCAGGGCTATTGATGACACTAAAGAATCTAGGTCATGAGCTTATGACTCTAAATGATATGAACAACTTAAGGTTGTGGATACAAAGAAAATCTCAAGGCTGTGGTTGACATGAATGACTTTAGGTTATGATCTTAGGACTTTAGATGCTATGAGCAGCTCAGGGTAGTCGAAGACATAAGCTACTTTAGGTTGTGAGCTCAAGGCTTTAGATGTTATGAATAGGTTTGGTAAAGATTGACATGAACAACTTCAGGCATGTCGTTAGGGCTCTTGATGCTATGAACAACTCAGGGTTGTCGATGACATGAAAGAATTTAGGTAGTAAGCTTAGAGCTCAAGATGCTATAAAGAGCTTAGGGTTGAGGATGACATCAACTACTCTAAGTTGTGAACTTAAGGCTCTAGATGCTATGAACAACTCTGCGTTATGGATGACATGACCCACTCTAGGTTAAGATCTCAGGGCTCTAGATGCTATGAATAGCTCTAAGCTGTAGTGGAAATGAATGACTCTGGTTCATGAGCTTAAGTCTCTAGATGCTATGAATCGCTCCGGATTATGGATGACATGGGCTACTCTTTATCGTGAGCTCAAGGCTCTAACTACTATTAACAACTCTAGGTTGTGGTTTACATGAACAACTTTGGGTCGGGAGCTTAAGGCTCTAGATGTTATTAATACCTCACGGTTGTGGATGACATGAGCTACTATGGGTTGTGAACTCAGAGCTCTAGATGCTATGAACAACTCTAGACTTTGGTAGACATGAATGACTCTCGATCATGAGCTTTAGCCTCTTAATGCTATGAATACTTCAAGGTTGTCGATAACGTGAAAGACTACAGGTCGTGAGCTCAAGGCTCTTGATGTTATGAACAACTCAAAATTATGGATAACATGATCTACTCTAAGTTGTGAGCTCAAGGCTCTAGATTCTATGAATAGCTCAGGCGTGTGGATCACATTATCTACAATGGATCATGAGCTCAAGGCTCTAGATGTTATGAATAGCTCTAAGTTATGGTTGACTTGAATGACTCTGGGTCATGAGCTTAGGTGTCTAGATGCTAAGAACGACTTTAGGTTGTGGATAACATAAGATACTCTAGGTTGTGAGCTCAAGGCTTTAGTAGTTATGAATAGCTCTAGGCTATGGCTGACATGAACAAATCAGGCTCATGAGCTCAAGGCTCTGGAAGCTATTAACAGCTCATGATTGTGGATGACATAAGCTACTATGGGTCATGACCTCAGGGCTCTAGATGCTAAGAACAACTCTAGCCTTTGGTAGTTATGAATGGCTCCCAATTGTGAGCTTAGGCCTCTTGATGCTATGAATAGCTCAGGGTTGCCGATGACATGAAAGACTATAGTTCGTGAGCTAAGAACTCTTGATGTTATGAACAACTTAAGGTTGTGGATAACATGATCTACTCTAGGTCATATGCTTAGGGCTTTAGATAATATGAATAGAATAGGGTTGTGGATCACATTAGCTACTTTAAGTCGTGAGCTTTAGGCACTAGATGCTATGAACAACTTTGGGTTGTGGTTGAATTGAATGACTCCAATTTGTGAGCTTTGGTCTTTAGATGCTGATTCGTTCCCAATTGGTGTCTCAGCTGATTCATGTCCAGTTGGTGCTCTTTGATTGAGAGAGTAATCAACAAAATTTATAACCTATATCACCATGCATTAGGATAGCTTTAGCTAATATAGCATAGTGGCTCTAGGATCGTTCATTGGGAAGGGTTTTCAACTCACAATTGATACCAATTCAAAGTTAAATTGGTGCTTTTTCATTTCAAGGTTAGCTTAAGAAATAAAACACAAACTTTGGTTAAATGAGGTTTTGTTTCAAGCTAACTAAAAAGAAAGTAATGGAAATTACTTATGAAGAAAAACATTCCTTGGAGGTTTGGGTTCACAGGGGAGGTTCCTTATGCAAAAACAGAGCTCTGGTCATTTGGTTCATTTCCTCGCATTAGAGAATTAACATATAGTCAATTCTCTAACCGGTGTTGTACAAATGTATCCTTTAAATGGATTTCAGCTCTAATTCCCTCTCACTGATGCAACTTGCAATGGCTCGGGCCTCTCACCTAGCATTTGCCATTCAAGGTGATCTTTAACTTTGGACTTCCCTTCTCAAGCTCGCAAAAGATAACTAATGGATGTCTCCTTGGAGTCCAAAAGCTTACCAAGTGTTGGCAATTCTAGAAAATCCTACCTTCAAGTCACTTCCCAAAAGCTCGCAAGAGGTAAACTAGTGCATCTCCATGGACGGAGATCACTTGCCTTACCACGTGTTGGCTCAAGTGAATTGAAGGTGTTTTAAGTTAACTAAAAACATAGAAATCATTAAAGGATCACACTTTCTCTTCTTTAATGGCTGAAACCACAAAGCTACTAATTCTTGCACTTGGAACCTTTCCCGACAACCTTAGCTCCAAGGAACTAAAAGTCTAGCCACTCATTCTCTGAGGAAACTTCCTTAGAGCTTGTTTGGCTAGTAAGAAAAAGAATGAGAAAACAAGAATATATATGAAAAACAGAGCAAGTGCTCTGTAAAATATATTTCTTGCAAAATTGTACAAAAGATGCGTCTGAGAGCAAGCTCCCCACTCTATATTCTCTTTTTGTGTAAAGAAAATTACAAACTATATATATGAGGTTATTCACCCTTTGTTCTTACTTAAAGACTAAGGAATCCTATGATAGGTGGGTTACAAGGAGAGTTTGGGGATTTTGACATCAAATATCTAAAGCAAAATATCTCAAAATGTCGGTTGGAAATATCAGGAAGCTTCAGGAGAACACCGTGACACTGTATACTGAGAGAAAAACTCTCCGGGTAAGCGCTATCAGAGGATCCGGACATGTCTGACCGGGGAAGTTGAAAGGTCCTCCTCTCCCATCCGGATGTGAAATATCTGGAGAAGGTGAAATGTCGGCGGACGGAATTCCGGATGTTAAATATCAAGAGAAGGTGGAAAGTCGGCCAGATAGAATTCCTACCCGGGTGGAATGAGCTATGTCGCGCGTCGCTATACAGAGCAACTCTATCCAGATTCCCCAAGAGGACATGTGGCGCGCTCCCCTATCCGGACTCCCTCAGGGAGAAGCACACGACACTAGTGAACATCACACCCCGGACGATAGCATATCCTATCCGGATATGTTGTCCGGATCATTGACTAAAGTGAGCAAGCCTTCCTACGTCATTCCGACAGCCTGCCACAGCCCATATTCCGCCGCCCTCTGATGGTGTGCCCGGACACCCTGTCCGGACATCTTTGCCATGGATTCCAAAGAACTCTCCTCAATCTCGGATTGCTTTGGTGATCAAAAACCTATCAAAACACCAAAACTTGACACAATTTGATTAGAATTGATTGCAAGGGTCCTTAATATGTTAATTGGGTTAAAAGGTGATAACTACTACTCAAAAGTGTTTAAAAGAGTTAATTACAAACTATGAAATAACACTTTTTGAGTAGTAATCAGATGTTATGAACAACTTCTAGGTCATGAGCTTAGGGTTCTAGATGTTATGAAAAGCTTAATGTTCTTGATGACATGAATGACTCGAGGTCATGAACAAAGGACTATAGATACTATGAACATCTCAGGGTTGTGGTTGACATGAATTATCCTGGGTCATGAGCTCTGGGCATTAGATGCTAGGAACAGTTAAGGATTGTTAATGGCATGAGCCAATCCGAGCTGTGACCTTAAGGCTCTAGATGCTATGAACAACTCAAGGTGGCCGAAGACATGAAAAACTCTAGGTCATGAGCTTAAGCCACTTCTCAAGGCTATAAAAAACATGAACAACCCTAGGTCTTAAACTCAAGGCTCTAGTTTCTATGAACAGCTCTAGGCTATGATTGACAAGGATTTAGATGCTATGAACAACTCAGGGCTTTTGATGACATGAGCCACTCTAGGTCTTGAGATCAAGGCTTTAAATGCTATGAATAGCTCTAGGTTGTTGATGATATGAAAGAATCTGGGTCATGAGCTTAGGGCTTTTAATTTTATGAAAAGCTTATGACTGTGGATGACAAGAACAACTCTTGGTCATAAGCTCAAAGCTCTAGATGTTATGAATAGCTTTGTGCTATGGTTGACATGAACAACTCCCGATTGGGAAATCAGAGTTCTAGATGCTATTAAAAGCTCAGGGCTGTTGATGACATAAAAAACTACAGGTTGTCAGCTTAGGGCTCTTAATGTTATCAACATCTTAGGACTGTGGATGATATCAACTACTCAGAGTCACAAGCTCAGGGCTCTAGACACTATGAATAGCTCCAGACTAAGGATGACATTAGTTACTTTGGGTTGTAATATTAGTGCCTTAGATGTTATGAATAGGTCAAAGTTATGTTTGACATGAATAACTTTAGGTCATAAACTCAGAGCACTAGATGCTATAAACCGCTATGGGTTGTGGATAACATGGGCTACTTTGGGTCATGAGTCAAGGGCTCATGATGTTATGAACAACTTTGTTCTGTGGCTCACATGAACAACTTTGGTTCATGAGCTCAGCACTCTAGATGTTATTAACAGCTTACGGTTGCGGATGACATGAGCTAATATGGGACGTGAGTTGAAGGCTCTAGATGATATGAACAGTTGTTAGCTTCGGTTGACATGAACGACTCTTAATCATGAGCTCAAGCCCCTTAATGCTATAAACAACTCAAGGCTATTGAGTTTAAGCTTCAAAATAATTTCCACTCCCAAAGGTCCAATCCTAACTCTTCAACAAAAATCTATGTGTTACTTATTAGTTTCCGAATATAGTATGCTGAACTAATCTCTCCCCCTAACCTAGTTCTTTTTCAAAAATTAGCAAATTGACAACCTTTAATAGTCTAAGAACACACCTCTTGGTTCACAATTTTTTTTCATTGTAGGAGTACAAGGCTTAAAGGTATTCATTTCTAAATTGTCCATGTAACGGGGGTCCATCGATGACTCCCGATCACTTCAAAAAATTTCAAGTGGCATGACGATCAAGCTCTCACATGGAACATTAAAGATATAAAACCCAAACTTCAACAAGAGTTATCAAATAACTTGTCTAATCACAATTCATGAAGAGAAAGCATTATGCAAGTTTAAGCTTCAAAATAAGCATGATGTTGTAAATTATAATACTGTTTAATTTTCTTTTTCTCTCCTTCATTGCTAAGGGACTAGCAATATGTCGGTTGGGGGGAGTGATTACTACTCAAAATTGCTATTTATAGCTTGTAATTAACTCTTTTAAACACTTTTGAGTAGTAGTTATTACCTTTTAACTCAATTGGCATGTTAAGGACCTTTGCAATTGTTCCTAATCAAATTGTGTTAAGTTTTGGTGTTTTTGATAGCTTTTTGATCACCAAAGCAATCTAAGATGTGGGAGAGTTCTATGTAATCCATGGAAAAGCAAATGGAAGCTCATTTACAAGAAGAATCCAAGCTTTGGAGCTTTAGGGTCCTTTGCCAAAAGCAAATCAAGAATGCAAGGAGGAAAAACAGAGAGAGGAATCTAACATGAAGAAAACCAAGAGGACATAAACTGTAGGACACATTTTGAACACTTTCTGAAGTCTATTTTATGTATACTATATGTCATTTCGAAGCTTGGGAAGTCAGAAGTGTAACGCTTTAAACGGTGCAGAAATCAGAGCTGAAATGAAGAAGTTATGGCCATTGGAAGACAATCGCACCAAGCTCAAAGACAATTTCGCAAGCTGCGAAATCACAAAGTGCAAGCTGCGAAATCAACCTTTTCTTGCAAAATGGACACTTTCAGCTAGCAAAATTTTCATAGGTTATGTTGCAAGCTACAAAATCCACTTGTGTGCTCCCAGATATTTGCAATCGACTCTTTTAGATTTTTTTCTTCAGATATTTGTTGTTTAAATCCCTATTTTCTCCTTGTAATCCACCAATCATAGGATTCCTTAGTTAGGAAGTAAGAAGAAAGGGGTGAATAACCTCCTATATAATTAATTGTAATTTTATTTTTTTAGAGATCTCGAGAGTTTGTTCTTAGAGACCAATTTTTATATAGTTTGGAAAAAAGTAATACACAGGGCTTTACTTTGCCTTACCTACTCATTTTGAATATATTTTTCTCACTAGCCAAACAAGCTCTGAGGATGTTTCCTTGGAGAATGAGTGGCTAGGCTTTTTGTTTCTTAGAGTTAAGAAAGCTGGGTAAGGTGTCGAATGCAAAAATTGGAAGTTTTGTTGTTTCAGCTTTTAATGAAGAGAAAGTGTGATCCGTTAATGGTTTTTATCTTTTTAGTTAACTTAAAACTCCTTAAATTCACCTGGGCCAACACTTGGTAAGGCAAATGGACTCCATCCATTGAGTTACACTAGTTTATCTCTTGCGAGCCTTTGATAGGTGGTTTAAAGGTAGGATTATCTAGAATAGCCAACACTTGGTAAGCTTTTGGACTCTCAGGAGACATCTATTAGTTATCTCTTGCGAGCTTTTGACGGGTAATCCAAGGTTAAGGATCACCTTGAATGACCAATACTAGGTGAGAGGTATGAACCATTGCAAGATGATTCAGTGACAGGGCATTAGTGTTTGAATCCATAAAAGGGAAGCATTTGTACCACACCAGTTTGGGAAATAACTATATGTTAAATCCCCAATACGAGGAAAAGATTCAAGTGACCGGAACTCTATTTTTATAATAGGAACCTAAGCCAGTGGTCCAAAAACTCTAAGAAACACTTTTCTTTGTAAGTAATTTCTGTTACTTTATCGGTTTCACTTTAAAACCAACCTTTTCAAACACCTTTCTGTTTTATTTTTTAGCCAACCTTGAAATGGAAAAGCACCAATTCAGCTTTGAATTAATTTAGTTGTAATTTGAAAACCCATCCCAGTGAATGATCCTAAAGTCACTATGCTATGCTAGCCGAGGCTATCCTAGTACATGGTGAAATAGGTTATAAATTTTGTTGATTACTCCCGTCTAAGGACCGAAATGAAGGTACACCAGTTGATTGATCACCAATCAATAGGACATACACCAGTTGGGCACGAAATCAGTCATGAGCTAAGGGCTCTAGATGCTATAAACAGCTTACGGCTATTGATGACATGAATGACTCTGAATCATCAGCTTAAGGCTCTAGATACTATGAATAGCTCAAGGTTATGGATGACATGAGCTACTCTGTGTTATGAGCTTAGGGCTTTCGATGCTATGATGAGTTGAAAATTAGGGATGGTAAGAATGACTTGGGATCTTCTGAGCTTAGGCCTCTAGATGCTATGACTAGCTTAGGGTTGTGGATGATATGAATGATTCTTGGTTGTGAGACCATGGCCTTAAAGGCTTTGAATAGCTCAGGGCTGTGAATGACATGAACAAATCTAGGTTATGAGCTCAAAGCTTTAGATGCTATGAATAACTTAGGGTTATAGTCGACATGAACAACTCTAAGTTGTGAGCTTAAGGTTCTAGATGTTATGAATAACTTAGGTTTGTAGATGACATGAATGAGTCCAAGCTAACAACTCAAGACTCTGGATGCTTTGAAGAGATCAGGGTTATGGATAATAAGAATGACTCGAGATCATATTAGCTCAAGCCTTTAGATCCTATGAACAACTCAAAATTGAGGATGATTTCAACGATTGTTGGTCATGAGCCTATGGATTGAAATGATATGAATAGCTCAATGTTGTGGTAGACATGATTGACTTTGGGTCATGAGCGTAGTGCTATAGATGTTATGAACAACTTAGGATTATGGTTGAAATGAACGACTCCAAGTCTTAAGCTTAGAGCTCTAGATGGTATGAATAACTCAAGGCCATGGATTACATGAATGATTCCGAGTTGTGAACTCAATCCTCTAGATACTATGAATAGATAAAGGATAAAGATGATATGAACTATTCTTGGCCATGAGCTTAGGGCTTTAGATTCTATAATCAACTTAGGGTTGTCGATGATATGAACGATTCAGAATCTAGTGAGCTCAGGCCTTTAGATGCTACGACCAACTTAGGGTTGTGGATGATATGAATCATTCTTGGTCGTGAGCCCATGGCCATAAATGCTATGAATATCTTAGGGCTATGGATGACATGATTGACTTTGGGTTGTAAGCTCAAAATTATAGATGTTATGAATAGCTTAGGGTTGTTGTTGACATGAATGACTCTGGGTCATGAGCTTAGGGATCTAGATGTTATGAATAACTTAGGGTTGTGGATGACATGAATGACTCTAGGTTTTCTGCTCAAGGCTGTAGATGCTTTGAATAGCATAGGGTTGTGGATGATAAGAACAACTCGAGATCCCATGAGCTCAAGCCTCTAGATTTTATAAATAGCTCAAGGCTGAGGATGATATGAACTATTTTAGGTCATGAACTTAAGGCTCTAAATGCAATGAATAGTTTAGGGTTGTAGATGAAATGAACAACTTTAGGTCGTGAGCTCAGGGCTCGAGATGGAATGAATAGCTTAGGGTTGAAGATAACATGAACGACTCTAGGTTATGTACTCTAGGCTATAAACCATATGAACAACTCAGGGATATGGATGACATGAACGACATTGGATCATTAACTTAAGGCTCGAGATGATATCAACAACTCAGGGCTATGGCTTACATGAACGACTATGGGTCATTGATTACTACTCAAAAAGTATTATTTTATAGCTTGTAATTGACTCTTTTAAACACTTTTGAGTAGTAGTTATTACCTTTTAACTCAATTGGCATGTTAAGGACCCTTGCAATCGTTCCTAATCAAATTGTGTTAAGTTTTGGTGTTTTAGATAGCTTTTTTATCACTAAAGCAATCTAAGCTGAGGGAGAGTTCTATATAATCCATGGCAAAGCAAATGAAAGTTCATTTACAAGAAAAATCCAAGCTTTGGAGCTTTGTAGCCCTTTGCCAAAAGCAAATCAAGAATACAAGGAGGAAAAACAGAGAGAGGAATCTAACATGAAGAAAACCAAGAGGACAGTAACTGTAGGACACATTTTGAACACTTCATGGAGTCCATTTTATGTATACTATATGTTGTTTCGAATCTTGGGAAGTTAGGAGTTTAACGATTTAAACAATGCACAAATCAGAGCTAAAATGAAGAAGTTATGGCCATTAGAAGACAATCGCACCAAGCTGAAAGACAATTTCGCAAGCTGCGAAATCACAAAGTGCAAGCTGCGAAATTGACACTTTCAGCTCGTGAAATTTTCGCAGATCATGTTGTAAGCTGAGAAATCCACCTATGTGCTCCTAGATATTTGCGACCAACTCTTTTAGATTTTTTCTTCAGATATTTGTTGTTTAAATCCCTATTTTCTCCTTATGATCCACCAATCATAAGATTCCTTAGTTACGAAGTAAAAAGAAAGGGGTGAATAACCTCCTATATAATTAATTGTAATTTTATTTTTTTAGAGATCTTGAGAGTTTGTTCTCAGAGACCAAGTTTTGTATAGTTTAGAAAAAAGTAATACACAGAGCTTTGCTCTGCCTTACCTACTCGTTTTGAATATATTTTTCTCACTAGCCAAACAAGCTCTAAGGATGTTTTCTCAGAGAATGAGTGGCTAGGCTTTTTGTCTCTTGGAGTTAAGGAAGTTGGGTAAGGTGCTGAATGCAAAAATTGGAAGTTTTGTTGTTTCAACTTTTAATGAAGAGAAAGTGTGACTCGTTAATGGTTTGTATCTTTTTAGTCAACTTAAAACTCCTTAAATTCACCTAGCCCATCACTTGGTAAGGCAAGTGGACTCCGTCCATTGAGTTACACTAGTTTATCTTTTGCGAGCCTTTGGTAGGTGGTTTAAAGGTAGGATTATCTAGAATAGCCAACACTTGGTAAGCTTTTGGACTCTTAGGAGACATCCATTAGTTATCTCTTACGAGCTTTTGACGAGTAATCCAAGGTTAAGGATCACCTTGAATGGCCAATACTAGGTGAGAGGTATGAACCATTGCAAGATGATTCAATGACGGGGAATTAGTGTTTGAATCCATAAAAGGGAAGCATTTATACCACATCGGCTCGGGAAATAACTATATGTTAAATCCCCAACACGAGGAAAAGATTCAAGTGACTAGAACTTTATTTTTGTAATAGGAACCTGAGCCGAGTGATCCAAAAACTCCAAGAAACACTTTTCTTTGTAAGTAATTTCCGTTACTTTATCGGTTTCACTTTAAAACCAACCTTTTCAAACACCTTTATGTTTTCTTTTTGAACTAACCTTGAAATGAAAATGCACCAATTCAGCTTTGAATTAATATCAGTTGTAATTTGAAAACCCATCACAGTGAACGATCCTAAAGCCACTATGCTATGCTAGCCGAGGCTATCCTAGTAGATGGTGAAATAGGTTATAAATTTTGTTGATTACTGCCGTCTAAGGACCGAAATGAAGGTACACCAGTTGATTGATCACCAATCAATAGGACATACACCAGTTGGGCACAAAATCAGTCGTGAGCTAAGGGCTCTGGATGCTATAAACAGCTTAGGGCTATTGATGACATGAATGACTATGAGTCATCATCTTAAGGCTCTAGATACTATGAATAGCTCAAGGTTGTGGATGACATGAGCTACTCTGTTTTATGAGCTTAGGGCTTTTGATGCTATAATGAGTTGAAAATTAGGGATGGTAAGAATGACTTGGGATCTTCTAAGCTTAGGCATCTAGATGCTTTGACTAGCTTAGGATTGTGGATGAGATGAATGATTCTTGGTTGTGAGACCATGGCCCTACAGGCTATGAATAGCTCAGGGCTATGAATGACATGAATGAATCTAGGTCATGAGCTCAAAGCTCTAGATGCTATGAATAACTTAGGGTTATAGTCGACATTAACAACTCTAAGTTGTGAGCTTAAGGTTCTAAATGTTATGAATAACTTAGGTTTGTAGATGACATGAATGTGTCCAACCTAAAAACTCAAGGCTCTGGATGCTTTGAAGAGATCAGGGTTATGGATAATAAGAATGACTCGAGATCATATTAGCTCAAGCCTCTAGATCCTATGAACAACTCAAAATTGAGGATGATTTCAACGATTGTTGGTCATGAGCCTATGGATTGAAATGCTATGAATAGCTCAACGTTGTGGTAGATGATTACTACTCAAAAAGTGCTATTTTATAGCTTGTAATTAACTCTTTTAAACACTTTTAAGTAGTATTTATTACCTTTTAACTCAATTGGCATGTCAAGGACCCTTACAATCATTTATAATCAAATTGTGTTAAGTTTTGGTGTTTTTGATAGCTTTTTGATCACCAAATCAATCCAAGATTGAGGAGAGTTGTATGGAATCCATGGCAAAGAAATGGGAAGCTCATTAAAATGAATAACCTAAGCTTTGAAGCTTCATAGTCCTTTGCCAAAGCCAAATCAAGAATGCAAGGAGAAGCAAAGAGAGAAATATAACATAAAGAAATTCAAGAGGATAGCAACTGTTGGACACATTTAGAGTACTTTCTGGAGTCCATTTTATGCATACTATATTTCATTTCGAATCTAAGGAAGTCAGGAGTCCAACGCTTCAAACGGTGCACAAATTGGAGCTGAAACGAAGAAGTTATGGCCATTTGAAGACAACTGCATCAAGCTATGCGAAATTTCGCAGCTGCGAAATGGGCTGTGAAATGAAATCCACCTGCGAAAATTCGCAAGGTGTTTCGCAGCTGCGAAACCCACCTTTGGCACACGAGTGCCATTTCGCAGCCCATGCCTCCATCTTCACAGCTATGAACCACGTTGCGAAATCACCTCCAAGCTGCGAATGAAGTTGCAAATCATCTCTAAGTTGCGGAATCACATCCAAGTTGTGAAATGACAAATTCAACTTGCAAAATCAAAGTTCAAACTTGGAAAATGGACAATTCAACATGCGAAATCCACCTGTGCAATCTTAGATATTTGCTACCGACTAAGTTAGATTTTTTCTCAAGATATTTTGTGTAAATTTCTATTTTCTCCTTGTAATCAATCAAAGATATTATTGGGATATTTCTTAGAAAATATCTTCTCTATATATATCTTTGAACCAATGTAAAGAAATCCATCTTGTAAGATATGTAATCTGACGAGAGGAGGATCATAGTAAGAAATATATCTACAAAGCACTTGCTCTACTTTTCCTTCATATTCTTGTTTTCTCGTTATTTTTATTTCTAGAAAATCAAACTCTGAGGATGTTTCCTCTGAGGATGAGTGGCTAGGCTCTTTGTCTCTTGGAGTGAAGAAAGTCGGGTAAGTTTCCGAATGTAAAATTGGAAGTTTTGTTGTTTCAATTATTAATGAAGAGAAAGTGTGACCTGTTAATGGTTTCTATGTTTTTAGTTAACTTAAAACGCCTTTAAATCACCTGGGCCAACACTTGGTAAGAAAATTGATCTCCATCCATTGAGATGCACTAGTTTATCTCTTATGAGCCTTTGGGAGGTGGTTTAAAGGTAGGATTTTCTAGAATAGCCAACACTTGGTAAGCTTTTGGACTCTAAGGAGACATCCATTAGCTATCTCTTGCGAGCTTTTGACGGGTAATCCAAGGTTAAAGATCACCTTGAATGGCAAGTGCTAGGTGAGAGGTATGAGCCATTGCAAGATGTATCAGTGAGAGGGATTTAGTGTTTGAACCCATTAAGGGGAAGCATCTGTACCACACTGGTTTGGGAAATAACTATATGTTAAATCCCCAATGCGAGGAAAAGAAACAAGTGACCGGAACTCTCTTTTTGTATTAGGAACCTGAGCATAGTGATATAAAACTCCAAGAAACACTTTTCTTTGTAAGTAATTTCAGTTATTTTATTATTGGTCAGTTTAAAACCAAACCTTTTTCTCTCAAACACCTTTATGTTTTCTTTTAGAGCTAACCTTGAAATGAAAAAGCACCAATTCAGCTTTGAATTAATATCAATTGTGGAGTGAAAACCCATCCCAGTGAACGATCCTAGAGCCACTATGCTATGCTAGCTGAGGCTATCCTAGTACATGGTGTAATAGGATATAAAGTTTGTTGATTACTCATGTCTGAGGACTGTAATCAAGGAACACCAGCTGGACACGAATCAAATGGCACCATTGTCAGGAACCATTGAGAGGACATGAATCAGCTGATACACCAATTGGGAACGAATCGGTAGACATGATTGACTTTGGGTCATGAGCGTAGTGCTATAGATACTATGAACAACTTAGGATTATGGTTGACATGAACGACTCCAAGTCTTAAACTTAGAGCTCTAGATGGTATGAATAACTCAAGACCATGGATTGCATGAATGATTCTGAGTCATGAACTCAATCCTCTAGATACTATGAATAGCTAAAGGATAACGATGATATGAACTATTCTTGGCCATGAGCCTCTAGCTAAAAATGTTATGAATAGCTCAAGGCTATGGTTGACATGAATGACTCTAGGTCGTGAGCTTAGGGCTCTAAATGCTATGAACAACTCAGAACTATGGTTGACATGAACAACTTGAGGTCTTGAGCAGAGGCCTCTAGATGCTACGAACAACTTTAGGCTAAGGATGATGTTAGTGATTCTAAGTCATGAGGCTATGGCTCTAAGTTCTAAGAAAACCTTAGGGTTATAGTTGACATGAATGACTCGGGGTCATGAGCTTAGGGCTCTAGATCCTATGAATAGCTTAGGACATGGCTAAAATGAACAACTCTAGGTCGTGAGCTTAGGTTTGTAGTTGCTATGAATAGCTTTGGGCTGAGGATGATATGAACAATTCTAGGACGTGAGCCTATGGTCTAAATGCTATGAATAGATAAAGGTTGTAGATGACTTGAACAACATCGAGTCAAGGTTGTAATTGACATAAACAAATCTTGGTTGTGAGCTCCAAGCTTTAGATGCTATGAACAACTCAAGGTTATGGATGACATGAACAACTCAAGGTTATGGATGACATGAACAACTCAGGCTCATGAGCTCAAGGCTTTAGATACTATGAACAACTCAGGGTTGTGGTTGACAAGAATAACTCTAGGATGTGAACTTGAGAATCTAGATGCTATGAACAACTCAAGGTTATAGATGATAAGAACGACTTCAAGTGCTAAGCTTAGGGTTCTAGATGTTATGAATAGCCCAGGGCTCTACATGACATGAACAATTTTGGGTCATGTGCTCAAGGCTCTAGTTGCGTTGAATAGCTTTGAGTTGTAGAGGACATAAATGACTCCGAGTCGTGAGCTTAATGTTCTAGATGCTATAAAAAGCTCAAGATTGTGGATGATTTGAATGACTCTAACTCGTGAGGTCAAGATTATATATACTGTGAGCAAATCAGGACTATGCTTGACATGAATGACTTCATGTCATGAGCTTTGAGCATTGGATGTTATGAAAATATTAGGGTTGTTGATGACATGAACAACTCTTAGTTGTGAGCTTAGGGCCTTCTATGCTATAATCAACTTAGGGATATGGTTCAAATGAATGAGTCTAGGTCTTAAGCTCAAGGCTCTAGATGCTATCAACAACTTAGAGCTATGGTTGAGAGGAACAACTTTATGTCATGAGCTCGGGGCTTTAGATGCAATGAACAACTCAAGGTTGTGAATGACATAGGCTACTCTACATCATTAGCTTAGGGCTTTGGATCGTACGAATAGCTTAAGGGTGTGGACGATATGAATGATTCTGAGTCTTGGGCCAATAGCTCTAAATTCTATGAATAACTTAGGGCTCTGCATCCTACATACAACTCAGGGCTACTATTTACATGAACAATTGCGGCTCATGAGCTTAGGGTTCTAGATGCTATGAACAATTTAGGGTTAAGGATGAAATTAATGACTTCAGGTAGTGAGCTTAGGTCTCTACATGCTATGAACAACTTAGGCCTTTTGATAACATGAACGACTCCGGGCCATGAGCATAAGGTGCTAGATTCTATGAAAAAAAAAAAATTATGGATGACATGAATGACTGTAGGTCATGAGCCCAAGGTTCTAGATGATATGAACAACTTGGAGTTATGGTTGACATGACAAACTCTAGGTCATGAGCTTAAGGCTCTAGATGCTATGAAATGGTCGAGACTATGGATGACATGAATGACTCCAGGTCGTGAGTCCAGGGCTCTAGATCCTACATACAACTTAAGGCTATCATTGACATAAACGACTTTGAGTCATGAGATCATGGTTAAAAAACCTAAGGATAGTTTAGGGCTATTGATGACATGAATGAATTTAGGTCATGACCTTAGAGCTCTAAATGCTATGAAAAACTCAGAGTTATGGATGACATGAATGACTCTAGGCCATCAACTGAGGGCTCTTTATGCTATGAACAACTCAAGGTTGTGGTTGACATGAACGACTCTATGTCTTGAGCTAAGGGCTCTAGATGCTATGAACAACTCAGAGTTGTGGATGAAATGAATGACTACGAGTCAAGAGCTTAGGGCTTTAGATGCTATAAACATCTCCAGGTTATGGTTGACATGAATGACTATAGTTTACGAGCTTAAGGATCTAGATGCTATGAACAGCCTAGGGGTGTGGTTGAAATGAACGATTCTAGGTTATAAGCTTAGGGCTCTCGATGCTATGAACAACTTAAGGTTGCAAATGACATGAGCTACTCTTTATTGTTAGCTCAATGCTTTGGATGTTGTAAATAGGTTAGGGTTGTGGATAATCGCAAGGACTCGGAATGCCATATACTTAAGCCTCTGATTACTACTCAAAGCATGCTATTTTGTAGCTTGTAATTAGCTCTTTTAAGCACCCTTGAGTAGTAATTATTACCTTTTAAATCAATTAGCATGTTAGGGACCCTTGCAATCGTTTCTAATCAAATTGTGTTAAGTTTTGGTGCTTTTTGATAGCTTTATGCTCACCAAAGCAATTTAAGAATGAGGGAGAGCTATATATAATTCATAGCAAAGCTTTTGGAAGCTCAAATTTATGAAGAAACCAAGCTTTGGAGCCTCATAATCCTTTGCCTTAGTCGTTCAAAGGATGCAAGGAAAGAACAGTGGAGAAGAGGAAAACAGGGTAAGGAAAACAGGGGACACAGCTGCAGTCTTTCATCGCACTTTTGGAGCACTTACCGAAGTCAATTTTCTACATTCTATATACCATTTCAAAGCTTAGAAAGTCAAGAATCCAACGATTCAAACCATGTACGATTTGGAGCTGAAATGAGGAAGATATGGCCTTCAGAAGACAACTACATCAAGCTGAGGGACAATTTCGCACAGTGCGAAATTGGAACTCCAACGTGCGAAATGTAAAAATGGATAGCAGCTGTGTAGTCGTGGTGAAGCCAGCATGTGAAGTTGATTTTGCAACTTGTGAACTTAAATCTCAACGTGCAAAAGTGAATTCTAAGTTGCAAAATCAACTTGCGAAATTTTCGCATGTCACAATGCAACGTGCGAAAATTGGATATTTTTGCCGACTCTTTTTCTTCTGATATTTTTGTGTCTAAATTTCCATTTTCTCCTTGTATTCAGCCACTCATGTAATTCCTTAGCTAGTAAGTATCCAAGGAAGGGTAAAATTACCTTCTTATATAAATTCTCTTGTAAACACTGAAAAAAACACTCTCGGGAGCTTTCTCCAGGAGACCAACTGATGTAAATTCTACACTTCGTGAAATACAGAGATCTCTTTTGCTTTCTTTTTCTCTCTACTATTTTCTATTTTCTTGGAAGCCAAACAGCCTCTGAGGATGTTTTCCCAGAGGATGAGAGGCTAAACTTATAGTTTCTTGGAGTGAAGGAAGCTAGGTGAAAAGTCCAGATTAAAAGGTGTAAAGTTTCCGTGCATTAAATTCAGGTAGTTGGAGTCCATACATGGCTTCTAAATCCAAAGTTTTGCTTTAAATCCCTTAGAATCACTTTGACTGGCCAATACACGGTAAGCTTCAGGTCTTTGTGGATGCTTATTGCTAGATCCATATCAGTCCATTAGTTATCATGTACGAGCCGTTGGAAAGTGATTCAAGGTCATAACCCATAGTGTCTTAAGCCATTAATGGACCTTGACTACCCTCTCTATTGACTTTTTATGGATTAAATCTTCATTGTCAAACCTATACCGGTTCGGGAAATAACTATAGGTTAAATCCCCAATGCGAGGAGAAAAATCCGGAATTTTCCACTTTGCATCCTGAACTTGAACCTAGCAACCTTTAGCTCTGGGAGACTTTCTTTCTTCTATTTTTACTTAGTTCTATGTGAGTTTAGTTTCAATCACCACTTTCAAAATAATTTTATTTTCTTTTAAATTTCAAGTTTGTGTTAAAGGAAATCATCAGAATCAATTTCTAATTTAGAGTCTGTCACTGATAGAGTGAAAACCCATCCCTGAGTTCGACCCTAGAACTGCTATACTATAGTAGCTTTGCTACACCAGTATAAGGTCATAGGATTTATAAATATTTTTGATTAAAAGACCCGGCTGGGCATGAATCAGCCTCTAAATGGTACGAATAGGTCAGGGGTGTAGTTGGTATGAACGATTCTTAGTCATTATCCCATGGCTTTAAATGTGATGAACAACTCAGGGTTGTAGATGACATTGATAAATCCAAGCTATGAGCTCAAGGCTCTAGATGCTATGAATAGCTTAAGGTTATGATTGACTTGAACGACTTCGAGTCGTAAGTTCACGACTATAGATGCTATGAATAGCTCAATGTTATGGCAAACATGAATGTCTGCGGGTCGTGAGCTTAGGGTTTTATGTGTTATGAAAATGCTAGGGCTAGGGATAACATGAACGACTTTGAGTCGTGAGCCCAGGGGTGTGGTTTACATGATCGACTTGAGGTCATGACATTAGGGCTCTAGATGCTATTAAAAGCATAGGGTTGTGGATGACATGAATGACTCCAGCTCATGAGCTCAAGGTTCTAGAATTTATGAACAACTCAAGGTTATGGTTGACATGAACTACTCTAGGTCGTGGACTCAAGGCCCTAGATGCTATGAACAACTTAGGGATATGGATGATATGAGTTATTCCAAGTCGTAAGCTCAAGGTGATGAATGTTATCAACAACTCAATGTTGTGGATGAATGAATGAATCCAAATCATGTGAACTCATAGCTCCAGATGTTATCCACACGTAAAGGTTGTGGATGACATGAACGACTTCATGATATAAGCCTAAGCCTCTAGATACGTTGAACAACTCAAGGTTATGGTTGACATAAAACGATTCTCAATCATGAGTGCACAACTCTAAGACCTAAGAACAACTCAAGGCTATGAATGACATGAATGACTCCGAGTCATTACCACAAAGCTTTAAATCTTATGAAAAACTTAGAGTTATGGATGACATGAATTACTCTAGGTCAACAACTGAGGGCTCTAAGTGTTATTAATAACTTAGGGTTGTGGTTGACATGAACGACTTTAGGTCGTGAGTTGAGGGCTCTAGATGCTATGAACAACTCATGGTTGTGGATGAGATTAACAACTCTAGGTTGTGAGTTTAAGGCTATAGATGCTATGAACATCTCTAGGTTGTGGTTAACCTGAATGACTACAAGTCGTGAACTCAAGGATCTACATGCTACAAATAACCTAGGGGTATTGTTGAAAGGAATGATTCTAGGCTGTGAGCTTAAGGCTCTCGATGGTATGAACAACTCAGGACTACAAATGACATGAGATACTCTCGATTGTTATCTTAACACTCTGGATGTTGTGAATAAATTAAGGTTGTGGACGATCTAAATGACTTGGGATCTTATGTGCTTAGGCCTCTAGATGCTATGAACATGTCAAGGGTGTAGTCAGTATGAATGATTCTTAGTTGTGATCCCATGGCTCTAAATACAATGAACAACTCAGGGTTGTAGATGACTTTGGCAACTCTAGGTCATGAGCTCAAGGCTTTGGATGCTATAAATAGCTCAAGACTGTGGTTGACATGAACGACTCTAGGACGTGAGCTCAGGGTTATAGATTCTATGAACAACTCAATGCTATTGTTGACATGAATGTCTTTGAGTCGTGATCTTAGGGTTTTATATGCTATGAAAATGATAAGGCTGCGGATTACATGAACGACTCCGATTCGTGAGCTTAAGGCTCTAAATGCTATGAATAGCTTAAGGATGTGGTTGACCTGATTGAGTCGAGGTCATGAGCTTAGGGCTCTTGATTCTATTAAAAGCGTAGGGTTGTGGATGTCATGAACGACTTTGGATCGTGAGCTTAAGACTCTAGAATCTATGAACAACTCAAGGTTATAGTTGACATGAACAACTCTAGGTCGTGGGCTCAAGGCTCTAGATGATATAAACAACTTAAGGTTGTGGATGATATGAGCTACTCCAGGTTGTAATCTTAGGGGGGTGAAAGCTATCAACAACTTAGCATTATGGATGAAATGAGCGACTCTAAATCCTATGAGCTCATGCCTCTAGATGTTATGCACATGTAAGGGTTGTGGCTGATATGAATGATTTTTCGTCATGAGCACAAGGATATTGATGACATAAACCAATTTAGGTCATGAGCTCAAGGCTCTAGATATGTTGGACAACTTACGGTCTTGGTTGACATGAATGACTCTGCACACGAGTTCAGGGCTCTAGATGTTATGAAGCACTTAGGGCTTAAAAGACATGATATACTCTAGGTCATGACCTTAAGGCTTTGGATGCTATGATCAGCTTAACGTTATGGATGATATTAATGAATTAAAATCTCTTGAGCTCAGGGCCTTAGATGCTATGAACAGCTTAGGGCTACGGTTGACATGAACAACTACAAGTCATATGCTCAAGGCTCTAGATGCTATGAAAAGTTATGGGTTTTGGATGACATGAATGACTCCGGGTCGTGAGATGAGGGCTCTAGATGAGATGAGCAACTCATGACTATGGTTGAAAGAAACGACTCCATATCGTGAGCTTAGGGCTCTAGATGCTATGAACAGCTCTGGGTAATGGTTGACAAGAATGAGTGTAGGTCTTGAGCTTATGGCTTTAGATGCTATGAATAAGTGAGGCTATGGATGACATCAATGACTTCAGGTCCTGAACTCAAGGTTATGGTACACATGAATAACTCCAAGTTATGCACTTAGGGTCCTAGATGATATGAATAGCTTAGGGTTGTGGATGTCATAAATGACTTCGTGTCGTGAGCTTAGGGTTTAGGATGCTATGAACAACTCAGGGCTATAGATGACATGAATGGCTCCGGCTCGTGAGCTCAAGGCTATAGATGCAACCAAAATCTTAAGGTTGTGGATGACAAGAACTACTTTAGGTCATGAACGACTTTAGGTTATGAGCTTAGGGATTTAAATGCTATGAACAACTCCGGGTAGTAGTCAACATGAATGACTCTAGGTCATGAGAGGAGGGCTCTAGATGCTATGAAAATTTGAAGGGTGTGGACTACATGAACGACTTAGGATGTGAGCTAAAGAATCTAGATGCTATGAACAACTCAAAGTTGTGGATGACATGAACGTCTCTAGGTCTAGAGATTAAGGTTCTTCATACTATGAACACAGGTCAGGGAGTTCGATAACGTAGATGACTTCAAGTTGTGGGCTTAGGGTTCTACGTGCTATGAACAAATCAAGGCTCTACATGACATGAATGACTTTGAGTCATGAGCTTAGGACTCTACATGGTATGAAAAACTCAAGGTTGGGGATGACATGAACAACTCTGGGTCATGAGCTCAGGGCTTTAGATGCTATGAATAACATAAGATAGTGGTTGACATGCATAACTCTGTGTCATGAGCTAAATGCTCTAGATGTTATGAACAACTCACACTTGTGGTTGACATGAATGACTCCAAGTCGTTAAATTAAGGCTTTAGATGCTATGAACATATTAGGGTTGTGGATGACATAAACAAATTTGTATCATGAGCTTAAGGTTCTAACTGTTATGAACAACTCAGGGGTTGTGGATGTCATGAAGGACTTGGAGTCATGGGCTAAAGTCTTTAGATGTTAGGAAAAGCTCAAGGCTGTGGATGACATGAATGACTCCGGGTCATGAGCTTGAGGCTTTTGACACAATAAACAACTTAAAGTAGTAGTCAACATGAAAAACTTTGTGTCATCAACTTACAGCTCTTGATACTATGAAAAGCTCAAGGCTATGGATGACATGAATGACTCTAGGTCATAAGATAAGGGCTCTAAATGTTTTAAATAGCATAGGGTTGTGGATGACATGAATGACTCTGGGTCTTGAGCTCAGGGCTCTAAATGCTATCAATAGCTAAGGGTTATGGATGTGATAAATGAATTTAGGTTGTGAGCCTAGGGCTCTAGATGTAATGAAAAGCTTAGGGCTATGGATGACATGAACGACTTCAGGTCGGGAGCTTAGGGCTCTAGATGGCATGAAAAGCTCAGGTTTGTTAATGACATGAACTACTGCTAATCATGAGCTTAAGGCCTTAGATGTTATGAACAACTCATGATAGTGGTTGACATGCATGACTCTGGGTCATGCACTAAGTGCTCTAGATGCCATGAACAAATTTTGATTGTGGTTGACATGAATGACTCCGAGTTATGAGATGAGGGTTCTAGATTCTATGAACAACTTAGGGGTGTGCATGACATGATCAACTTGGGGTGGTTTGCTCTGGACTCTAGGTCCTATGAATAACTCACGACTATGGTTGACATGAATGACTCATGCATGTGAGCTCAAGGCTTTAGATGCTATGAGTAACTTAAGGTTGTGGATGACATGAGCCACTTCAAGTAGTGAGATTAGGGCTCAAGATTCTATGAACAACTTAGCATTATGGATGATAAGAATGATTCTAAATGTGCTGAACAGTTCAGGGTTCTACTTTACATCAACGTCTCTGGGTCATGAGCTTAAGACTCTAGATGCTAGGAATAGCTTAGGGATGTGGATGACATGATCGACTCCAGGTCATGAGCCAAGGACTTTAGAAGCTACAAATAGCTCTTGGTTATGGTTAACATGAATGACCCCTATGCTGAGATTAAGGTTTGAGATGCTATGAACAGCTCAAGGATGTGTATGATATGATCAACTTGGGGTCATGAGCTCAGTGCTTTAGATGCTATGAACAACTCAAGGTTATGTTTGACATGAAAGACTTAGGGTCATGATCTTAGTGCCCTAGATGTTATGAACAACTCAAGGCTATGGTTGAGAGGAACATCTCTCGGTCGTGAGCTCAGGGCTCTATATGCTATGAATAGCCCACAACTCTAGATGACATGAGCTACTCTAATCATTAGCATGAGGCTCTAGATGCCATGAAAAACTTAGGGTTTTAGATGATTAGAAAGACTCGGGATCTCGTCGACTTAATCCTTTAGATGCTATGAACAACTAGTGGGTGTGGATGATAAGAATGATTCGTGGTGGTTAGCCTATGGATCTAAATTCTATGAATAGATGAGGGATGTGGATGACATGAGCGATTGTAGGTCATGAATGACATCAACAACTCTAGGTTGTGAGCCTAGGGCTTTAGATGCTATGAACAACTTAGGGCAGTGGTTGACATGACCGACTCTAAGTCATGAGCTCAAGGGTATAGATGTTATGAACAACAAAAGGCTATGGATGACATGAAAAACTTCAGCTCTTAAGCTCAAGCCTCTAGATACTATGACTAGCTCAAGGCTTCTATTGATTTGAAAGGCACTACATGCTATAAACAGCTCAGGGTTGGGGATTGAAATGAATGACTCTAGGTCGTGAGCTAAGAGCTCTAAATCCTATGAAAAAGTTAGGGTTGTGGATGACACGAACAACTCTGGGTCATGAGCTCAGGCCTTTAGAGACTATGAATAACTCAAGCCTATTGTTAACATGAAACACTCTAGTCATGAGCTTAGGGCTTTACATGTTATGCACAACTTAGGGCTATGGTTGATATGACCGACTCTAGGTTATGAACTTAAGATTCTAGATGTTATGGGTAACTTTGGACTTTTATTGATATGAACAACTATAGGTTGTGAGCTCAAGGCTCTAGATGCTATGAACAACTCAGGGCTATGATTGACATGAGCAACTCTTGGTCATGAGCTCAAGGCTTTAGATGCTACGAACAACTCAGGGTTGTGGATGACACGAACAACTATGGCTCAAGAGCTTAGGCCTCTAGATACTATGAATAGTTCAAGGTTGTTATTGGTTTGAAATACTCTGAGTTGTGTGCTAATGGATTTAGATGATATGAACAATTTAGGGTTGTCATTGAAATGAATGACTCGAGGTCGTGAGCTCCGGGCTCTAGATCCTATGATTAATTTAGGGATGTTGATATCATGAACTACTGCGAGTCATGAGCTCAGGCTTCTAGATACTATGAATAGCTCAGGGCTGTGATTAACATGAATGACACCAAGTCATGAGCTTAGGGCTCTAGATTCTATGAACAACTTTGGGTTATGGATGACATGAATGACTCTGGCTCATGAACTCAGGCATCTAGATACTTTTGAACAGCTCAGGGCTGTTATTCATTTGATAGAATCTAGGTCTTGAGCTCAAGTCTCTAAATGCTTTGAATTGCTTAAGGTTGTCGTTAACATGAACAATTCTGGGTCATGAGCTCAAGAATCTTGATGGTATGAATAATTCGAGGTGATGACATAAACAACTCTTGGTCATGAGCTCAGATCTCTAAATACTATAAAAACTTAGAGTTATGGTTAACACGAACAAGTCCAAGTTGTGAGCTCAGAGCCCTAGATCATATGAACAACTCTAGGCTATGGTTGACATGAATGACTATAGGTCATGAGCTCAAGGCTCTAGATGTTATGAACAACTCAGAGTTGTGGTTGGCATGAACGACTCCAAGTCATGAGATTAGGTCTCTAAATGGTATGAATAACTCTGGGGTGCGGTTGATGAATGACTACGGGTCATGAGCTTAAGGCACTAGATGGTATGAACAATTTAGGGATATAGTAGACATGAAAAACTCCAACCCGTGATATCAAGGGTCTAGATGTTGTGAATAACTTAGGTTTGTGGATGACATGAATGACTTTGACTCATGAGGTTAGGCCTCTAAATACTATGAGCAGCTAAAGACTGTTATTGACTTGAATGAGTTTGAGTCATGAGCTCAAGGCTCTAGATGTTATGAACAGATCTAGGTTGTAGTTGAGATGAATGACTCCACGTCATGAGCTTAGGTATGCTATAAGCAGCTCTAGGCTGTAGTTGACATGAATGACCATGGGTCATGAGCTTAGGGCTCTAGATGCTATGACCAGTTCAGAGCTATGGTTGACATGGACAACTCCAAGTCATGAGCTAAGGGCTTTAGGTGCTATAAACAACTCAGGATAGTAGATTACATGAATGACACTGGCTCAAGAGCTCATGCCTCTTGATACTATGAAATACTCAAGGCCTTTATTGACTTGAAAGACTTAATGTCATGATCTAATGGCTTTAGGTGAAATGAATAACTCAGTGTTGTCATTGAAATGAATGACTCGAGGTTGTGAGCTCAGGGTTTAGATCCTACTTTAATTCAGGGATATGGATCATATGAACTACTCTAGGTCATGAGCTCAGGCCTATAAATACTATGAAAACCTTAGGGTTGCGGTTGTCATGAACAACACTAAGTCATGAGCTCAGGGCTCTTAATTCTATAAGCTGCTTTGGGTTGTGGATGACATGAATGGCTCTGGCTCATGAGCTAAGGCCTCTAGATACTATGAACAACTTAGTGCTATTGTTGACTTGAAAGACTTTGGGTTGTGAGATCAAGGCTTTAGATGCTTTGAATAGCTCAAGCTTATGGTTGACATGAACAACTCTGGGTTGTGATCTTAAGGATCTTAATCTTATGAATAATTCAGGGTTGTGGATGACATGAACGACTTTGGGTCATGAGCTCAGGCCTCTGAATAGTATGAAGAGCTTAGGGCTATAATTGACAAGAATGAATCTAGGTTGTTAGCTTAGAATTCTAGATATTGTGAACAACTATTGGCTATAGTTCACATGAACGACTCTATGTCATGAGCTCAGTGTTCCAGAGGCTATGAACAACTAAGATTTGGGGTTGACTTGAATGACACCAAGTCATGAGCTTAGGTCTCTAGATGGTATGAATAACTCTAGAGTGTGGTTGACATGAACAACTACGGGTTATGAGCTCAGGGCACTAGATTTTATGAGCAATTGAGGGCTTTAGTTGAAATGAACAATTCCAACTCATAATGTTAAGGTTGTTTTTGTTGTGAACAACTCAGGGATGTGGATGTCATGAAGGACTTCAACTCATGAGCTCAGGTCTAGTTTTTACTTGAATGAATTTGGGTCATGAGTTCAAGGCTCTAGATGCTATGAACAAGTCATGGTTATGGTTGACATGAATGACTCTAGGTTATGAGCTGAAGGTTCCAGATGCAATGAGCAGCTCTAGGTTGTGGTTGACATGAATGACTATGGGTCATGAGCTTAGGGCACCAAATGCTATGAACAACTCAGAGCTATGGTTGACATAAACAACTTTAGATCATGAGCTGAGGGCTCTAGATTAGTATGAACAACTCAGGGCTATGGATGACATGAATGACTCCGACTCATGAGCTTAGGCCTCTACATACTATGAATAGCTCATGTCTGATATTGACTTGAAAGAATTTGGGTTGTGAGCTCAAGGTTATGGTTGACATAAGTGAATATGGGTTGTGAGTTAAAGGGTTATAGATCCTATGAATAATTCAGGGTTGTGGATGACATGAACAACTCTTGGTCATTAACTCAAGCCTCTAGATACTATGAATAGCTCAGGGTTGTGGTTGACATGAATGACTGCAAGTCATGAGCTCAAGGCTCTAGATGCTATAAACAGATCTGGGTTATGGCTAACATGAATGACTACGGATCATGAGCTCAGGCCTTTGGATACTATGAACAGCTCAGGGTTGTTATTGACTTAAGAGACTCTGGGTCATGAGCTCAAGGCTCTAGATGTTAAGAACAACTCGGGATTGTGGTTAACATGAATGACTTCGAGTCATGATCTTAAGGCTCTAGATCCTATGAATAATTTAGGCTTGTAGATGACTTGAATGACTCTAGGACATGAGCTCAAACTACTACATACTATGAAAAGCTTAAGGTTGTGGTTGACATGACAACTCTAGGTCATGAGCTCAAAGATTTAGAAGTTATGAAAAGCTTTTGGTTGTCGTTGACATGAATGACTACAAATCGTGAGCTACAGGCTTTTGATGTTATAAACAAGTAATGGTTGTGGTTGACATTAATGACTTTAGGTCATGAGCTTAGGGCTTTAGATGCTACAAACAACTTAGGTTGTGATTGACATGAACAACTGTAGGTTGTGAACTCAGGGCTTGAGATGCTATGAACAGCTAAGGGTTGTGGTTCACATGAACAACTATAGGTCAGGAGCTTAGGACTTTAAATGCAATGAACAGCTTTAGGCAGTGCATGACATGAACCTTTACGGGTCTGGAGCTCTAGGTATGAGATATGATGCACAACTCAAGATTATAGTTAACATGAATGACTCCAGTTCACGAGGACAAGTCTGTAGGTGCTATGAATAACTCTGAGTTGCGGTTGACATGAACAACTATGGGTTATGAGCTCAGAGCTCTATATGCTATGAAAAGCTCAAGGCTAGGGTTGACATGAAAAACTCTAGTTCATGATCTCAAAGTCTAGATGTTGTGAACAACTCATGGTTGTGGATGACATGAGCGACTCTAGCTCATAAGCTCAAGCCTTTAGATACTATGACCAACTCTAGGCTGTTATTCACTCGAAAGACTCTAGATCTTCAGGTCAAGGCTCTAGATGCTATGAATAGCTCAGGGTTGGGGTTGAAATGAATAACTCGAGGTTATCGACTATGGGCTCTAGATCCTATGAACAATTTAGGGTTATGGATAACATGAATGACTCCAAGTCATGAGATGAGGCCACTAGATACTCTAAAATAGCTCTAAGCTATTGTTGACTTGAAAGACTATGGGTTAGGAGCTCTAAACTCTACATGCTATGAACAACTTAGGGTTGTGGTTAATATGAACAACTCCGAGTCGTGAGCTTAAGGCTTTATATGCTATGAACAACTCAAGGCTAGGAATGACATGAACAACTTAAGGTCATGAGCTCAAAGCTCTAGATGCTATGAATAGGGATGTGGTCAACATGAAAGACTTCAGGTCTTAAGCTCAGTGATTTAAAAGCAATTAACAACTCAAAGTTGTGGATTATATGAATGACTCAGGATCCTATGAGCTCACACATCAAGATGCTATGAACTGTTAAAGGTTATGGATGATATGAATGATTCTTTATCATGAGCTCAAGTTCTTTAGATGCTATGAATAGCTTAAATCTATGAATTACATGAATGATTCCTGGTTGTGAGCTCAAGCTTGAAATACTATGAAAAACTCAAGGCTATGGTTGACATAAACAAATCTAAGTCATGAGCTCAAGACTATTGATACTATGAATTGCTCAGGGTTGTGGATGAGATGGGCTATTTTTAGTCATGAGCTTAGGGCTATAGATGCTATGAACCACTCAGGGCAATGGATGCCATGAGCTACTTCAGATCAAGAGGTAAAGGTTATGGATGCTATGAACAACCTAGAGTTGTTAATGATATGAATGACTCATAATCCAGTGAGCTCGAGCCTATATATGCTCTGAATCGCTCAGGGCTTTGGTTGACATGAACGACTTTGGGTTGTGAGTTGAAGGCTTTAGATGCTATGAATAGCTTAGTGTTGTGGATGATATGAACAACTTTGGATCCTATCAGCTCAGACTTCTACATACTATGAACCACTTAGTGTTGTGGATGATATGAATAATTCTACATCATTAGCTCAACCTCTAAGTGCTATGAATAACTTTGGGCTATGGATGACATGAACAACTCCTGGTCATGAGCTTAAGGCTCTAGATGTAATGAATGGTTCTTTGCTCTAGTTGAAATGAACAACTCTAAGTTATAAGCTTAAGGCTTTAGATTCTATGAATAGCTCAGTGTTATCGTTGACAACTTAGGTCTGTGAGCTCAGGGTTTTAGATGTTATGAATAAGTCAGGCCTATGGTTAACATGAACGACTCTGGGTAGTGACCTCAAGGTTCTAAATGCTATGAACAACTCAAGGTTATGGAAAATAAGAATGACTCTAGGTGATGAGCTCTAGTCTCTAGATACTATGAACAACTCAGGGTCGTGGTCGACATGAAACACTCTGAGACATGAGAACAGACCTCTAAAGGCTATGCACAGCTCAAGGCTATTGATGACATGAAAAAGTCTAGGTCATGAGCTTAGATCTTTAAATGTTATTCATAGCTTAGGTCTATCGATGTCATGAAAGACTTCGAGTTAGGAGCTCATGGATTTAGATGCTATGCACAACTTAGGGTTGTGGATGACATGAACAAATTTGGATCTGAAGCTTAGGGCTCTGGATACTATGACCAATTGATGTTGTGGTTGACATGATCGACTCCTGTTTGTGAGCTTAGGGCTCTAGATGCTATGAAAAACTCAGAATTGTGGATAATAAAAGGTACTCCGGGTAGTGAGCTCAAGGCTTTGAATGCTATAAATAACTTTGAATTATGGATGATATGAATGACTCAAGATCTCATGAGCTTAGGCCTTTAGATGCTATGAACCACTCAAAGTTGTGGATTCTATGAAAGATTCTGCATCATGAGCTCAAGCCTCTAAATGTTATGAATGGGTCAGGGCTATGGATGACATGTAAGACTTTGAGTTGTGAGCTCTAGGCTATTGAAGAAATGCACAACTCAGGATCTTATCAATTCAGGGCTCTAGATGCTGTGAACTGCTTAGGGTTGTGGATGACATTAATTACTCTAGGTCATGAGCTTAATGCTTTAGATACTATGGACATCTCAGAGTTGTGGTTGATAGGAATGACTCTGGGTCGTAAGCTCAGGGCTCTAGATGCTATGAAAAACTCAGGGGTATGGATGAGATGAACTACTCTGGGTCATAAGCTCAAGGTCTAGATGCAATGAATAGCTCATGGTTGTGGATGACATGAGCTACTTCGGGTTGTGAGCTCAACACTTTGGATGTTATGAACAACTTAGAGCTATGAACGATATGAACCACTTAACATCCCATGAGCACAGGTCTCTATAAGATATGAACCACTCAAGGCTTTGGTTGAGACAAACAACTCTAGGTTATGAACCTAGGGATCTAGATGCCATGAATGGGTCAGAGTTATGGATGAGATGAATGACTCAGAATCCCGAGAGCTCAGGCCTCTAGATGCTTTGAATAGCTCAGGGCAATGGATGATATGAATTATTCCGCATCATTAGCTCAAGCCTCTAAATGCTATGAATGGATAAGGGTTTTGGATGAAATGAACAACTTAGGGTCATGAGCTTAGGGCACTAGATGCGATGAACAGTTCAGGGCTATGGTTGACATGAACGACTATGGATTATAAGCTTAGGCCTGTTGTTGACTTGAATGACTTTGGGTCATGAGCTCAAGGCTCTAGATGCTATGAACAGATCAGGACTATGGCTTACATGAATGACTCCAGCTTATGAGCTGAAGGTTCTACATGCAATGAGCAACTCTAGGTTATGGTTGACATGAATGACTACGGGTCATAAGCATAGGGCTCTAGATGTTATGAATAACTCAAAGTTGTGGTTGACATGAACAACTTTAGGTCATAAGCTGAGGGCCCTAGATTAGTACGAACAACTCAAGGCTATGGATGACATAAACGACTCCGACTCATAAGCCTAGGCCTCTACATACTTTGAATAGCTCAAGTTTTATATTGACTTGAAAGACTTTGGGTTGTGAGCTCAAGGTTGTGGTTGACATGAATGACTATGGGTTGTGAGCTAAAGGCTCTAGATCCTATGAATAATTCATGATTGTTGATATCATGAATAACTTTGGGCTATGAGCTCAAACCTTTAGATACTATGAACAACTCAATGTTGTGGTTGACATGAATGACTCCAGGTCGCGAGCTTAAGGCTCTAAATGCCATGAACAACTTTGAGTTGTGGATGACATGAATGACTATGACTCATGAGCTCAGGCCTCTAAATACTATGAACAACCTAGGGTTGTTATTGACTTAAGAGACTTTGGGTCATGAGCTTAAGGCTCTAGATGTTATGAACAACTCGGGGTAGTGGTTGACATGAACGACTTCGAGTCCTAATCTCAAGGCTCTAGTTCCTAGGAGTAATTTAGGCTTGTAGATGACTTGAACGACTCTAGATCATGAGCTCAAGCTGCTAGATACTATGAAGAGCTTAGGGTTGTTGTTGACATGACCACTCAAGGTTGTGAGCTCAAAGATTTAGAAGCAATGAACAATTTTAGGCTATGATTGACATGAGCTAGCATAAGTCATGATCTCAGGGCTTTTGATGCTATAAACCACCAAGGGTTGTGGTTGACATGAATAACTCTAGGTCATGAGCTCAAGGCTCTAGATGTTATAAATAGCTTTAGGTTGTGATTGATATGAAAGATTATAAATCATGAGCTTAGAACTTTACATGCTATGAACACCTAAGGGTTTTGGTTCACATGAATTTAGGGCACTAAATGCTATGAATAACTCTATGTTGTACTTGACATGAACCGTTACGGGTCTTAAGCTCTAGGCTTGAGATACTATGCATAGCTTAAGGCTATCGTTGACATGAATGACTCTAAGTCGCGAGGATGGGTCTGCAGATGCTATGAATAACTCTCGGTTGTGGTTGACACGAATGGCTAAGGGTTGCAAGCTCAGGGTTCTAGATGATATGAAAAGCTTAGGGCTACGGTTGACATCAACAACTTCAGCTCTTGATCTCAAAGTCTAGATGTTGTGAACAACTCATGGTTGTGGATGACATGAACAACTTCGGATTATGAGCTCAAGCCTCTAGATATTATGACCAGCTCTAAGTTGTTGTTGACTAGAAAGAATTTCTCAAGACTCTAGATGCTATGAATAGCTTAGGGTTGGGATTGAAATGAATGACTCAAGGTTATTAGCTACGAGCTCTAGATCTTATGAACAATTCAAGGTTGTAGATGACATGAATGAATCTGGGTCATGAGATGAGACCACTAGATACTCTAAACAGCTCAAGGCTATTGTTAACATGAAAGACTATTGGTTGGGACCTCTAGGCTCTACATGCTATGAACAACTTAGGGTTATGGTTAATATGAATGACTCTGGGTCATGGGCTTAGGGCTCTAGATGCTATAAACAACTCAGGGCTATGCATTACATGAACAACTTCGGGTCATGAGCTCAGGGATTTAGATGCTATGAACAGGGTTGTGGTCAACATGAAAGACTTTGGGTCTTAAGCTCAGTGCTTTAAAAGCAATGAACAACTTGGAGTTGTGGATGATATGAATGACTTAAGATCCTGTGAGCTCATGCCTTAAGATGCCATGAACCACTAAAGTCTGTGGATGATATGAATGATTTTTTATCATGAGCTCAAGCCTTTAGATGCTATGAATAGCTTAGGCTATAGATGACATGAATGATTCTTGGTCGTGAGCTCAAGGATCAAAATACTATGAACAACTCAAGGTTGTGGTTGACATAAACAACTCTAAGTCGTGAGCTCAAGGCTTTTGATGTTATGAATTGCTCAGGATTTTGGATGAGATGGGCTATTATGGGTCATGAGCTTAGGGCTTTGGATGCTACGAATTGCTTAGGGCAGTGGATGACATGAGCTACTCCGGATGATGAGGTAAAGGTTATGGATGCTATGAACAACCTAGAATTGTGAATGATATGAATGACTCATAATCCTGTGAGCTCAAGCCTATAGATGTTAGGAATCACTCTGGGCTTTGATTGATATGAACGACTCCGGGTTGAGATCTCAAGGCTTTGACGCTATGAATAGCTTAGACTGATGGATGATATGAACGACTTTGGATCTTGTGAGCTCGGGCCTCTAGATACTATGAACCGCTTAGGGTTGTGGATGATATGAACGATTCTACATCATTAGCTCATGCCTCTAAGTACTATGAATAGCTTAGGTCTATGGATTACATGAACAACTCCTAGTCATGAGCTCAGGGCTCTAGATGGAATGAATAACTCTTTGCTCTAGTTGAGATGAACAACTCTAAGTTCTGAGCTTAAGGCTCTAGATGCTATGAATAGCTCAGGGTTGTCGTTGATAGCTTAGTGATATGACCTCAAGCCTTTGGATGTTAGGAACAGCTCAGGCCTATGGTTGACATGAACATCTTCATGTCATGACCTCAGGGCTCTAAATGCTATGAACAACTCAAGGCTATGAAAGACAGAAATGACTCTGATTGATGAGCTCTAGCCTCTAGCTACTATGGACAACTCAAGTTTATGGTTGACGTGCAAGACTCTGGGACATGAGCTTAGGCCCCTAAATGCTATGCACAACTTAGGGCTGTCGATGACATGAAAAAATCTAGGTCATGAGCTCAGAGCTTTAAATCCTATGAACAACTTAGGTATGTCGATGTCATGAAAGACTCCGGGTCAAGAGCATGGGAATATAGATTCTATGCATAACTTTGGGTTGTGGATGACATGAACAACTCTAGATCAAAATTTTAAGGCTTTAGATACTATAAACAACCGAGTGTTGTGGTTGACATGACTGACTCTTGGTTATGAGCTCAGGGCTCTATATGTTATGAATAGCTTAGGGTTGTGGATGAAAAGTGCTACTTTGGGTAGTGAGCTCAAGGCTTTGGATGCGATAAACAACTTATAATTATGGATGATATGAACAACTCGGAATCCCATGAGCTTAGGCCTCTAGATGAAATGAACCACTCAAGGTTGCAGATTTTATGAAAAAAATATGCATCATAAGCTCAAGCTTCTAAATGCTATGAAAGGGTTAGGGTTATGGATGACATTAAAGACTTTGGGTTGTGAACTCAAGGCTTTAGAAGAAATGAACAACTTAGAGTTATGGATGATATGAATGACTCAGGATCTTATCAATTCAGGCCTCTAGATGCTGTGAACCACTTAAGGTTG
The DNA here is from genome assembly GCA_011039315.1 of Vitis labrusca. Lineage (NCBI taxonomy): Eukaryota > Viridiplantae > Streptophyta > Magnoliopsida > Vitales > Vitaceae > Vitis > Vitis labrusca. The sequence goes on along the minus strand of JAAKHE010000031.1, from coordinate 1,260,576 downwards.
TGGATGACATTAACGACTTCAGGTCGTGAGCTTAGCGCTTTAGATATTATGAACACCTCAGGGTTGTGGTTGACATAAACAACTCTGAGTCATGAGCTTAGGGCTTTTGATGTTATGAATTGCTCAAGGTTATGGATGAGATGAGCTATTATTGGTCATGAGCTTAGGGCTTTGGATGCTACAAACTGCTCAGGGTAGTGGATGACATGAGCTACTCGAGATCGTAAGGTTAAGATTATGGATGCTATGAACAACCTCGAGTTGTGAATGATATGAATGACTCATAATCCCATGAGCTCGAGCTTAGATGTTATGAATCGCTCAGGTCTTTGGTTGACATGAATGACTCCGAGTTTTGAGCTCAAGGCTTTAGATGACATGAATAGCTTAGAGTTGTGGATGATATGAATGACTTTGGATCTTGTCAGCTCATGCCAATAAATACTATGAACCGCTTAGGGTTGTGGATGATATGAATGATTTTACATCACTAGCTCAAGCTTCTCAGTGCTATCAATAGCTTAGGGTTATGGATCACATGCACAACTCTTGGTCATAAGCTCAAGACACTAGATGCAATGCATAACTATTTTCTCTAGTTGAGATGAACAACTCTAAGTTATGAGCTTAAGGCTCTAGATGTTATGAATAGCTCAGGGCTGTTGTTGATAGCTTAAGGCTATGAGCTTAGGACTTTAGATATTATGAACAACTCAAGTCTATGGTTGACATGAACATCTCTAAGTCATGACCTCAGGGCTCTAAATGCTATGAACAACTCAAGGCTGTGGAAGATAAGAATGACTTTAGTTGATGAGCTATGACCTTTATATAATATAGTCAACTCAAGTTTTTTGGTTGACATGAAGGACTCCAGGACATGAGCTTAGGCCTCTAGATGTTATGCACAGCTCACGACTATTGATGACAGGAAAGACTTCATGCCATGAGCTCAGAGCTCTAAATGATTTACATAGCTTAGGCCTGTCGATGTCATGAAAGACTTCGAGTCAAGTGCTCGGGAATATAGATCCTATTCACAACTCTAGGTTGTGGATGACATGAATGACTTTGGATCAGAAGATTAGGGCTCTAGATACTCTGAAGAATCGAGTATTGTGGTTGTCATGATTGACTCCTGGCCATGAGCTTAGGGCTCTAGATGCTATGAATAGCTTAGGGAAGTGGATGAAAAAAGCTACTTTGGGTAGTGAGCTCAAGGCTATGGATGCTATAAACAACTCAGAATTGTGGATGATATTAACAAACCAAGATTTTGGATGACATGAACAATTCCGGATCATGGGATTAGGTCTCTAGATTTTATGTAAAGCTTAAGGTTGTAGTTGACATCAAAGACTCTTGGTTATGAGTTAGAGCTCTAGATCTTATACACAACTTAAGGTTATCATTAAAATGAAAGACTCTAAGTCATAAGCTGAGGGCTCTAGTTGTTATACATAAGTTTGGGTTATCGATGACATGAAAGACTTTGGGTCGAGAGCTCAGGGCTCTAGATGCTATGAAAAACTCAAGGTTATGGTTGACATGAATGACTCTAGGTCGTGAACTTAATGATCTAGATGCTATGAACAACTCTCGGCTATGGATGACATGAGCAACTCTTGGAAGTAAGCCTAAGGCTCTAGATGGCATGAAAAGCTTGAGTTGTGGATGATATGAATGATTCTCCATCATAAGATCAAGCCTCTAGATGATATGAATTGCTCAGTCTATGGATGACATGAACGACTCTGGGTCATGAGCTCATGACTGTAAATGCTATTAACAACTTGGGGTTATCAATAACAAGAATGACTCTAGTTCATGAGATTAAGCTTCTAAATTCTATGAACAACTCAAGATTGTGGTTGACAAGAAAGACTCCGAGTTATGAGCTTAGGACTCTAGATGCTATGCACAACTTAAGGATGTCGATGACGAGAAAGACTCCAAGTCGTGAGTTTAGGGATTTAGATGCTATGAACATATTAGGGCTATGACATGAATGACTTCGAGTCATGAGCTCAATGCTCTTGATTCCATGAACAACTGAGGGTTGGGTTTGACATGAATGACTTTGTGTCCTAAGCTTAAGGCTCTAGATGCTATAAACTACTTAGGGTTGTGGCTAACATGAATGACTATAGGTCATGAGCTCAAGGCTCTAAATGCTACGAACAATGTAGGTTTGTGGTTGACATGAAGATAGCAGGTCGTTAGCTTAGGGCTCTAGATCTCTTAACAACTCAATGTTGTGGATGACATAAATTACATCGATCATGAGTTGAGGCCTCCAGATGCTATGGACAACTCAGGGCTATGGTTGACATGAAAGAGTCCAGGTCATTAGCTAAGGGTTGTAGATGCCATACACATGTTTGGGTTGTAGATCACAATAAAGACTTTAGGTCATGAGTTGAGGGCTTTAGATGCTATGAACAAATCAGGGTTGTGGATGACATGAATGACTTTAGGTTATAAGCTCCAAACTTTATATACTATAAACAAATCAGGGTTGTAATTGACATGAACGACTTCGGGTTGCAAACTCAGGCCTCTAGATGCCTTGAACAACTCAGAGCTATAAACTACTCAAGGATGTTTATGACATGACCGACTCAGGGTCGTGATCATAGGGCTCTAGATGTTATAAACTGCTCATGGTGCTAGTTGACATGAATAATTATGGGTCGTGAGCTCAAGGCTCTAGATGCAATGTACACCTGTAGGTTGTAATTGACATAAATTACTTTAGGTCGTGACCTCAATCCTCTAAATACTATGACCAACTCATGGTTGGGATTGACATGAGCGATTCCTAGTCTTGAACTCAAGGGTCTAGGTTTTATGAACTACCTATGATTGTTTATGACATGAACAACTCCGGGTCATGAGCTCAGGGCTCTAGATGTTATGAACAACTTGGGATTGTGGTGGGCAAGAACTACTTTGAGTCGTGATCTGAGGCCTCTAGATGCTATAACAACTCAGGGTTATGGTTGATATGAACGACTCTAAGTCATGAGCTTAGGGCTCTAAATGCTTTTAATAACTCAGGGTCTTAGATGAGATGAATGACTTCGGGTCATGGCCTTAAGATTCTATGAACAACTAAGGATTGTGGTTGATATGAAAGGCTCTAAGTCCTGAGCTTAGGATTCTATAAGTTATGAAGAACTCAAAGTTGTGGATTATATGAACGACTTAGGATCATGTGAGCTCAATTCTTTAGATTTTATCAACTGATTAGGGTTGGGAAAAATATGAATGATTTTGTGTCATGAGCTCAAGCCTTTAAAAGTTATGAACTTATCAATATTGTGGATGACATGAAAAACTTTGGGTCGTGAACTTAGGGCTCAAGATGCTATCAATAACTCAGGATTATAGTTGACTTGAACAACTTTGGGTCGTGAGCCTAGGGGTCTAGATGTTATGAACAACTTATAATTATGGATGATAGAAATGACTCGATCTCCTATGACCTGAGGCCTTCAAACGTTATGAACTGCTCAGGGTTGTGGATGTTAATAATGATTCTACATCATGTGCTCAAGCCTCTTATTCTATGAACAACTCAAGGTTGTGGATGCTATGAACAACCCTAAGTCGTTAGATGGAGGCTTTAGATGCTATGAACTAATCATGGTTATGGTTGACAAGAAGAAGTTTGGGTTTTGATCTCAAAACTCTAGATTCTATGAACAACTAAGGATTATGGATGACACAAGCTACTCTAGCTCATAAGCTTACAACTTTAGATGCTATGAAAAACTCAGGGTATTAGATGATATGAACGACTCAGGATTTTGTGAGCTTAGTCATTTAGATGCTATGAACAACTCAGGGCTGAGGATGATATGAACGATTCTTGGTCATGACCCCATGGCTCTAAATGATATGAATAACTTAAGGTTATGGATGACATGAACGACCCTAGGTAGTGAGCTCAAGGCTCTAGATGCTATGACCAAATTTAGGCTATGGTTGACAAGAACAACTCTGGGTCATGAGTTGAATGATCTAAATTCTATGAATAGCTCAAGGATACGAATGACATGAATGAATTCAGGGCTTTAGATATTATGAACATCTTAGGGTCGTGGTTAAAATGAATGACTTTGGGTCATGAGGTCACGACTCAAACTCTATGAATAGCTCAAGGTTCTCAATGATATAAACTACTATGGGTCATGAGCTGAGGGTTATGGATGCTATGAACAACTAAGCATTATGGATGATATCAATGACTCGGGATCCCGTGAGGTCAAGCCTCTAGATGCTAAGTATAGCTCAAAGTTGTGGATGATATGAATTTATCTGTTTTTTGAGCTCAGGGTTGTGGATGACATGAATGACTCCGAGTCGTGAGTTCAGAGTTATGGACGATATGAACTACGTAAGATCCCGTGAGCCCAAGCATCTAGATGTTATGAATAACTCAGGGTTGAGGATAAAATGAACGATTCTTAGTCATGAGCCAATGGCTTTAAATGCTATAAACAACCCAAGGTTATGCATCACATGAAAGACTTTGAGTCATGAGCTTAGGGCTTTACATGCTATGAAAAGGTCAGGGTTGTAGTTGACAGGAATGAGTGTGGGTCATCAGATCTTGGCTCTAGATGCTGTAAACAACTCACAATTGTTAATAATTGATTACTACTCAAAAATTGCTATTTTATAGCTTATAATTAACTCTTTTAAACACTTTTGAGTAGTAGTTATTATCTTTTAACTCAATTAAAATATTAAGTACCTTTGCAATCGTTTCTAATCAAATTGTGTTAAGTTTTGGTGTTTTTGATAGCTTTTTGATCACCAAAGCAATCCAAGATCGAGGAGAGTTCCATAGAATCCATGGCAAAGCAATTGGAAGCTCATTTTTATGAAGAACCCAAGCTTTGAAGCTTTATAGTCCTTTGCCATAAGAAAATCATGAATGCAAGGAGGGAAAGCAAAGAGAGAAATCTAACATGAAGAATTCAAGAGGACAAAAACTGTTGGACACATTTAGAGCACTTTCTGGAGTCAATTTCATGCATACTATATGTCGTTTCAAAGCTCGGGAAGTCAGGAATCCAATGCTCCAAACGGTACATGAATCAGAGTTTAAATGAAGAAGTTATAGCTATTGGAACCCAATCACACTAAGTTGAACGCCAATTTCGCAAGCTGCGAAATCAGCCTTTGGCTGCGAAATGGAGGCCTTCAGCTTGTGAAATTTCGTAGCCCATCTTGCATGCCTATGAAATCCTCTTGAGTGCTTCCAAATATTTGCGACCAACTCTTTTAGATTTTTTCTTCAGATATTTGTTGTTTAAATCCCCATTCTCTCCTTGTAATCCACCAATCATAGGATTCCTTAGTTAATAAGTAAGAACAAAGGGTGAATAACCTCATATATATAGCTTGTAAATTTTCTTTACACAGAAATCTCAGAAGCTTGTTCTCATAGACCACTTTTTGTATAGTTTTGAAGGAAGTAATATACAGAGCTTTGCTTTGCCTTACCTACTCACTTTGATTGTATTTTTCTTACTAGCCAAACAAGCTCTGAGGATGTTTCCTCAGAGAATGAGTGGCTAGGATTTTTGTCTCTTGGAGCTAAGGTAGCTAGGTAAGGTGTCGAATGCAAGAATTGGAAGTTTTGTTGTTTCAGTTATTAATGAAGAGAAAGTGTGACCCATTAATGGTGTTTATCTTTTTAGTTAACTTAAAACGCCTTCAAATCACCTGGGCCAACACTTGGTACGACAAGTGATCTCCATCAATTGAGATGCATTAGTTTATCTCTTGCAAGCCTTTGGGAGGTGATTTGAAGGCTAGGATTTTCTAGAATAGCCAACACTTGGTAAGCTTTTGGACTCTAAGGAGACATCCATTAGTTATCTCTTGCCAGCTTGAGAAGGGAAATCCAAGGTTAAGGATCACCTTGAATGGCAAATGCTAAGTGAGAGGCACGAGCTATTGCAAGGTGAATCAGTGAGAAGGATTTACTGTTTGAATCCATAAAAGGGAAGCATCTATACCACACCGGTTAGAGAAATAACTATATGTTAATTCTCTAATGCGAGGAAAAGATTCAAGTGACCAGAACTCTGTTTTTGTATTAGGAGCTTGACCCCAGTGATCCTAAAACTCCAAGAAACGCTTTTGTTTATTAGTAATTTCCATTACTTTATTTTAGTTAGCTTAAAACCAATCTTTTTTAAACAGAAGTTTATGTTTTCTTTTGAAGCTAACCTTGAAATGAAAAAGCATCAATTCAACTTTGAATTAATGTCAATAGTAAGTTGAAAACCCTTTCCAGTGAACGATCCTAGAGCCACTATGCTAGTACATGGTGATATAGGTTATAAATTTTGTTGATTACTCCTATATGAGGGCACGGAAATCAAATGGCGATGTTGCCGGGGAAGCTACCAACTTCAAAGTGATATTATCTTTTTTGAGTACTTGTGATTTTCATCACAAGTTTGGTGATTTTTCTTTCATTATGCTAATTCTTTTAATCGTTTCTTTTACTTGTTCATATTTTAACATATCTTTTAATTTAGTTTTAGCTAATCTTAGTGTTTTTGTATTATTGTTTTCTTTTGTTTCCTTGTTTTTGTTACAGTTGATACTAGTTGTGCATGCCAAATTGGATACGAGACAGTGGAGGAAGGCTTGTGAAACTTGAAACACCTCATAGCAAGGAATTGGAATTGAATGTGAACATCATGGAAGCTACACCTGAATATCAGCATAGTCACCATGGTCACCAGGACAATCCCAATGCATTTAGATCAATGAGGTACCGCATGCATCCACCTCGTATGAGTGCACCATCATGTATAGTGCCCCCTATAGAGCAGTTAGTAATTAGACCGCATATTGTTCCACTTCTACCAACTTTCCATGGGATGGAAAGTGAGAATCCCTATGCACATATCAAGGAATTTGAAGATGTTTGTAATACATTCCAAGAAGGAGGAGCTTCAATCGACTTGATGAGGCTTAAGCTATTTCCTTTTAATTTAAAGGATAAGGCCATGATTTGTCTTAATTCTTTAAGGCCAATGAGTATCCGGACTTGGACTAATTTGCAAGCTGAATTCCTCAAGAAATTTTTTCCTACTCATAGAAGAAATGGCTTGAAAAGGAAAATTTCAAACTTCTCAACTAAAGAGAATGAGAAATTCTATGAGTGTTTGGAAAGATACATGGAAGCCATCAATGCTTGTCCTCACCATGGTTTTGATACATGGCTATTGGTGAGTTACTTTTATGATGGGATGTCTTCCTCAATGAAGCAACTCCTCGAGACAATGTGTGGAGGAGATTTCATGAGTAAGAATCCGGAGGAAGCTATGGATTTCTTGAGTTATGTGGCTAAAGTTTCAAGGGGATGGGATGAACCGAACAAAGGAGAAGTGGGGAAGATGAAGTCTCAACCAAATGCCTTTAATGCTAAGGTTGGGATGTACACCTTGAATGAAGATGTTGATATGAAAGCGAAGTTTGCAGCTATGACAAGAAGATTGGAGGAGCTAGAACTAAAAAAGATACATGAAGTTCAATCTGTTGCTGAAACACCAGTGCAAGTCAAGCCATGTCCTGTTTGTCAATCTTATGAGCACTTAGTGGAGGAGTGCCTTACAATTCCAACTGCTAGAGAAATGTTTGGAGATCAAGCAAATGTCATTGGACAATTCAAGCCCAACAACAATGCTTCGTATGGAAATACTTACAAATCAAGTTGGAGGAACCATCCAAATTTCTCCTAGAAGCCAAGAGCATCTCAGTACCAACAACCAGCTCAACCATCTCAACAAGCCTCAAATCTTGAACAAGCAATAGTGAATCTAAGCAAGGTTGTAGGAGATTTTGTTGGAGATAAAAAATCCATCAATGCTCAACTCAGTCAAAGAATTGACGGTGTAGAGAATAAATTGAATTAAAGGATGGATGGATGCAAAATGACTTATCTTAGAAGATAGATAATCTCCAATACTCAATCTCAAGGCTCACTAACCTGAACACAGTGCAAGAGAAGGGTAGATTTCCTTCCTAACCTCACCAAAACCCCAAGGGTATCCATGAAGTGGAAACTCATGAAGGAGAGTTCTCACAGGTGAGAGATGTTAAGGCCTTGATCACTCTAAGGAGTGGTAAAAAGGTTGAGCTGCCAATACCCAAGCCACATGTTGAAGAGGAAAAAGAAGAAGAGACGGAGAAGAGGGAGGAAATCAAAGGAAAGAAGAAAGATACCAGTGAAGGGAAAGAGGACCATGATTCAACAGTGAATGCAAATCCGAATATAGTACTTATTAAGGGAGATATGATGAAGAAAAACACACCTCCACCTTTTCCTCAAGCTTTGCATGGGAAAAAGGGAATAAAAAAGGCATAAAAAATTCTTGAAGTATTGAGACAAGTGAAAGTCAATATCCCATTGTTGGATATGATTAAACAAGTTCCAACTTATGTAAAATTCCGAAAGGATTTGTGTACTATCAAAAGAGGGTTGAATGTGAATAAGAAAGCCTTCTTGACTGAGCAAGTAAGTGTTATCATACAATGTAAGTCTCCGTTGAAGTACAAAGATCCAGGTTGCCCTACCATTTCAGTTATGATAGGAGGCACAGTAGTGGAGAAAGCTTTGTAAGACTTGGGAGCAAGTGTGAATTTGCTACCATACTCTATTTACAAGAAATTGGGACTTGGTGAATTGAAGCCTACATCAATCACTCTATCTCTAGCAGATAGATCAGTGAAAATTCCAAGGGGGATAACTGAAGATGTCTTAGTTCAAGTTGATAACTTCTACTATCGAGTAGATTTTGTTGTTCTTGATACGGACCCCATTGTCAAGGAAACGAATTATGTTCCTATCATCCTTGGAAGACCATTCCTTGCTACATCAAATGCAATCATAAATTGTAGGAATGGACTCATGCAACTCACGTTTGGCAAGATGACATTGAAGCTCAATATCTTCTATATGTCTAAAAAACTAATCACTCCGGAACAAAAAGAAAGTCCAGAAGAGGTGTGCATTATTGACACTCTAGTGGAGGAGCACTGTAATCAAAAGATGCAAGACAAGTTGAATGAAAGTCTTAGGGATCTTGAAGAAGGGTTGCCTGAACCCTCATATGTGCTTTCTACTATACAAGGTTAGAGGAAGAGAGAAGAGATTCTACCTTTGTTCAATAAAGAGAAGACACAAGAAGCTGCTAAAGAAGAGACCCCAAAGCTCAATCTGAAGCCTTTGCCCACAAAGTTGAAATATACATACCTAGAAAAAAATCAAAAGTGCCCTGTTGTTATATCTTCATCTCTTACTAGTCCTCATGAGAAGTGTCTACTTGAAGTTCTCAAGACGTGTAAGAAAGCAATAGGATGGTAAATATCTAACTTGAAAGGCATCAGTCCTTTGGTCTATATAAATCATATATACATGGAAGAAGAAGCTAAACCAATTCATCAACCTCAAAGAAGATTGAATCCTCATTTGCAAGAGGTGGTGCGAGCTGAGGTTCTGAAGCTACTTTAAGCAGGTATTATCTACCCCATATCTGACAGCCCTTGGGTGAGTCCTACTCAAGTGGTACCAAAGAAGTCAGGGATTACGATGGTTCAAAATGAAAAGGGAGAAGAAGTTACTACACGCCTCACTTCAGGTTGGAGGGTGTGTATTGATTATAGAAAATTGAATGTTGTGACAAGGAATGATCATTTTCCACTGCCATTTATTGATCAAGTGTTGGAGAGAGTCTCTGGCCATCCTTTCTATTGTTTCTTGGACAGTTAATCCGGGTATTTTCAAATTGAAATTGATGTTGAAGATCAGGAGAAGACCACTTTCACATGTCCATTTGGAACATATGCCTACAGAAGAATGTCTTTTGGTTTATGTAACGCACCTGCAACATTCCAAAGATGAATGCTAAGTATCTTCAGTGATATGGTGGAGCGAATTATGGAGGTTTTCATGGATGACATCACCATATATGGAAGTACATTTGAAGAATGCTTAGTCAACTTGGAAGCGGTTCTGAACAGATGCATTGAAAAGGACTTGGTGCTCAATTGGGAGAAATGCCATTTTATGGCACAACAAGGAATTGTCCTTGGCCATATCATCTCCGAGAAAGGCATTGAAGTTGATAAAGCAAAGGTGGAACTTATTGTCAAATTGCCATCCCCAGCAACTATAAAAGGAGTAAGGCAATTCCTTGGCCATGCAAGGTTCTACAGAAAGTTTATAAAAGATTTCTCTAAGCTTTCAAAGCCTCTTTGTGAACTTTTGGCTAAAGATGCTAAGTTTGTATGGGATGAGAGATGTCAAATGAGTTTTGATAAACTGAAGCAATTCTTGACAACCGCTCCAATAGTGAGGGCTCCTAACTGGCAACTACCCTTTGAAGTGATGTGTGATGCCAGTGACTTTGCTATAGGAGTTGTGCTTGGCTAAAGAGAAGATGGAAAGCGCTATGTGATCTACTATGCAAGCAAGACATTGAACGAAGCTCAAAGGAACTACACAGCCACAGAGAAAGAATTGCTAGTTGTAGTGTTTGCCTTAGACAAGTTTCGTGCTTATCTAGTAGGTTCTTTCATCATTGTTTTCACTGACCATTCAGCCTTGAAGTATTCATTGACAAAGCAAGATGCAAAAGCAAGGTTGATTAGATGGATTCTCTTACTACAAGAGTTCGATCTCCAAATCAAAGATAAGAGAGGAGTGGAGAATGTGGTAGTTGACCACCTGTCAAGGTTGGCTATAGCACACAATTCCCATGTCTTACCTATTAATGATGACTTTCCTGATGAATCACTTATGTTGCTAGAGAAAACTCCTTGGTATGCTCATATTGCTAACTATCTAGTTACTGGTGAAGTTCCAAGTGAGTGGAAAGCACAAGACAAGAAGCACTTCTTTGCAAAGATTCATGCTTATTATCGGGAAGAGCCTTTTCTTTTCAAGTATTGTGCAGATCAAATAATAAGGAAGTGTGTCCCTGAAGATGAGCAACAAGGAATCCTCAGCCATTGCCATGAGAGTGCATGTGGAGGCCACTTTGCCTCCCAAAAAATAGCTATGAAGGTGTTGCAATCAGGGTTTACTTGGCCATCACTCTTCAAAGATTCCCACACCATGTGTAGGAGCTATGATAGATGCCAAAGGCTTGTAAAGCTTACAAGAAGAAATCAAATGCCATGAACCCCATTCTAATAGTTGATCTCTTTGATGTTTGGGGCATTAACTTCATGGGACCTTTCCCAATGTCTTTTGGTAACTCTTATATCTTGGTGGGGGTGGACTATGTTTCTAAATGGGTTGAGGCAATCCCCTATAAACACAATGATCATAGGGTGGTTCTCAAGTTTCTCAAAGAGAACATCTTCTCAAGATTTGGGGTGCCCAAGGCCATAATCAGTGATGGAGGTACTCATTTTTGCAACAAGCCTTTTGAAACCCTATTAGCCAAGTATGGGGTGAAGCATAAGGTAGCTACACCTTATCACCCTCAAACTTCCGGACAAGTTGAGCTAGCAAATTGTGAAATCAAGAATATATTGATGAAGGTGGTGAACACGAGCAGAAGAGATTGATCTATTAAGCTCCATGATTCACTATGGGCATATAGAACAACTTGTAAGACTATTCTTGGCATGTCTCCCTATCGCCTAGTCTATGGAAAATCATGCCATCTAACTGTGGAAGTTGAATATAAGGCTTGGTGGGCAATCAAGAAGGTAAACATGGACTTGATAAGAGCCGGGGCAAAGAGGTGCTTAGACCTTAATGAGATGGAGGAATTCAGAAATGATGCCTACATCAATTCCAAAGTTGCAAAACAGAGGATGAAGAGGTGGCATGATCAATTAATCTCCAACAAAGAATTTCGAAAAGGACAAAGAGTTTTACTCTATGACTCAAGGCTTCATATCTTTCTTGGGAAGCTAAAGTCAAAGTGGATAGGCCCTTTCGTTATTCACCAAGTGCATCTCAATGGAGTGGTGGAATTACTGAATTCCAACAGCATTGACACCTTTAAAGTCAATGGCCATCGTCAAACCATTCATTGAGCCATTCAAGTAAGATAAGGAGGAAATCAACCTCCTTGAGCCATAGAAAGCCTAATCAGAAAGAGGTTAGATGGACTTGGTGTCACCAACGTTCATATTTTTGTTTAATTTTGTTAATTTAAGAGCTTTATTAATTGTTTTGATTTTAATTTTTTATTTTAATTTATGTTATTTTTAAGTAACTTAGACTTTTTGAATGATCTAATTTAGGAGGAATTGCAAAAGAGGTGAAAGAAGGTCTTAGGGAGCCAAAAGGAGCTCAGAAGCAAGAAATTTCAGTGGTCTGCGAAATTTCGCAGCCCAAAATAGCACCTTGCGAAAACGGCCATCCTCCGTGAAATAATTTCGCAACCACAAGGTGCCCACTGTGAAATCAAGGGTTTGCTGCTAAATGGGCCTTCCACTGCGAAACCATTTCACAGCCCCATAGCCCCCCTCTGCAAAACCCACCTTTGGCCCACAAGTGCCATTTCGTAGCCCCACCCCCTCATTTTACAGATGCGAAATAAGCTGCAAAATGGGTTGTGAAAATGGCCCTTGGCTGCGAAAATGGGACTTTGCTGCGAAATGCCCCCTCCTTTGCGAAAAATTCCAACCGTCACTTGGCTTCTCATTTAAGCTTCTTAAATTCCAAATTTTCATTTTAAACCGGTCATTTACCTTGCGAAAATCTCCATTTGGTGCGAAATAGGAGCCAAGCCAAAGCACCATTTCCAGAGGACCTCCATCTGAGCCCAAGCCGTGCGCGCACCTCCGACCATCCTCTCTCAGTCAGCCATGGCAAAAACCCGAGGAGCCAAAACCTCATCTCCCTCAAGCCGCCCTAGAGCACCAAGAGAGGCCCCTGTGCAAGGCTCCATGATTGAGCCTTCACAGCCACTTGCCATCCCACCTTCAGTAGAGGGCGCACCCCTAAATTCTCCTTCGAGGCAATATGAGATGAGAAGACCACCCACCACACCTGGGGCAAGCTCCTTTCATGCCAAAAAGTCAAGTAGTCGTCCTCCTAAGAAGAAAGCAAGGGTATCAGCACCACTTGAGCCATCAGAGCCTCCATTAGAGCCTCAGTCGCCTGCCACAGAGTCTCAGATTCCCTCTGGGATGACTCCTGAGTTGGTTATCAGGCCATGGTCACTCAGCCACCCATTGAGGGTAATTTGGATTGCCGAGCTAGGCCATTCCACTCCGAGCTTTGCTTTGATAGAGATACCTTCAATCTTAAGCCAGAGCTTAGAGATTCCTTCCATCTACTGCAGAGATACCATATGGAGCATCTGATGACTCCCAAGGATTTCTTTTATCCTTGTGTAGCATTAGACTTTTATCAGTCTATGACTACACATCACGTTCGGGATCATACTGTCATCCACTTCACCATTGACGAACGCTATGGTATCCTGGGAGCCAGACATATAGCAAAGGCCCTGCGCATTCCCTATGAGCCAGCACGTCTAGAGGATTATCGAGTTTGGGCTCATCCTTCCCAGAATGACATGGTTCATATACTGTCCAGAGGAGCATCCCCACACCCCTATCTGTTGAGGAAGGAGTTTTCCCCCAACATGTTCTTTATAGATGCACTCCTGCGCCATACATCTATCCACTTCAGCATATGGTGCAGAGGAGAGGAGCTTTGCTAGAGGCATTGTTCAGGATATCCGAGGGATTCTTCTTTGGCCCTCATCATCTCATCATGGCCGCTCTTCTATACTTTGAAGAGAAGGTCCATATGAAGAAGCTACTGAGAGCACATGCCATTCCACTTCTATTCCTGAGATTGCTATGTTAGATCTTGGAGCACTTGGGATACCCATCAGAGCCTTAGTTTGAGCGTAAACGCCTTTGCCGAGAGATATTCACTCTCGACAATTAGACGAGTATGACAGCTTATAATGTAGAGCCAGGAGCCCCAACTAGACCTGAGCATCCATAGATTCCATAGCCAGAGCATTCAGAGGAGCCACAGCTAGTTGAGATACCAGCTGACATGAGAGCACTTGCCCCTACAGTGCCCTCTACAGGACCTATGCCTGAGGTTACACCTTCTGCTCCTCCTGCCACACCAAGGACTCCGTCTATTATACCATCTACATTAGAGCCTCCTCCTCCATCTAAGCCTAGGATCGCTATATCCATTTCCGAATTCAGAGTCCTATGTCACACTTTGCAGACATTGACCACTTCTCAGAGCATCCTGACTCAGCAGATGATAGCTCTATGTGCCCACCAAGAGTAGATTATCGCCACCCAGACCCAGCATACTACCATCCTTAGGTAGATACAGCAGCATCTAGGTATTCCATCCCCTCCTGAGCATGTTATTCCTATCCCATCAGAGCCTAGCAAACTATGCCCCCTGAGGAGCCGACTATAGGAGAGATAGAGCCATCCATCCCGAGCATTCTGACCTCTACAGCTGAGCCATCATCTCCACATGATCCTCCCACCACTATCTGATCATTTGCATAGTTTCATTTCTATATTTCTTTATTGTAGTAGAACTTGTAATCCCATGTTTTTTATGTTTTATATATTGGGATTGGTTGTATTACTTGTTTTGCTCTATAATGTACTTTCTTGAAGTAATACATATCTATCATTTTTTTACTATTCTTGGCATGATTTTATTTTAATTCCTCTACTCATATCTTTTATTGTTTTTGAAACACGTGGTTTCTCCTATTCTACTCGAACTTCATATCACTCAGGAGGTACCACTTCCTCCCTGTAATTTCAATCGCTCATGCCACATTGAGGACAATGTTCAGCTTGGTTGGGGGGAGAGTTAAGGAAGGAAGTTTTAATTATTAATGCTAAGTTATTTTGGTAATTTAGTTGATTTTTGATTAATTTTTAATTTTTTTTAAAAGTTTTTATTCTACTCTCCATGGTTATTAAGGTAAAATTCTCAAAATAAAATGAGAGAAATTGAATTTTTGTTTTTCACTTGACTTAGAGTTTGTATTATGCTTACTAAAGTTGATGAATTGTTGAAACTTCTATTGAATTCAACCTTAGTTCTTCCACTTTAAGTTATTCACACACTATGCACAATAGGTTCCGAGTATAAGATGAAAAACTATTTCCCTCTTGACTTAGGAAAATTTTAGACTTGGTACCTTTGACCTCATTTAATAGTGTTGAGACACCTTATAAAAGGCCAATGAGCCTTTGAAAAAAAAGAGAACGAAAAATGTTTGCTTGCCTTGAAACCCGAGCAAGGTCTGAGGGGTATATGGTGAAAATCTTTAAAACCTGGTGTCCTAAACCGTCATTGGTTGGGAGTCACCGACCTCAATGCCAGTTACAAGGGTGAATAGGTGGAGTTTAACATACTGTAGGTGCTTGGGTATTAAAATTCATTCTCAAAAGTCCGGGGTAAAATTTGAGGAGTTAGTGGTTGAAAGATCCTTAAAGTTTGATGCCCTAAACCTTAATTGGTTGGGAGTCATTGATAGACCCCCATTACATGGACGAGTTAGTAAAGAATACCCTTAAGCCTTGTACTCCTACAATGAAAAAAAAATGAAAAAAAAAAATTTGTTGTGAATCAAAAGGGTACGTTCTTAGCCTATTAAATTTTGTCAGTTTGCTAAGTGTTGAAAAAGAACTAGGTTGGGGGAGAGAGATTAGTTTAGCATACTATATTCAGAAACTATCAAGTAACACTTAGATTTTTGTGGAAGAGTAAGGTTTGGTCCTTTGGAAGTGGAAACGATTTTAAAGCTTCAATTTGCATAATGCCTTTTCTTTATGAATTGTGATTAAGCAAAGTTTTTGATAGCTCTTGTTGAAATTTGAGTTTTATATTTCTTTAATGTTCCATGCGAGAGTTTGATCATTATGCCGCTTAAATTTTTTTGAAGTGATCAACATGATTTTGTAAAGTATATTACTGTTTATTTTTCTTTTTCTCTCCTTCATTGCTAAGGGACGAGCAATATGTCGGTTGGGGGGAGTGATTACTACTCAAAAAGTGCTATTTTATAGCTTATAATGAACTCTTTTAAACACTTTTGAGTAGTAGTTATTACCTTTTAACTTAATTAGCATATTAAGTACCTTTGCAATTGTTTCTAATCAAATTGTGTTAAGTTCTGACGTTTTTGATAGCTTTTTGATCACCAAAGCAATCCAAGATCGAGGAGAGTTCCATAGAATCCATGGCAAAGCAATTGGAAGCTCATTTTTATGAAGAACCCAAGCTTTAAAGCTTTATAGTCATTTGCCATAAGCAAATCATGAATGCAAGGAGGGAAAGCAAAGAGAGAAATCTAACATGAAGAATTCAAGAGGATAGAAACTGTTGGACACATTTAGAGCACTTCCTAGAGACTATTTCATGCATACTATATGTCATTATAAAGCTTAGGAAGTCAGGAATCCAACACTTTAAATGGTGAGTGAATCGGAGTTGAAATGAAGAAGTTATAGCCATTGGAAGCCAATCACGCCAAGCTGAATGCCAATTTCGCAAGCTGCCAAATCAGCCTTTGGCTACGAAATGGAGGCCTTCAGCTTGCGAAATTTCACAGCCCATCTTGCATGCCTGCGAAATCCTCCTGAGTGCTTCCAGATATTTATGACCAACTCTTTTAGATTTTTTCTTCAGATATTTGTGGTTTAAATCCCCATTCTCTCCTTATAATCCACCAATCATAAAATTCCTTAGTTAATAACTAAGAACAAAGGGTGAATAACCTCATATATATAGCTTGTAAATTTTCCTTACACTGACATCTCGGGAGCTTGTTCTCAGAGACCACTTTTTGTATAGTTTTGAAGGAATTAATATACAAAGCTTTGCTCTGCCTTACCTACTCACTTTGATTGTATTTTTCTTACTAGCCAAACAAGCTCTGAGGATGTTTCCTCATAGAATGAGTAGCTAGGCTTTTTGTCTCTTGGAGCTAAGGTAGCTAGGTAAGGTGCCGAATGCAAAAATTGGAAGTTTTGTTGTTTCAGTTATTAATGAAGAGAAAGTGTGACCTGTTAATGGTTTTTATCTTTTTAGTTAACTTAAAACGCCTTCAAATCACCTGGGCCAACACTTGGTAAGGCAAGTGATCTCCGTCCATTGAGATGCACTAGTTTATCACTTGCGAGCCTTTGGGAGGTGATTTGAAGGTAGGATTTTCTAGAATAACCAACACTTGGTAAGCTTTTGGACTCTAAGGAGACATCCATTAGTTATCTCTTGCGAGCTTGTGAAGGGAAATCGAAGGTTAAGGATCACCTTGAATGGCAAATGCTAGGTGAGAGGCATGAGCCATTGCAAGGTGAATCAGTGAGAAGGATTTACTGTTTGAATCCATAAAAGGGAAGCATCTATACCACACCAGTTAGAGAAATAACTATATGTTAATTCTCTAATTCGAGGAAAAGATTCAAGTGACTGGAACTCTATTTTTGTATTAGGAGCCTGACCCCAGTGATCCTAAAACTCCAAGAAACGCTTTTCTTTATTGGTAATTTCCATTACTTTATTTTAGTTAGCTTAAAACCAATCTTTTTTAAACAAAAGTTTATGTTTTCTTTTGAAGCTAACCTTGAAATGAAAAGGCATCAATTCAACTTTGAATTAATATCAATAGTAAGTTGAAAACCCTTCCCAATGAACGATTCTAGAGCCATTATACATGGTGATATAGGTTATAAATTTTGTTGATTACTCCTGTCTGAGGGCCAAAAATAAGGTACACCAGCTAGGCACAGAAATCAATGACATCAACTACTTTGAGTAATGAGGTCACAACATTGGATGCTATGAGCAACTCAAGGTTTTGAATGACATCAATGGCTTGTGATCTTGTGACCTCAAAACTCTAAATGTTATGTGAAGCTCAAGGTTGTAGATCATATGAATAGTTCTTGGTTGTGAGCTCATGGTTTTAAATGCTATGAGCAGTTGAGGCCTATGGATGACATGAAGGACTCCGGGTAGTGAGCTCAAGGCTCTAGATGCTATGAACAGGTCAAGGCTATGTTTGACATGAACAACTTTGGGTTGTGAGCTTAGCACTTTAGATGTTGTGAACAACTTAGGGTTATCGATGACATGAAAGACTCTAAGTCATGAGCTTAAGGTTGTAGATGTTCATAATAGATTAAGGTTCTGGATGACATGAATGACACGAGGCCATGAACAGAGGATTTTAGATACTATGAACATCTCGACATGAACGACTCTCGGTCATAAGCTTAGTGATTTAAATTTTATGAACAATTCAGGGCTGTCAATGATATGAGCTAATCTGAGTCGTGACCTTAAGGCCCTAAATGCTATGAACATCTCAAGGCGGCTGAAGACATGAAAAAATTTGGGTCATGAGCTCAAGCCACTAGATTGTATGATTATCTCAGGGCTATGGAAAACATGAACAACCCTAGGTCTTGAGCTCAAGGGTTTAGATACTATGAACAATTGAGGGTTGTCGATGACATGAGCCACTCTATGTCTTGAGATTAAGGCTTTAAATGCTATGATCAGCTATGGGCTATCGATGATATGAAGAACTCTAGGTTATGAGATCAGGTATCATTATTTTACGAAGAGCTTAGGACTATAGATGACATGAATGAATTTCAGTCACGAGCTCAGACCTCTAGATGTTATGAACAACTCTATGCTATAGTTGACATGAGCAACTTCCGATCGGGAAATTAGAGCTCTAGAAGTCATTAACAACTCAGGGTTGTCAATGACATAAAAGACTATGGGTCCTCCGCTCAAGGCTTTGATGCTATAAATAGCTCAAGACTATGGATGACATCAACTACTTTAAGTCGTGAGCTCAAGGCTCTAGATGTTATGATTATCTTTAGGTTGTGGATGACATTAGCTACTTTAAGTTATGATATCAGGGCTTTAGATGCTATGAACATGTCTAAGCTATGTTTGACATGAATAACTCTATGTCATGAGCTCAAAACATTAGATGCTATGAACCACTTTGGGTTACAGATAACATGGACTACTCTGGGTCATGAGTTAAGGGCTCTTGATGTTATGAATAGCTCTAGGCTATGGATAAGATGAACAACTTTAGATCATGAGCTCAAGGCTCTAGATGCTATTAAAAAATTACGGTTATGGATGACATGAGCTACTCTAGGTCATGATCTTAGAGCTCTAAATACTATGAACAACTATCAGCTTTAGTTGACATGAATGACTCTCGATTGTCAGCTTAAGCCTCTTGATGCTATAAATAGCTCAGGACTATCGATGACATGAAAGACTATAGGTCATGAGATTAGAGCTCTTGATTCTATGAACAACTCAAGGTTATGGATTATATTATCTACTCTAAGTTGTGAGTTGAAGGCTTTAGATGCTATGAACAACTATGAAAAGCTACTATGGGTCATGAGCTTTAGGCTTTAAATGCCATGAAAAGCTTAAGGTTGCTGATGACACAAAAGACTCCAAGTCATGAGCTTAGGGCTCCAAATGCTATGAACACCTCAGGGTTATGCATGACTTGAGGTTGTGAGCTAAAGGTTATAGATGCTATGAGCATCTCAAGGTTGAGGTTGACATGAATGACTTAGGATCATGAGGTTAGGGCTCTAGATACTATGAACATCTTAGGGTTGTGGTTGACATGAGTGATTATAGATTATGAGCATAGGGCTTTACTTTTTATGAAGAGCTCAAAGTTGTCAATGGCATGAGCCACTCTAGGTTGCTCAGGGATTTAGGTGCTATGAACAACTTTGGGTTGTGGTTTACATCAATGACTCTGAGTTATGAGCTCAAGACTCTAGATTTTATGAACATCTCAGGGATGTGGATGACATGAATGACTCTAGGTCTTGAGCTCAAGGCTCTAGATGCTATAAACAACACTAGGCTATAGTTTAGATGAACGACACCAGGTCGTGAGCTTAAGACTTTAGATGTTATGAACAACTTAGGGCTTTCGATGACATGAGCCACTCTAGGTTATGAGATTAGGGCTTTAAATGCTTTGAATAGCTTTGGGTAGTCAATGATATGAAAAAATTTGGGCCATGAGTTCAAGGTTAATGATTCTATGCTCAAGGCTATGGATGACATGAATGACTCTAAGTCAAGAGCTCAGGGCCCTAGATGCAATGAACAACTATAGGTTGTGGTCGACATGAAAGACTAAGGGTCGCAAGCTTAGGGATTTAGATGCCATGAATAGCTCAGGGCTATCGATGACATCAACCACTCTAGGTCTTATGCTCAAGCCTTTAGAGGCTATAAAAAAACTTAAGATTGTGGTCGACATGAATGACTGCAGGTCATGAGCTCAAGTCTCTAGATGCTATGAACAACTCAGAGCTGTCGATGACATGAAAGACTCTAGGTCATGAGCTCAGCACACTAGATTCTAGGAATAGGTTGATTCATGCCCAATTGGTGTCGCAGCTGATTCGTGTCCAGCTGGTGCTCCTTGATTGAGGGAGTAATCAACAAAATTTATAACCTATTACACCATATACTAGGGTAGCAGAGAAAAAGCTACTATAGCATAGTGGCTCTAGAATCGTTCACTAGGAAGGGTTTTCAAATTACAAATGATACCAATTTAAAGTGAATTGGTGTTGTTTCATTTCAAGGTTAGCTTAAGAAATAAAACACAAACTTTGGTTGAAAAAAGGTTTAGATTTAAACTAACGGCATAGCAAGTAATGGAAATTACTTATGAAGAAAAACATTCCTTGGAGATTTAGGTTCACAGGGGAGGTTCCTCATGCAAAAACATAGCTC
>JAAKHE010000031.1:1202569-1229522 GCA_011039315.1 Vitis labrusca | reverse complement strand
AGGTGTAGCTTCCATGATATTCAAGCTCAATTCCAATTCCTTGTTATGAGGTGTATCACGTTTAACAAGCCTTCCTCCACTGTCTCGTATCCAATTTGGCATACACAACTAGTATCTATCTGTAACTAAAATGAAAATAAAGGACAACAAAAGAAAACAGGGCTACAAAAACAAAATAAAACTAAGCTAAATTTAAAAGATAAATTTAGATTATGAATAAGTAGAAAAAAATGAGAATTAATAAAGTGAAAGAAACGTTACCAAACTTGTGATTAAAATCACAAGTACTCTGAAATAGTATCACTATAAACTTAACATCTTCCCCAGCAATGGTGCCATTTGATTCATGCCCAATTGGTGTCTCAACTGATTCGTGTCCAGCTGGTGCTCCTTGATTGAGGGAGTAATCAACAAAATTTATAACCTATTACACCATATACTAGGGTAGCAAAGAAAAAGCTACTATAGCATAGTGGCTCTAGGATCGTTCACTGGGAAGGGTTTTCAAATTACAAATGATACCAATTCAAAGTGAATTGGTGCTCTTTCATTTCAAGGTTAGATTAAGAAATAAAACACAAACTTTGGTTGAAAAAAGGTTTAGATTTAAACTAACGGCACAACAAGTAATGGAAATTACTTATGAAGAAAAACATTCCTTGGAGATTTAGGTTCACAGGGGAGGTTCCTCATGCAAAAACATAGCTCCGGTCAGTTGGTTCATTTCCTCGCATTAGAGAATTAACATATAGTCAATTCTCTAACCGGTGTTGTACAGATGCATCCCTTAATTGGATTTCAGCTCTAATTCCCTCTCACTGATGCAACTTGCAATGGTTCGTGCCTCTCACTTAGCATTTACCATTCAACGTGATCTTTAACCTTGGATTTCCTTTCTCAAGCTCGCAAGAGATAACTAATGGATGTCTCCTTGGAGTCCAAAAGCTTACCAAGTGTTGGCAATTCTAGAAAATCCTACCTTCAAGTCACCTCCCAGAGGCTCGCAAGGGGTAAACTAGTGCATCTCCATGGACAGAGATCACTTGCCTTACCAAGTGTTGGCCCAGGTGACTCCAAGGCGTTTTAAGTTAACTAAAAATATAGAAAACACTAAAGGATCACACTTTCTCTTCATTCATGGCTGAAACCACAAAGCTACTAATTCTTGTACTTGGAACCTTTCTCGGCAACCATAGCTCCAAGGAACTAAAGGTTTAGTTACTCATTCTATGGGGAAACTTCCTCAGAGAGGGCATAACTAGTAAATGAAAAATACAATCAAATTGAGAAGGTAAGGCAGAGCAAAGCTCTGTATTTTACTTTCTTTCAAACTTTTACAAAAGGTCCGTCGTTCTCTCCCGAGAACAGGCTCCTGAGAACTATTTATATTAAAATTACAATAATAATTATTACATGGATATTTACCCTTTTTCCTAACTTAATAGCTAAGGAATCCTATAATTGGTGGCTTACAAGGAGAGCTCTGGGATTTAGACAACAAAAATCTGAAGAAAAATATCTCAAAGTGTCGATCGCAAATATCAGGAAGCACTAAGGACCATTTCGTAGGTGAAAACAAGGTCTGTGAGATTTCGCAGACGCACAAAAAGGGCTGCGAAATCACTTCGCAACAAAAGGCTGATTTCGCAGCGCTGCGAAGTTGGATTTTAGCTTGCGGTGTTCGGCTTCCAATGGCTGTAATTCCTTCATTTCAGCTCTGAATTGTGCACCATTTGAAGCATTGGATTGCTGACTTCCTAATATTTGAAACGACATATAGCATGCATAAATTAGACTTCAGGAAGTGCTCCAAAAGTAGCTGACATAACTGTCATAAAAAATGCTTGATGGCTGATTTCTTTTTACTTCCCCTCCTTGCATTCCGGATTTGCTTATGGAAAAGGACTTCAAAGCTTTGGTTCTTCATGTTTCTGAGCTTTCCATTGGTTTTCCATGGATTCCAAATAACTCTCCTCAATCTCATATTGCTTTGGTGATCAAAAAGCTATCAAAACACCAAAACTTAACACAAATTGATTAGAATTGATTGCAAGGGTCCTTAACATGTTAATTGGGTTAAAAGGCAATAACTACTACTCAAAAGTGTTTAAAAGAGTTAATTACAAGCTATGAAATAGCACTTTTTGAGTAGTAATTGTAGGTTAAGGTTGTGCATGACATGAACGACTCTAGGTCATGAGCTTAGGGCCCTATATGTAATGAATAGCTCTAGGTTGTGACTGACATGAAAGATTCTAGGTTGTGAGCTCAAGGATCTAGATGCTATGAATAGCTCAAGGATGTGGAATACATAAGCCACTATGGTTCTTAAGCTTAGGGTTATAGATGTTGTGAATAGCTTACGTCTGGTTGACATGAACAACTTTGGGTTCTAAACTCATAGCTCATAGCTTTAGATGTTATGAACAACTCAGGGTCATCGATGACATGAGCCACTCTTGGGCATGAGCTCAAGGCTTTAGATGCTACAAACAACTCTGGGTTGTGGTTGCGATTAAAGACTTCGAGTCCTTAGCTTAGGCTCTAGATTCTATGAGCATCTTAGGGCTATCGATGACAGGAAACACTACAGGTTATGAACTCAGTGCACTAGATGCTATGAACAGCTTTAGGTTATGGTAGACATGAACAACTCTAGGTTATGAGCTTAGGGCTCTTGATGCTATGAACAACTCAAGGTTGTTGATGACGTGAAAGACTTTGGGTGAGGTTAGGGCTTTTAATGCTATAAATAGCCGAAAGGTGTGGATGGCATGAGCTACTCTGAGTGGTGATCTTAGGGCTCTAAATTCTATAAATAACTCAAGGATATGGATGACATGAGTTCCTCTAAGTAATGAGCTCAAGGCTCTAGATACTATGAACAACTTTGGGATGTGGTTGACATTAACAACTTTGGGTAGTGAGCTCAAGGGTTTAGAGGTTATGAACATCTCAAGGCTATGGATGACATTAATGACTCTAGTTCATCAACTAAAGACCCTAGATGTAATGAAAAGTTCTAGGTTGTGGTTGACATATAAGACTTTGAGTCGTGAGCTCAAGGCTTTAGATGATATGAACAACTTTGGGTTGTGGTTAGCATGAACGAATCTGGGTCATGAATGCAGGGCTTGAGATGTTTCGATTAGCTCAAAGTTGTCAATGACATGAGCAACTCTAGGTCACAAGCATATAGCTTTAGAAACTCTAAATAGCTTTGGGTTATGGTTGACATGAATGACTTCGAGTTGTAAACTCAAGGCTCTAGATTCTATGAATAGCTCAAGGATAATGATGACATGAAAGACTTTAGGTTGTGAGCTCAAGGCTCTATATTCTATGAACAACTTATTGTTGTGGATGCAATGAATAGCTATTGGTTATGCTTGACATGAAAAACCCTAGGTTATGAGCTCAAAGCTCTAGATGCTATGAATAGCTCAGGGTTGTGGCTGACATGAATCACTTTGGGTCTTAAGCTCATGGCTCTAGATGCTATGAATAGCTTTGGGCTATGGTTGACATGAACGACTCTAGGTCATGGGTTGAGGACTTCAGATGCTATGAATAACTTAGATCTATCAATGACATGAGCCTCTCTAGGTCGTGAGCCGAGGGCTTTAGATGTTATGAACACCTTTGGGTTGTGGTTGACATGAAAAACTCTTGATCCTCTGCTTAAGGCTCTAGATGTTATGAATAGCTCAGAGCTATCAATAACATGAAAGACTCTAAGTCATGAGCTCAAGGCTCTAGATTTTATGAACAACTCAAGCCTATCGATGACATGAAAGACTTGGAGTCATGAGATTAGGGATCTAGATTCTATGAACAACTTAGTGTTATGGATGATATGAATGACACTAGGTCATGAGCTCAGGGCCCTAGATGCAATGAACAATATTAGGTTGTGGTTGACATGAAAGACTCTAGGCGATGAGCTCAAAGCTCTAAATGCTATGAACAACTCAAGGTTGTGGATGACTTGAGCCACTCTTGGTCTTGAGCTCACTGCTCTAGATGCTATGAATAGTTCTTGGTTGTGGTTGACATGAATGACTTCGGGTAATGAGCTCAATGATTTAGATGCTATGAACAACTCAAGGCTATCAATGACATGAAAGACTCTGGGTCATGAGCTTAGGACTCTAGATTCTATGAGCAACTCGGAGTTGTGGATAATGTGAACAACTCTAAGTCATGAGCTCAGGTACCTAGATGTAATGAACGGCTCTAAGCAGTGGTTGATATGGAAGACTCTAGGTCATGAGCTCCGGGCTTTAGATGTTATGAATAGCTTAGTGTTATGGACAACATGAACCACTCTATGTCTTGATCTTAAAGCTCTAGATGCTATGAGCAACTCTAGGCTATGGTTAACATGATCAACTATGGGTTGTCAGCTCAAGATGCTATGAATAACTTTAGGATGTGGTTGACATTAATAAATACAGGTCGTGTGCTCATGGCTCATGATACTATGAACAACTTAGGCCTATCAATGACATGAAAAACTATGGGTCGTGAGCTTAGAGCTCTTGATGCTATGAATAGCTCAGTGTTATGGATGACATGAGCCACTCTCTGTATGAACAACTTATGACTCTAAATGCAATGAAAAGCTCTGGGTTGTGGTTAACCTAGAATACTCCGAGTCATGAGCTTAAGGCTCTGGATACTATTAACAACTCAGGATTGTGGATAACATGAGATACTCTAGGTCATGAGCTTAGGATCTATAACAATTCTAGGTTGTGGTTGACATGAAGGACTATGGGTCATGTGCTTAATGCTATTTATGCTATAAACAACTTAGGACTATCAATGATATGAAAGACTATGGGTCGTGAGCTCAGGGCTTTTGATCCTATGAACAACTTAGGGTTGTTGATGACAAGAGTTACTCTAATTCATGAGCTCATGTCTCTAAATGCTATGAACAACTAAGGTTTATGAATGACATGGGTTCCTCTTAGTCGTGAGATTAAGGCTTTAAATGCTATGAACAACTCTTAGTTGTGGTTGAGGAGAATGACTCTGGGTTGTCAGCTTAAGGCTATAAATGCTATGAACAACTCAGAGCTATGGATGACATGAGCTACTTTGGGTCATGAGATCAGGTCTCTAAATGCGATAAATAGCTCTAGACAATGGTTGACATAAAACTCCAGGTCGTGAACTCAAGCCATTAGATGTTATGAACATCTCAGGGCTATAGATGACATGAACGACTCTACGTCATCAACTGAAGGCCCAAGATGCAATGAACAGCTCTGGGTTATGTTGATATGAAAGACTCCAGGTCATGAGCTCACGACTTTAGATGTCATGAACAACTCAAGGTTGTAGATGACATGCGCTACTCTAGGTCTTAAGCTTAGGGCTCTAGATGTTATGAATAACTTTGGGTTGTGGCTGGCATGAACGACTCTAGGTCGTAAGCTTTATGCTTTAGATGCTATGAATAACTCAGGTCGATTAATGACATTACCCACTTTGGGTCATGATCCTGCTTTAGATGTTATGAATAATTTTGGGCTATGGTTAACATGAATGAATCTAGGTCATGAGCTTAAGGCTCTAGATGCTATGAACAACTCAGGGTTGTTGATATCATGAAAGACTCTAAGTCGTGAGTTAAGGGCTTAAGATTTTATGAACAACTCAAGGTTGTCGATGACATGAAAGACTTTAGGTCATGACCTCAAGGGTTTACATTCTATGAACATCTCGGGGTTGTGGATGATACAAATGACTCTTGATCATGAGCTTAAGGCCCTAGATGCAATGAATAGCTCTAGTTTATGCTTGAAATGAAAGACTCTAGGTCATCAGCTTAGAGCTCTATATCCTATGAATAACTCAGGGTTGTGGATGACATGAGCCACTCTAGGTCTTGAGCTCAGGGCTCTAGATGCTATTAACACCTCTAGGTTGTGGTTGACATGAATGACTCTAAGTCCCTAGCTCAACCCTGTTGGATGATATGAACAACTCAGGGTCATTGATGACATGAGCCACTTTCAATCGTGAGTTTAGGGCATTAGATGTTATGCACAACTCTAGGTTATGATTGACATGAATAACTTCAGGTCGTGAGCTTAAGGCTCTAGATGCTATGAAGTGCTTAGGGTTGTCGATGATAAGAAAATGCTCTAGGTCCTGAGCTCAAGACTTTAGATTCTATTAACTGCTCAAGCTTATGGATAACATAAATGACTTTGAGTCATGAGCTTAGAGCCCTAGATGCAATGAATAGATTAGGGTTATGAATGACATCATCCACTTTAGGTCTTGAGCTCAAGCCTCTAGATGCTATGAACAACTCTAGCCTATGATTGACATGAACGACTCTAGTTTGTGAGCTCAAGGCTCTAGATTCTATTAACAACTTATGATTATGGATGACATGAGCTACTTTAAGTCGTGAGTTCAAGGCTCTAGATATTATCAACAACACTAGGTTGTGATTGGCATGAACAATTCCAGGTCATGGCCTTAGGGCTCTTGATGCTATGAATAACTCAGGTTTGTCGATGAGCTCAAAGACAATGGGTCATGGGCTCTAAATGCTACGAATAACATTGGGCAGTGGTTGACATTGACAACTTTGACTCATGAGCTCTAGGCTTTAGATATTATGAACACCTTTATGTTATTGTTGACATGAATGACTCTAGGTTGTGACCTTATGCCTCATGATTCTATGAACAACTTAGAGTTGTGGATGACATGAACGACTCTCTGTTGTGAGCTCAGGGCCCTAGATGCAATGAATAGCTTTAGGCTATGGTTGGCATGAAAGACACCGAGTTTTAGGCTCATGGCTCTAGATGCTATGAACAACTCAGAGCTATGGAGGACATTAGCCACTCTAGGCCTTGAGCGTAAGGCTTTAAATGTTGTGAACAACTTTGGGTTGTGGCTGTCATAAATGATTCTAAGTCGTGATGTTGAAGCTCTAAATGCTATTAATAGCTTAGGTTTATGGAAGACATAAGGTACCTTGGGTCATGAGCTTAAGGCTCTAGATGCTATGAACAAATTTGGGCTATGCTTGAGATGAACGACTCTGGGTCATGAGCTCAGGGCTCTTAGTGCTATGAACAACTTAGAGCTGTCAATAACATGAAAGACTACGGGTCTTGGGCTCAGTGCTATAGATACTATGAACAACTCAGGCTATAAAAAACTAAGGGTTGTGGATAACATGGGATACTATTGATTGTGAGCTTAGGGCTCTAAATGCTATGAACAACATTGGGTTGTGGTTGACATGAATGACTTCGTGTCATGAGCTCATGGCTCTAGATGCTATGAATAAGTTAGGGTTATACATGACATGAATGACTTTAAGTTTTTAGGTCAGGGCTCTAGATTCTATGAACATGTCTACACTATAGTTGAAATGAATGACTATGGGTTGTGAGCTCAGGGCTCTAAATGCTATGAACAATGTTGGGTTGTGGTTGAAATTAATGAATCCGGGTTGTGAACCCAAGGCTATAAATGCTATTAACAATTCAAGGACATGAATGACGTGAGCTACTCTAGTTCGTGCACTTAAGGCACTAGATTATATGAATAGATTTTGGTTGTGGCTGACATAAATGACTCCTCATCCCGAGCTCAAGGCTTTAAATGTTATGAACACCTTTGGGTTATCGATGACATGACTTAATTTAGGTCATGAGATCAAGGCTTTAAATGCTATTAACAACTTTAGGTTGTGGTTGACATGAATGACTTTGGGTAGTGAGCTCATAGCTCTAGATGTTGTGAATAGCTCAGGGCTGTCGATGAAAGAAGGTACTCTGAGTCATGAGCTCAAGGCTATTGATGACATAAGTAGTTCTAAGCCTTATGCACAAGGCTTTAGATGCTATGAACGACTTTGGGTTATGGTTGACATGAATGACTCTTGGTTGTGAGTTTAGGGCTTTAGGTGTTATTAATAGCTTAGGGTTGTGAATGAAATAAGCTTCTCATGCTTGTGAGCTTAGGGCTCAAGATGCTATGAACAACTCTTGGTTATAGTTGACATGAATAAATCTGGGTCATGAGCTTAGGGCTCTTGATGCTATGAACAACTCAAGGTTGTCAATGACATGAAAGACTATGGGGCATGAGCTTAGGGCTCTAGATACTATGAATAGTTCAAAGTTGTGGATGACATGAATGACTTTTGGTCATGAGATCAAGGGCCTAGATGCAATGAACAACTCTAACCTATGGTTGGCATGAAAGATTCCAAGTTGTGAGCTCATGGATCTACATGCTATGAATAACTCAAGGCTATGGATGACCTTAGCCACTCTAGGTCTTGAGCTTAGGGCTCTAAATGCTATGAACAACTCTAGGTTGTGGTTCACATGAACAAATCCAAGTCATGAGCTCCAAACTCTAGATGCTATTAATAACTCTGGGTTATGGAAGACATGAGGTACTCTAGGTCATGAGCTTGGGGCTCAAGATGTTATGAACAACTTCGGGTTATGGTTGAGATGCACGACTCAGTCAAGGCTCTTGATGTTATGAACAACTTAGAGTTGTTAATGCCATGAAAGACTACAGGTCATGAGCTTAGTGTTATAGATATTATGAACAACTCAGGGTTATGGTTGACATGAACGACTCTTGATCATGAGCTCAAGGCTCTAGTTTCTATGAATAGCTAAGGGTTGTGGATAGCATGGGATACTCTTGGTTGTGAGCTCAAGGCTCTAGATACTATGAACAACATTGGGCTATGGTTGACATGGATGACTTTGTGTCGTGAGCGCTGAAAGTCTCCATTTTGCAGCCAAAGGTTGATTTCGTAGCGAGCACCTTGTGATTTCACAGCCAAAGGCTGATTTCACAGCCAAGCGCTGATTTCGCATTCAGCTTCGTGTGATTGGCTTCTGGGCTATAACTTCTTCGTTTCAACTCCGATTCATGTACCGTTTGAAGCGTTGGATTTTTGACTTCCCAAGATTCGAAATGACATATATTATGCATGAAATAGACTCCAGAATTGTTGAAATGTGTCCAAGAATTTCTGTCCTCTTGAATTCTTCATGTTAGATTTCTCTCTTTGCTTTCCCTCCTTGCATTCCTGATTTGCTTTTGGCAAATGACTATAAAGCTTCAAAGCTTGGGTTCTTCATGTAAATGAGCTTCCAATTGCTTTGCCATGGATTCTATAGAACTCTTCTCAATCTTAGATTGCTTTGGTGATCAAAATACTATCAAAAACACCAAAACTTAACACAATTTGATTAGAAACGATTGCAAAGGTACTTAATATGCCAATTGAGTTAAAAGGTAATAACTACTACTCAAAAGTGTTTAAAAGAGTTAATTACAAGCTATAAAATAACACTTTTGGAGTAGTAATTAGGGTGAATAACCTCATATATATATTTTTTAATTTTCTTTACACAAGACATCTCTGGAGCTTGTTCTCAAAGACCAACTTTTTGTATAGTTTTGAAGGAAGTAATACATAGAGCTTTGTTCTGCCTTACCTACTTATTTTGATTGTATTTTTCTCACTAGCCAAAGAAGCTCTGAGGATGTTTCCTTAGAGAATGAGTGGCTAGGTGTTTTGTCTCTTGGAGTTAAGGAAGTTAGGTAAGGTGCCGAATGCAAAAATTGGAAGTTTTGTTGTTTCACCTTTTAATGAAGAGAAAGTGTGACCCGTTAATGGTTTCTATGTTTTTAGTTAACTTAAAATGCCTTTAAATCACCTGGGCCAACACTTGGTCATGCAAGTGATCTCCGTCCATTGAGATACACTAGTTTATCTCTTGCGAGCCTTTGGGAGGTGGTTCAAAGGTAGGATTTTCTAGAATAGCCAACACTTGGTAAGCTGTTGGACCCTAAGGAGACATCCATTTGTTATCTCTTGCGAGCTTTTCAAGGGAAATCCAAGGTTAAGGATCACTTTGAATAACAAATGCTAGGTGAGAGGCATGAGCCATTGCAAGATGAATCAGTGAGAGGGATTTAGTGTTTGAATCCATAAAAGGGAAGCATCTGTACCAGACCGGTTCGAGAAATAACTATATGTTAAATCTCCAATGCGAGGAAAAGATTCAAGTGATCGGAACTCTATTTTTGCAATAGGAGCCTGACCCTAGTGATCCAAAAACTCCAAGAAACACTTTTCTTTATAAGTAATTTCAATTACTATTTTTGGTTAGCTTAAAAGCAATCCTTTTTAAACCAAAGTTTATGTTTTCTTTTAAAGCTAACCTTGAAATAAAAAAGCACCAATTCAACTTTGAATTAATATCAGTTGCAAGTTGAAAACCCTTCCAAGTGAACGATCCTAGAGCCACTATGCTATCTAGCTGAGGCTATCCTAGTACATGGTGATATAGGTTATAAATTTTGTTGATTACTCCCGTTTGAGGACAGAAATTGAGGTACACCAGTTGATTGAGCACCAATCAACAGGACATACACCAGCTGGGCATGGAATCAAATGGCGTCGTTGCCGGGGAAGGTGCCAACTTCACAGTGATATTATCTTTTCAGAATACTTGTGATCTTCATCACAAGTTTGGTGATTTTTCTTTCATTTTACTAACTCTTTTAATTGTTTCTTCTACTTGTTCATATTTTAGCATATCTTTTAATTTAGTTTTAGTTAATCTTAGTTTTTTTGTAGTTTTGTTTTCTTTTGTTTGCTTTTGGTTTCTTTGTTTTTGTTACAGTTGATACTAGTTGTGTATGCCAAATTGGATATGAGACAGTGGAGGAAGGCTTGTGAAACTTGAAACACCTCATAGAAAGGAGTTGGAATTGAGCTTGAACATCATGGAAGCTACACCTGAAGATCGGCATAGTCACCATGGTCACCAGGACAATCCCAATGCATTCAGATCAATGAGGGACCGCATGCATCCACCTCGTATGAGTGCACCATCATGTATAGTGCCCCCTACAGAGCAGCTAGTAATTAGACCACATTGTTTCGCTTCTACCTACTTTCCATAGGATGGAATGTGAGAATCCCTATGCACATATCAAGGAATTTGAAGATGTTTGTAATATATTCCAAGAGGGAGGAGCTTCGATCGACTTGATGAGGCTTAAGCTATTTCCTTTTACTTTGAAGGACAAGGCCAAGATTGGCTTAATTCTTTAAGGCCAAGGAGCATCCGAACTTGAACTGATTTGCAAGCTAAATTCCTCAAGAATTTTTTCCCTACTCACAGAACAAATGGCTTGAAAAGGCAAATTTCAAACTTCTCAGCTAAAGAGAATGAGAAATTCTATGAGTGTTGGGAAAGATACATGGAAGCCATCATTGCTTGTTCTCATCATGGTTTTGATACATAGCCATTGGTGAGTTATTTTTATGATGGAATGTCTTCCTCAATGAAGCAACTCCTTGAGACTATGTGTGGAGGAGATTTCATGAGTAAGAATCCGAAGGAAGCCATGGGCTTCTTGAGTTATGTGGCTGAAGTTTCAAGGGGATGGGATGAACCAAACAAAGGAGAAGTGGGAAAAACGAAGTCTCAACCAAATGCCTTTAATGCTAAGGCTGGGATGTACACCTTGAATGAAGATATTGATATGAAAGCAAAAGTTACTGCTATGACGAGAAGATTGGAGGAGCTAGAACTGAAAAAGATACATGAAGTGCAAGCTGTAACTGAGACACCAGTGCAAGTCAAGCCATGTCCTATTTGTCAATCGTATGAGCACTTGGTGGAGCAGTGCCCTACAATTCCAGCTGCTAGGGAAATGTTTAGAGATCAAGCAAATGTCATTGAACAATTCAAGCCCAACAACAATGCTTCATACGGAAATACTTACAACTCAAATTGGAGGAATCATCCAAATTTCTCCTAGAAGCCAAGAGCACCTCAGTATACACAGCCAGGTCAAGCATCTCAACAAGCTTCAAATCTTGAGCAAGCAATAGTGAATCCAAGCAAGGTCGTGGGAGATTTTGTTGGAGATAAAAAATCCATCAATGCTCAACTCAGTGAAAGAATTGACAGTGTAAAGAATACATTGAATAAAAGGATGGATGGAATGCAAAATGACTTATTTCAGAAGATAGATAATCTCCCATATTCAATCTTAAGGCTCACTAACCTTAACACAGTGCAAGAGAAGGGGAGATTTCCTTCTCAGCCTCACTAAAACCCCAAGGGTATCCATGAAGTGGAAACTCATGAAGGAGAGTCTTCACAAGTGAGAGATGTCAAAGCCTTGATCACTCTAAGGAGTGGTAAAAAGGTAGAGCTGCCAACACCCAATCCACATGTTAAGAAAGAAGAAGAAGAAGAGACAGAGAAGAGGAAGGAAATCAAAGGAAATATGAAAGATAGCAGTGAAAGGAAGTGAAAGGAAAGAGGACCATGATTCAACAGTGAATACAACTCCGGAGAAAGTACTTCTCAAGGGAGATGTGATGAAGAAACACACACCCCCACCTTTTCCTCAAGCTTTGCATGGGAAAAAGGGAATCAGAAATGCATAATAAATTCTTGAAGTATTGAAACAAGTGAATGTCAAGATCCCATTACTAGATATGATTAAACAAGTTCCAACTTATGTGAAATTCCTAAAGGACTTGTGTACTATCAAAAGAGGGTTGAATGTGAATAAGAAAGCCTTCTTGAGTGAGCAAGTAACTGCTATCATACAATGCAAGTCCCCTTGGAAGTACAAAGATCCGGGTTGCCCTACCATCTTAGTCATGATTGGAGGAACTGTAGTGGAGAAAGCTTTGTTAGACTTGGGAGCAAGTGTGAATTTGCTACCATACTCTGTCTACAAGTAATTGGGACTTGGTGAATTGAAGCCAACATCAATCACTCTATCTCTAGCAGATAGATCAGTGAAAATTCCAAGGGGGATAATTGAAGATGTCTTAGTTCAAGTTGATAATTTCTACTATCCAGTAGACTTTGTTGTTCTTGACATGAACCCTATTGTCAAGGAAACTAATTATGTTCCTATTATCCTTGGAAGGCCATTCCTAGCTACATCAAATGCAATCATAAATTGTAGGAATGGACTCATGCAACTCACGTTTGGCAACATGACATTGGAGCTCAATATCTTCTATATGACCAAAAAGCCAATCAATCTGGAAGAAGAAGGTCCAGAAGAGGTATGCATCATTGACACTCTAGTGGAGGAGCATTGTAATCGGAAAATGCAAGAGAAGTTAAATGAAAATATTGGGAATCTTGAAGAAGGGTTACCTGAACACCCAGATTTGCTTGCTGCTCTACAAGGTTGGAGGAAGAGAGAAGAAATTCTACCCTTGTTCAATAAAGAGGAGGCACGAGAAGCTGCTAAAGAGGAGACCCCAAAGCTCAATCTGAAGCCCCTGCCCACGAAGTTGAAATATACATACCTAGAAGAGAATAAAAAGTGCCCTGTTGTTATATCTTCATCTCTTACTACTCCTCAAGTGTGTCTACTTGAAGTTCTCAAGAGGTGTAAGAAAGCAATAGGATGGCAAATATCTGACTTGAAAGGCATCTGTCCTTTGGTTTGTACACATCATATCTTCATGGAAGAAGAAGCTAAACCAATTTGTCAACCTCAAAGAAGACTGAATCCTCATATGCAAGAGGTGGTGTGAGTTGAGATTCTGAAGCTACTTCAAGTAGGTATTATCTACCCCATATCAAATAGCCCATGGGTGAGTCCTACTCAAGTGGTACCAAAGAAGTCAGGGATCACGGTGGTGCAAAATGAAAAGGGAGAAGAAGTTGCTACACACCTCACTTCAGGTTGGAGGGTGTGTATTGATTATAGAAAATTAAATGCTGTGATAAGGAAGGATCATTTTCCATTGCCATTTATTGATCAAGTGTTGGAGAGAGTCTCAGGCCACCCTTTCTAATGTTTCTTGGACGGCTACTCCGGGTATTTTCAAATAGAAATCGATGTTGAAGATCAAGAGAAGACCACTTTCGCATGTCCATTTGGAACATATGCCTATAGAAGAATGCCTTTTGGTTTATGCAATGAACCCGCAACATGCCAACGATGTATGTTAAGTATCTTTGGTGATTTAGTGGAGCGAATTATGGAGGTTTTCATGGATGACATCACCATATATGGAAGTACATTTGAAGAATGCTTAGTCAACTTGGAAGCGGTTCTAAACAGATGTATTGAAAAGGGCTTGGTGCTCAACTGGGAGAAATGCCATTTTATGGTACAATAAGGAATTGTCCTTGGCCACATCATCTCTGAGAAATGCATTGAAGTTGATAAAGCAAAGGTGGAACTTATTGTCAAATTGCCATCCCTAACAACTATAAATGGAGTAAGGCAATTCCTTGGCCATGCAGGGTTCTACAGGAGGCTTATAAAAGATTTTTCTAAGCTTTCAAAGCCTCTTTGTGAACTATTGGCTAAGGATGCGAAATTTGTATGGGATGAGAGATGTCAAAGGAGTTTTGAGCAACTGAAGTAATTTTTGACAACCGCTCCAATAGTGAGGGCTCCTAACTGGCAACTACCCTTTGAAGTGATGTGTGATGCCAGTGACTTTGCTATAGGAGCTATTCTTGGCCAAAGAGAAGGTGGAAAGCCCTATGTAATCTACTATGCAAGCAAGACATTGAACGAAGCGCAAAGGAACTACACAACCACAGAGAAAGAATTGTTAGCTATAGTGTTTGCCTTAGACAAGTTTCGTGCTTATCTAGTAGGGTCTTTCATCATTATTTTCACTGATCATTCAGCCTTGAAGTATTTATTGACAAAGCAAGATGCAAAATCAAGGTTGATTAGATGGATTCTCTTACTATAAGAGTTTAATCTCCAAATCAGAGATAAGAAAGGAGTGGAGAATGTGGTAGCTGACCACCTTTCAAGGTTGGCTATAGAGCATAATTCCCATGTTTTACTTATTAATGATGACTTTCTAGAGGAATTACTTATGTTGCTAGAAAATACTCCTTGGTATGCTCATATTGCTGACTATATAGTTACTGGTGAAGTTCCAAGTGATTGGAAAACACGAGATAGAAAGCACTTTTTTGCAAAGATTCATGCCTATTATTGGGAAGAACCTTTTCTTTTCAAGTATTGTGTAGATCAAATAATAAGGAAGTGTGTCCCTAAAGAAGAGCAATAAGGAATCCTCAGTCATTGCCATGAGAGTTCATGTGGAGGCCACTTTGCCTCTTAGAAAACAACCATGAAGGTGTTGCAATCAGGTTTTAGTTGGCCATCACTCTTCAAATATGCCCACACCATGTGTAGGAGGTGTGATAGATGCCAAAGGCTTGGGAAGCTGACACGAAGAAATGAAATGCCTATGAACCTCATTCTAATAGTTGATCTCTTTGATGTTTGGGGCATTGACTTCATGGGACCTTTCCCAATGTCTTTTGGTAATTCTTACATTTTGGTGGGGGTAGACTATGTTTCTAAATGGGTTGAGGCAATCCCATGTAAACACAATGATCACAGGGTGGTTCTCAAATTTCTCAAAGAGAACATCTTCTCAAGGTTTGGGGTGCCCAAGGCCATAATCAGTGATGGTGGTACTCATTTTTGCAACAAGCCTTTTGAAATCCTTTTAGCCAGTATGGGGTGAAGCATAAGGTAGCTACACCTTATCACCCTCAGAATTCCGAACAAGTTGAGTTAGCAAATAGGGAAATCAAGAATATATTGATGAAGGTGGTGAACACGAGCAGAAGAGATTGGTCTGTTAAGCTTCATGGTTCACTATGGGCATACAGAACAGCTTACAAGACTATTCTTGGCTTGTCTCCTTATCGCCTAGTCTATGACAAAGCATGTCATCTCCCTATGGAAGTTGAATATAAGGCTTAGTGGGCAATCAAGAAGGTAAACATGGACTTGACCATAGTTGGGGCAAAGAGGTGCTTAGACCTTAATGAGATGGAGAAATTAAGAAATGATGCCTACATTAATTCCAAAGTTGCAAAACAGAGGATGTAGAGGTGGCATGATAAGTTAATCTCCAACAAAGAATTTTGGAAGGGACAAAGAGTCTTACTCTATGACTCTAGGCTCCATATCTTTCCTGGAAAGCTGAAGTCAAGGTGGATAGGCCCTTTCATTATTCACAAAGTGCATCTCAATGAAGTGGTGGAACTACTGAATTCCAAAAGTGCAGACACTTTTTAAGTCAATGGCCATCGTCTCAAACCATTCATGGAGCCATTCAATCAAGACAAGGAGGAAGTTAACCTCCTTAAGCCACAGAAATCCTAACCAAAAAGGGGTTAGATGGACTTGGTCTTACCAAAGTCCATGTTTTTGTTTTAATTTTGTTAATTTAAAATCTTTATTAATTGTTTTAATTTTAATCTTAGTTTTAATTTATGTTATTTTGATATAACTTAGACTTTTTGAATGATAAAAATCAAGAGGAATTTCAAAAAGAAGTGAAGGGTAGCCACAGGGAACCAAATGAGGTAAAAAACAAAGGAATTCATTGGCATGCGAAAATTTCACAGCCAAAAGAGCCCCCTTGCGAAAAGAGGCTTCCCCTGCAAAACCATTTCGCAGCCAAAAGGACCATGCTGCAAAACAAGCCTCCCCCTACGAAATCATTTCGCAGCCACAAGCCCACCTCCTACGAAATTTTTTGCAGTTGTGAAACACCTCTCAGGTGCACACGTGCCATTTCGCGGCTGCGAAATGAGTTGCGAAACCCTCCAAAGCCAAATTTCACTGCCACAAGCCTTCCCTCCGAAAAATTTCGCAGCTACGAAACCACCCCTAGGCACATGTGTGCCATTTCGCAGCCCCCCAAACCCATTTCGCAGCTACAAAATGAGCTGTGAAACACCATGTGAACACCCCATTTGGCTGCGAAATGGCCCTCCTCTTGCGAAAATCCCAACCATCATTTAAATACCAAATTAAATCTCTAAATTGATATGTTTCATTTCGCATAGGTATTTTGACCTGCGAAAAGCCCCTCCAAGTGCGAAATTGGACCAATTTAGAGCGCCATCTCCAAGGGAAGTCCAGAGGACATCCATCTGAGGTATAGCACCCCGCACACCTCTACCCATCCTCTCAAACTTCTTTGCTTCAGCCATGGCCAAAACAAGAGGAGCCAAGACCCCATCTCCATCAGCCCGCAACAGAGCATTGAGAGTCTCACCTGTGCAAGACATCATGACTGAACCTTCACAGCCACCTGCCATCCCACCCTCAATAGATGGAGGGTTGTCTAGTCCTCCTCTGAGACGATATCAGACCAGAAGACCACCCACTACACCAGGGGCAAGCTCTTCTCGTCCCAAGAAGTCAGCTAATTGCCCTCCTAAGAAGAAAGCCAGGATATCAGCTCCAGTAGAACCATCAAAGCCTCAGCCGATTACTACAGAGTCTCAAATTCTTTCTGGGATGACTCCTGAAGTGATTATCAGGCGGCCTATGGTTACTCAACCACCCATAGAGGGCAATTTGGATTGCCGGGCTAGGTCATTCCACTATAAGTTTTGTTTTGACAAAGAGACTTTCAGACACCAGCCAGAGCTCAGAGATTCATTCCATTTACTTTAGAGGTACCATTTGGAGCACCTGATGACTCCAAGGGATTTCTTTTATCCCCATGTAGCATTAGGCTTTTATCAGTCTATAACTATGCATCATGTCCGGGATCCTATTGTCATCCACTTCAGTATTGATGGACGTCATGGTATCTTGGGAGCCAAACACATAGCAGAGGCCCTGCGCATTCCTTATGAGCCAGCGCGTCTAGAGGATTATAAAGTGTGGGCTCATCCTTCTCAGAATGATATGGTTCATATACTGTTCAGGGGGACATCCACACGCTCATATCTTTTGAGGAATGAGCTCCCACCCAACATGTTTCTTGTAGATGCACTTCTATGCCATAACATATTTCCACTTCAGCATATGGTGCAGAGGAGGGGAGCTTTACTAGAGGCCTTGTTCCAGATATCAGAGGGATTTTTTTTTGGCCCTTATCATCTCATCATGACCGGTCTTCTTTACTTTGAAGAGAAGGTCCACATGAAGAAGCTACTGAGAGTGGATGCCATTCCACTACTATTCCCCGAGGTTGCTTTGTCAGATATTAGAGCACTTGGGGTATCCTTCTGAGCCTCAGCTTGAGCGTAGATGCATTTGTCGAGAGATATTCACTCTCGACAAATGGACTAGTATGACGACCTATGATGCACAGCTAGGAGCCCCAACTGGACCAGAGCATCCAAATATAGCACAGCCAGAGGACCCTCAACAGGCACAGCAGGTTGAGATACCTACGGACATCAGAGCACCTGCCCCTACAGTGCCTTCTACAGGACCTATGCCTGAGGTTGCATCTTTTGTTCCTCCTGCCACTCCCAGGACTCTCCCAATTGTACTAGCTACATCCGAGCCTCATCCATCTGAGTCTAGTATCGCCATATCTATTTCAGAGTTCAAAGGCCTATGTTATACTTTGCAGACATTGACCACTACTCAAAGCGTCCTTGCCCAGTAGATGGCGGCCATACGTGCACATTAGGATCAGCTCATCACCACCCAGACCTAGCATACTGCCATCCTTAGGCAGATACAACAACATTTGGGTATTCTATCGCCACCTGAGCACGACGTTATGCCTGGCCCATCAGAGCCTACAGATCCATCCCAGGGCCCTCCTCTAGTAGAGCAGACTATGCCCCCTGAGGAGACAACTACAGGACAGATAGAGGCATCCATCCTGAGCACCCAGACTTATACAACTGAGCCATCGTCTCCACCTAATACTCCCACCACCATCTTATCATTTATCTATTTTCTTTTCTGTATTTCTTTACTTTAATAGAACTCGTAATCCCATGTTTTTGATGTTTTATATATTGGGATTGGATGTATTACTTATTCTTGCTCCATAGTGTACTTTTTAAAAGTAATACATATCCATCATTTTTTAGTATACTTGGCATAATATCATTTTATTTCCTCTACTCATAATTTTTATTGTTTTTGAATCATGTGGTTTCTCCTAGACGACCCTAACTCCATGTCACTCAGGAGGTACTACTTCCTCCCTGTATTTTTAATCGCTTTTGCCACATTAAGGACAATGTTCAGCTTGGTTGGGGGGAAGAGAGTTAAGGAAGGAAGTTTTGCTTTTAATGCTAAGTTATTTTGGTAATTTAGTTGTTTTTGCGTAAATTTTAAAATTTTTAAGCTTTTATTCTACTCTCCATGGTTATAAAGGAAAAAATTTCAAACTAAAAAAGGAAGAAATTGAATTTTTTGTCTTTTTACTTGACTTAGAGTATGTATTATGCTTACTAAAGTTGACGAATTATTGAAACTTCTATTAAGATCAACCTTATGTCTTCCACTTTAAGCTATTCACACACTGTGCATAATAGGTTTCGATTATAAGATGAAAAACTATTTCACCCCCTGAACTTAGGAAAATTTAGACTTGGTACTTTTGACCTCATTTTAATAGTGTTGGGACACCTTATAAAAGGTCAATGAGCCTTTGAAAAAAAAGAGAAAGAAAGAAAGAAAAAATGTTTTACTTGCCTTGAAACCCAAGCAAGGTCTGAGGGGTATATGGTGAAAATCTTTAAAACCTGGTGCCCTAAGCCTTCATTGGTTGGGATTCACTGACGTTGATGCTCGTTACAAGGGTGAATAGGTGGAGTTTAACATATTGTAGGTGCTTGGGTATTAAAATTCATTCTCAAAAGTCCGGGGTAAAATCCGAGGAGTTAGTGGTTGAAAGATCCTTAAAGCTTGATGCCCTAAACCTTAATTGGCTGGGAGTCATCGATGGACCCCCGTTACATGGACAATTTAGAAAAGAATACCTTTAAGCCTTATACTCCTACAATTAAAAAATAAATAAAAATTATGAAACAAAAGGTGTGTTCTTAGCCTATTGAAGTTTGTCAGTTTGCTAAGTGTTGAAAAAGAACTAGGTTGGGGAGAGAGATAAGTTCAGCATACTATATTCGGAAACTAATAAGTAACACTTAGATTTTTATGGAAGAGTAAGATTTGGCTCTTCCCTTTGGAAGTGAAAATTATTTTGAAACTTAAACCTGCATAATGCTTTCTTTTCATGAATTGTGATTTGACAAGTTATTTGATAACTCTTGCTGAAGTTTGAGTTTTATATCTTTAATGTTCCATGTTAGAGTTTGATCATCATGCCACTTAAAATTTTTTGAAGTGATCGGCTTGATTGTGTAAATTATATTACTGTTTATTTTTCTTTTTCTCTCCTTCATTGTTAAGGGACTAGCAATATGTCGGTTGGAGAGAGTGATTACTACTCAAAAAGTGTTATTTTATAGTTTGTAATTAACTCTTTTAGACACTTTTGAGTACTAGTTATTACCTCTTAACTCAATTGACATGTTAAGGACCCTTGCAATTGTTTCTAATCAAATTGTGTCAAGTTTTGGTGTTTTTGATAGCTTTTTTATCACCAAAGCAATCCAAGATTGAGGAAAGTTCTATAGAATCCATGGCAAAGCAAATGGAAGCTCATTTACATGAAGAACCCAAGCTTTTGAGCTTTATAGTCCTTTGCCAAAAGTAAATCAAGAATGCAAGGAGGGAAAACAAAGAGAGAAATCTAGCATGAAGAAGTTCAAGAGGACATCAACTATTGGACACATTTTGATCACTTCCTAGAGTTCATTTCATGCATACTATATGTCGTTTCAAAGCTTGGGAAGTCAGGATTCCAACGCTTGAAACGGTACACAAATGAGACTTGAAATGAAGAAGTTATAGCCATTGGAAGCCAATTGCACCAAGTTAAAGGCAATCTCGCAAGTTGCGAAATCACAAAGTGCTAGTTGTGAAATTAGCCTTTTCTTGTGAAATGGAGACTTTCAGCTTGTGAAATTTTCGTAGCCCATGTTGCATGTTGCAAAATCCACCTGAGTGTTTCCAGTTGTTGTTTAAATCCCCATTTTCTCCTTGTAATCCACCAATAATAGGATTCCTTAGTTAGTAAGTAAGAAGAAAGGGTGAATAACCTCATATGTATATTTTGTAATTTTATTTACACAAGACATCTCGGGAGCTTGTTCTCAGAGACCAACTTTTTGTATAGTTTTGAAGGAAGTAATACACAGAGCTTTGCTCTACCTTACCTACGCATTTTGATTGTATTTTTCTCACTAGCAAAACAAGCTCTGAGGATGTTTTCTCAAAGAATGAGTGGCTAGGCGTTTTGTCTCTTGGAGTTAAGGAAGCTGGGTAAGGTGCCGAATGCAAAAATTAGAAGTTTTATTGTTTCAATTTTTAATGAAGAGAAAGTGTGATGCGTTAATGGTTTCTATGTTTTTAGTTAACTTAAAACGCATTCAAATCATGTGGGCCAACACTTGGTAAGGCAAGTGATCTCTGTCCATTGAGATACAATAGTTTATCTCTTACGAGCCTTTGGGAGGTGGTTCAAAGGTAGGATTTTCTAGAATAGCCAACACTTGGTAAGCTTTTAGACTCTAAGGAGACATCCATTAGTTATCTCTTGCGAGCTTTTAAAGGAAAATGCAAGGTTAAGGATCACCTTGAATGGAAAATGCTAGGTGAGAGGCACGAGCCATTGCAAGATGAATCAGTGAGAGGGATTTAGTGTTTGAATCCATAAAAGGGAAGCATCTGTACCACACCGGTTCGAGAAATAACTATATGTTAAATCTCCAATGCGAGGAAAAGATTCAAGTGACCGGAACTCTATTTTTGTAATAAGAGCCTGACCCTAGTGATCCAAAAACTCCAAGAAACACTTTTCTTTATAAGTAATTTCAATTACTATTTTTGGTTAGCTTAAAAGCAATCCTTTTTAAACCAAAGTTTATGTTTTCTTCTAAAGCTAACCTTGAAATGAAAAAGCACCGATTCAACTTTGAATTAATATCAGTTGCAAGTTGAAAACCCTTCCCAGTGAACGATCCTAGAGCCACTATGCTATGCTAGCTGAGGCTATCCTAGTACATGGTGATATAGGTTATAAATTTTGTTGATTACTCTCGTCTGAGGACCGAAATCAAGGTACACCAGTTGATTGAGCACCAATCAATAAGACATACACTAGTTGGGCATGGAATCAGTTGTGGATGCTACAAATAGCATAAGGCTATGGATGAAATGAATGACTTTGGGTTATGAGCTCAAAGCTCTAAATGTTATGAATAACTTAAAGTTGTGGATAATATGAATGACTTAGGATCTTGTGAGCCCTCAAGAATGTATGAACTACTTAGGCTGAGGGTGATAGAAACGATTCTTAGTTATGAACCCATGGCTCTAAATGCTATGAAAAACTTAGCATTGCGGATGAGATGAACTACTTTACATCATGAGCATTGGTCTCAAGATGTTATGAACAGCTAAGGGTTGTGGATGATATGCATGATACTATGTTGTGGGCTCAAAGCTCTAGATGTTTTGAACAATTTAGAGTTGTGGATGATATGAACTATTCTGGGTTGTGAACTCAAGGCTTTAGATGCTATGAGTACCTCATGGTTAAGGATGACATACACGATTCCAGGTGGTGAGCTCAAACCTCTAAATGCTATAAATAGCTATGGACATTGGATGATATGAATAATTCTACGTCATGTGCTCAAGCCTCTAGATTCTATGAATGGCTCAGGGTTGTAGATAACACGAATAACTTCGAGTCATGAGTAGAGGGTTCTAGATGCTCTGAAGAGCTTAGGTCTGTGGTTCACATGAATGACTATGGGTCACAAGCTCAGGATTCTAGATGCTATGAACAACTCATGCCATTGGATGACATGAGCTACTCTGGGTCGTTAGCTCATGGCTTTAGATGTTATGAACAACTCAGGATTATGGAAGATATGAACGAATCAAGATCCTATGAGTTCAGGCCTTTAGATCATATGAACAACTCAGGGTTATGGTTGACATTAATTACTATGGGTCATGGGTTTATGGCTCTAAATTCTATGAATAAATTAGGGTTGTAGTTCATATGAACATCTTTGGGACATGAGCTCGAGGCTGTAGATGCTATGAAAACTTAAGGCTATCGATGACATGAACTTTGCTAGGTCATGAGCTAAGGTCTCTATATACTATGTACAACTCACAAAGGTGGATGATATGCACAATTCTAGGTCGTGAGCTCAAGGATATAAATGATATGAATAGCTCAGGTTTGTAAATGATATGAACAATTTTGGGTTGTGAACTCAAGGCCCTAGATGTTATGAACAATTCAGGGCTATGGATGAAATGAATGACTATGGGTTATGAGCTAAGGGCTCAAGATGATATGAATAACTAAGGGTTATGGATAACATTAACGACTTCGGGTCCTAAGCTTAGAGCTATAGATCTTATGAAGAGCTCAGGACTGTAGAGGACATGAATGACATCAAGTCATGAGCTAAGGGCTCGAGATGCTATCAACAACTCAACGCTATGGTTGACATGAATGACTATGGGTCATGCGTTGAGGGCTCTAGATGCTACGAGCAACTTAGGGCCATGGATGACATGAATTACTCCGAGTCGTGAGCTCAAGGCTCTAGATAGTATAAACAGCTTAAGATTGTAGATGACATGAGCTACTCTAGGTTGTAAGCTTAAGGCTCTAGATTCTGTGATTAACTTAGGGTTGTCGATGATATTAACGATTTAGGATCCAGTAAGATCAGGCCTCTAGATGCTATGACTAGCTCAGGGTTGTGGATGATATGAATAATTCTTGGTCGTGACCCCATGACCCTAAATGCTATGAATATCTCAGGGCTATGGATGACATGAATGACTTTGGGTTGTAAGCTCAAAATTCTAGATGTTATGAATAGCTCAAGTTTGTGTTTGACATGAATGAATATGGGTCATGAGCTCAAGGCTTTAGATGTTATGAACAGCTCAGGGTTGCGGATGATAAGAACAACTCGAGATCCTGTGAGCTCAGGCCTTTAGATTCTATGAATAGCTCAAGGCTGAAGATGATATGAACGATTCTAGGTTGTGAACTCA
Organism: Vitis labrusca; assembly: GCA_011039315.1. Taxonomy (NCBI): domain Eukaryota; kingdom Viridiplantae; phylum Streptophyta; class Magnoliopsida; order Vitales; family Vitaceae; genus Vitis; species Vitis labrusca. The sequence goes on along the minus strand of JAAKHE010000031.1, from coordinate 1,205,534 downwards.
AGGCTCTAGATGCTATGAATAGTTTAGGGTTGTGGATAAAATAAACAACTTTAGGTCGTGAGCTTAGGGCTTGAGATGGTATGAACAGCTCAGGGTTGTGGATAACATGAATGAATCCAGGTCATGTCCTCTAGGCTATAAATCCTATGAACAACTCAAAGCAATGGATGACATGAAAAACATTGGATCATGAGCTTAGGGCTCGAGATGATATCAACAGCTCAAGGTTAATGCTGACATGAACGACTATGGGTCATGAGCTGAGGGCTTTGGATGCTATAAATAACTTTAGGCAATTGATCACATGAATGAATTTGAGTCATCAGCTCAAGGCTCTAAATAGTATGAATAGCTCAAGGTTGTGGATGACATGAGCTACTCCGTGCTGTGAGCTCAGGGCTTTAGATGCTATGATCAATTGAAGGTTGGGGATGATAAGAATGACTTAGGATCTTGTGGGCTCAGGCCTTTAGATGTTATGAACGATTCTTGGTTGTGAGACTATGGCCCTAAAGGCTTTGAATAGCTCAGGGTTGTGAATGACATGAACAACTATAGGTCATGAGCTTAAGGTTCTAGATGTTATGAATAGCTTAGGTTTGTGGATGACATGAATGAGTCTCAGTCTTCAACTCAAGGCTTTGGATGCTTTGAATAGTCAGGGTTGTGGATAATAAGAATGACTCGAGATCCTATTAGCTTAAGCCTCTAGATGCTATGAACAACTCAAGATTGAGGATGATGTCAACAATTCTTAGTTGTAAGCCTATGGATTTAAATGCTATGAATAGCTCAGTGCTGTGGTAGACATGACGAACTATGGGTCATGAGCGCAGTGTTATAGATGTTTTGAATAGGTTAGGATTATAGTTGACATGAATGAATCCAAATGTTGAGTTTAAAGCTCTAAATGGTGTGAATAACTTAAGGCTATGGCTTAAATGAACGATTCCGAGTCGTGAGCTCAAGCCTCTAGATACTATGGACAGCTCAGGGATAAGGATGATATGAACTATTCTTAGTCGTGAGCCTCTAGCTAAAAATGCTATGAACAGCTCAGGGTTGTAGTTGACATGAATGACTTTTGGTCATGAGCTTAAGGCTCTAAATGCTATAAACAACTCAGAACTATGGTCAACTCGAGGTCATAAGCAGAGGCCTCTAGATTCTATGAACAACTTTGGGTTGAGGATGCTATGAGCAATTCTAAGTCACGAGCCTATGGCTCTAAGTGCTATTAAAAGCTTAGGGTTGTAGTTGACACGAATGACTCTGGGTCATGAGCTTAAGGCTCTAAATCTTATGAATAACTCATCACATGGCTAAAATGAATGACTCTATGTTGTGAGCTCGGGCCTCTAGATGATATGAGAAGCTTTGGGTGAGTATGATATGAACAATTCGAGAACGTGAGCCTATGGTCTAAATGCTATGAATAGCTAAGGGTTTTAGATGACTTGAACAACATCAGGTCATGAGCTCAGGACTATAAATGCTATGAACATCTCAAGGCTGTGGTTGAAAAGAATCAATCTGGGCTATGAGCTTAGAGCTCTAGATGCTATGAAAAACTTAAGGTTATAGATTACATGAAATGACTTTAGATCATGAGCTCAAGGCTCTAAATGCTATGAACAGCTTAAGGCTATGAATGACATGAGCTACACTAGGTCATAAGCTTAATGATTTGAATGCTATGACCAACCCAGGATTATGGATGATAGAAATGACTCAGGATCCAGTGAGCTGAGTAATCTAGATGCTATAAACAACTTAGGATTATGGATGTTATGAACGATTCTTGGTTGTGAGCCCATGACCCTAAAAGCTCTAAATAACTTAGGGTTATGGTTGATATGAACTACTCTGGGTCATGTGGTTGACATGAATGAATCTGGGTCATAAGCTCTGCGCTCTTGATGCTATGAATAGATCAATGTAGTAGATGATATGAGAGACTCAGGATCCTATGAGCTAACGCCTCTAGATTGTATGAACAACTTAGGGTTGTGGATGGTATGAATGATTCTGCATCATGATCTCAAGGATGTGGATAACCTAAACAAATCTAGGTCATGAGATCAAGGTTGTAGATACAATGAGCAGGTCCGAGTTGTTGTTGACATGAACGACTCGAGGTCGTGAGCTTAAGGCTCTAAAAGCTATGAATAGTTGACGGTAATATGCATCATTAGGGAACCTGTGTGCTGAAGGCTCTAGAAGCTATCAATAACTCAAGGTTCTGATTGACATAAACGACTGTAGGTTATGAGCTCTAAGCTTCAGATACTATGAACAACTCAGGGTTATGGATGACATGAATGACTCAGGCTCATGAGCTCAGAACTTTAGATACTATGAACAACTTAGGGTTATGGTTGACAAGAATGACTCCAAGATCTGAACTCAGGGATCTAGATGCTATGAATAGCTCAGGACTATAGATGATAAGACCAACTTCGGGTAGTAAGCTTAGGGTTCTAGATGTTATGAATAGCTCATAGCTCTACATGACATGAACAACTTTGGGTCATGTGCTCAGAGCTCTAGTTACTTTGTGATTCGTTGCCCAGCCGGGTCTTTTAATCAAAAACATTTATAAAACCTATGACCTTATACTGGCGTAGCAAAGCTACTATAGTATAGCAGTTCTAGGGTCGAACTCAGGGATGGGTTTTCACTCTATCAGTGACAGACTCTAAATTAGAAATTGATTCTGATGATTTCCTTTAGCACAAACTTGAAATTTAAAAGAAAATAAAATTGTTTTGAAAGTGGTGATTTAAACTAAACTCACATAGAACTAAGTAAAAAGTGGAAGAAAGAAAGTCTCTTGGAGCTAAAGGTTGCTAGGTTCAAGTTCCAGATGCAAAGTGGAAAATTCCGGATTTTTCTCCTCGCATTGGGGATTTAACCTATAGTTATTTCCCGAACCGGTATAGGTTTGACAATGAAGTTTTAATCC
>JAAKHE010000031.1:1178413-1191275 GCA_011039315.1 Vitis labrusca | reverse complement strand
GGAAAACATCCTCAGAGGGTGTTTGGCTTGCAAGAAAATAGAAAATAGAAGAGAGAAAAAGAAAGCAAAAGAGATCTCTGTATTTCACTAAGTAACAAATTTACATAAGTTGGTCTCCTGGAGAAAGCTCCCCGAAAGATGATTTTCAGTGATTACAAGAGAATTTATATGGGAAGGTAATTTTACCTTTCCTTGGATACTTCCTAGCTAAGGAATTACATGAGTGGTTGAATACAAGGAGAAAATGGAAATTTAGACACAAAAATATCAGAAGAAAAAGAGTCGGCAAAAATATCCAATTTTCGCATGCTGGAGTTCCAATTTCGCACTTTGATTTGAGGTGTGCGAAATTTTCGCACAGTGGACTGAGGAATTCGCACCTTGATTTCCATCGTGCGAAATTGTCCTTCAGCTTGATGCAGTTGTCTTCCGAAGGCCATATCTTTCTCATTTCAGCTCCAAATCATACATAGTTTGAACCGTTAGATTCTTGACTTTCTGAGATTTGAAATGGTATATAGAATGTAAAAAATGGACTTCATAAAGTGCTCCAAAAGTGCAATGAAAGACTGCAGCTGTGTCCCCTGTTTTCATCCCCTGTTTTCCTCTTCTCCATTGTTTCTACCTTGTATACTTTGAACGACTAAGGCAAAGGATTATGAGGCTCCATAGCTTGATTTCTTCATAAATTTAAGCTTTCAAAAGCTTTGCCATGAACTATAAATAGCTCTCCCTCATTCTTAAATTGCTTTGGTGAGCATAAAGCTATCAAAAAGCAACAAAACTTAACACAATTGTTAGAAACGATTGCAAGGGTCCCTAACATGTTAATTAGGTTAAAAGGTAATAATTACTACTCAAGGGTGTTTAAAAGAGCTAATTACAAGCTACAAAATAGCATGTTTTGAGTAGTAATCAGGGGCACAATATGGGGCCTTATAACCAACTGCTTAAGTGGGGGCAGGATGCATGAGGGTGCACTCATCCTTGGGGGATGCATTCTATCCCTCATGGATAGGTATGCATTGGGATTACCCCCTTGACCTTGTTGAGAATTCTGATCCTCTGGTGGAGGGTCCATGATATTTACACAGATATCCAACTCTGTGTCTTGAGGATTCTCAATCCTTACTAATCTTCCCTCTTGGTCCCTAATCCAATAGGGCATGCACAAGTTACAATTCCTGTAATAATAATAAAAAAAAAAACAACAACAACAAGGAAACTAGAAAAAAAAAATTAAAGTTAGGAATAAAATGAAAATAAACCTAACAAGAATTAAATGAAAGGAAATGAAGTTAATGAAAGAGGAATTCACCAAACTTGTGATGGATTCACAAGTAGCCTCTAAAAGGTTGCATCACTGTATTGTGGCACCATCCCCGGCAACGGCGCCATTTGATTCGTTGCCCAGCCGGGTCTTTTAATAAAAAACATTTATAAAACCTATGGCCTTATACTGGCGTAGCAAAGCTACTATAGTATAGCAGTTCTAGGGTCGAACTCAGGGATGGGTTTTCACTCTATCAGTGACAGACTCTAAATTAGAAATTGATTCTGATGATTTCCTTTAGCACAAACTTGAAATTTAAAAGAAAATAAAATTGTTTTGAAAGTGGTGATTTAAACTAAACTCACATAGAACTTAGTAAAAAGTGGAAGAAAGAAAGTCTCTCGGAGCTAAAGGTTGCTAGGTTCAAGTTCCAGATGCAAAGTGGAAAATTCCGGATTTTTCTCCTCGCATTGGGGATTTAACCTATAGTTATTTCCCGAACCGGTATAGGTTTGACAATGAAGTTTTAATCCATAAAAAGTCACTAGAGATGGTGGTCAAGGTCCATTAATGGCTTAAGACACTATGGGCTATCACCTTGAATCACTTTCCAATGGCTCGTACATGATAACTAATGGACTGATATGGATCTAGCAATAAGCATCCACAGAGACCTTAAGCTTACCATGTATTGGCCAGTCAAAGTGATTCGAAGGGATTTAAGGCAAAACCTTGGCTTTAAAAACCATTTATGGACTCCAACTACCTAAATTTAATGCACGGAAACTTTCCATGCTTTAATCTGGACTTTTCACCTAGCTTCCTTTACTCCAAGAAACTATTGGTTTAGCCTCTCATCCTCTGGGAAAACATCCTCAGAGGGTGTTTGGCTTGCAAGAAAATAGAAAATAGTAGAGAGAAAAAGAAAGCAAAAGAGATCTCTGTATTTCACTAAGTAACAAATTTACATAAGTTGGTCTCCTGGAGAAAGCTCCCCGAAAGATGATTTTCAGTGATTACAAGAGAATTTATATAGGAAGGTAATTTTACCCTTCCTTGGATACTTCCTAGCTAAGGAATTACATGAGTGGTTGAATACAAGGAGAAAATGGAAATTTAGACACAAAAATATCAGAAGAAAAAGAGTCGGCAAAAATATCCAATTTTCGCACGCTGGAGTTCCAATTTCGCACTTTGATTTGAGGTGTGCGAAATTTTCGCACAGTGGACTGAGGAATTCGCACCTTGATTTCCATCGTGCGAAATTGTCCCTCAGCTTGATGCAGTTGTCTTCCGAAGGCCATATCTTTCTCATTTCAGCTCCAAATCATACATGGTTTAAACCGTTGGATTGTTGACTTTCTGAGCTTTGAAATGGTATATAGAATGTAAAAAATGGACTTCGGAAAGTGCTCCAAAAGTGCAATGAAAGACTGCAGCTGTGTCCCCTGTTTTCCTCTTCTCCATTGTTTCTACCTTGTATACTTTGAACGACTAAGGCAAAGGATTATGAGGCTCCAAATCTTGATTTCTTCATAAATTTAAGCTTTCAAAAGCTTTGCCATGAACTATAAATAGCTCTGCCTCATTCTTAAATTGCTTTGGTGAGCATAAAGCTATCAAAAAGCACCAAAACTTAACACAATTGTTAGAAACGATTGCAAGGGTCCCTAACATGTTAATTGGGTTAAAAGGTAATAATTACTACTCAAGGGTGTTTAAAAGAGCTAATTACAAGCTACAAAATAGCATGGTTTGAGTAGTAATCACTTTGAATAGCTCCGAGTTATAGAGGACATGAACGACTCCAAGTCATGAGCTCAATGTTCTAGATGCTATGAAATGCTCAGGATTGTGGATAATATAAATGAATCTAGGTTGTGAGTTCAAGGCTCTAGATGTTGTGAGCAGATCAGGACTATGGTTGACATGAATGACTTCAAGTCATGTGCTCTGAGCTCTGGATGCTATGAAAAGATTAAGGTTGTTAATGACATGAACAACTCTAAGTTGTGAGCTCAGGGCCATTTATGCTATAAGTAACTTAGGGTTATGGTTCAAATGAATGACTCTAGGTCTTGAGCTTAAGGCACTAGATGCTATGAACAACTTAGAGTTATGGTTAAGAGGAATAACTCCAGGTCATGAGTTTAGGGCTTTAGATGCAATGAACAGCTCAGGGTTATGGATGACATAGGTTACTTTACATTGTTAGCTTTGGGCTCTGGATGGTATGAATAGCTCAGGTCATGTGCTTAGGGCTCTTGATGCTATGAACAACTCAGGGTTGCTGATTGCATAAAATAATTTGGGTTGTGAGCTCAAGGCTCAAGATGCTACGAAGAGCTCAAGGTTGTGGATGAGATCAACTACATTAAGTCGTGAGCTCAAGGCTCTAGATGCTACGAACAACTCTATGCTATGGATGACATGAGCTACTCTGTGTCGGGATCTCAAGGGTTTAGATACTACAAACAACTCTGAGCTATTATGGAAATAAATGACTCCGGGTCATGATCTTAGGTCTTTAGATGCTATGAACCCCTTCGGGCTATGGATAACATGGAATTCTTTTGGTTGTGAGCTCAAGGTTTTAGCTACTATGAATAGCTCTAGGCTATGGATTACATGAACAACTTTGGGTCGAGAGCTCAAGGCTTTGAATGCTATTAACAGCTCACAATTTTGAATGACATGAGCTACTATAGGTCATGAGCTTAGGACTCCAGATTTTATGAACAGCTCTAGACTTTGGTAGATGTGAATGACTCCCGATTATGAGCTTTGGCCTCTTAATGCTATGAACAGTTTAAGGTTGTCAATGACATGAAACACTATAGGTCATGAGCTCAGGGCTCTTGATGTTATGAACAACTCAAGGCTATGGATGATATGATCTACTCTGGGTTGTGAGCTCAGGACTCTAGGTGCTATGAATCGCTCAAGCCTATGGATCACATTAGCTACAATGGATCATGAGCTCAAGGCTCTAGATGCTATAAATAGCTTTAGGCTGTGGTTGACTTGAACGACTCTTTGTCGTGAGCTAAGGTCTGTAGATGCTATGAAGAACTTATGGTTCTAAATGACATGAATGACTCGGGGTTGTGAACAAAGAACTATAGATGCTATGAATATCTCAAGGTTGTGGTTTACATGAATGACCCTAGGTCATGAACTCAGGGTTTAGATGCTATGAAGAGTTCAGGGCTATCAATGATATGAAGCAATCAGAGTCATAACCTTAAGGCTCTAGATGCTACGAATAGCTCAAGGTGGTTGAAGACATCAAAGACTCTGGGTCATGAGCTCAAGCCACTAGATTCTATGATTATCTCAAGGCTGTGGAAAATATGAACAAGCCTAGGTCTTGTGCTTAAGGCTCTAGATGCTATGAACAACTCTATGTTGTGGTTGACATGAATGACACAGGGTCCTGAGCTCAAGGGTTTAGATAGTATGAACAACTAAGGGCTTCCGATGACATGAACCACTATAGGTCTTAAGATCAGGGCTTTAAATGCTATGAACAACTCTAGGCTATCAATGATATGAAAGACTCTAGGTCATGAGCTTAGGGCTCGTGATTTTATTAAGAGCTTAGGATTGTGGATGACATGAAGGACTCTAGGTTGTGAGCTCAAAGCTTTAGATGCTATGAACAACTTTGTGCTATGGTTGACATGAACAACTCATAATTGGGAAATCAAAGCTCAAGATGTTATTAGCAGCTTAGGGCTGTTGATGACATAAAAGACTACGGGTCATTAGCTCAGGGCTCTTAATGCTATGTGATTACTACTCAAAAAGTGTTATTTCATAGCTTGTAATTAACTCTTATAAACACTTTTGAGTAGTAGTTATCACCTTTTAACCCAATTAACATATTAAGGACCCTTGCAATCAATTCTAATCAAATTGTGTTAAGTTTTGGTGTTTTGATAGCTTTTTGATCACCAAAGCAATCCGAGATTGAGTAGAGTTCTTTGGAATCCATGGCAAAGATGTCCGGACACACCATCGGAGGGCGGCGGAACATGGGCTGTAGCAAGGCTTGCTCACTTTAGTCAATGATCAGGACAACATATTCGGATAGGATTTGCTATCGTCCGGGGTGTGATGTTCACGAGTGTCGTGTGCTTCTCCCTGAGAAAGTCTGGATAGGGGAGCGCGCCACATGTCCTCTTGGGGAATCCGGATGGAGTTGCTCCGGATAGCGATGCGCGACATAGCTCATTCCACCCGGGTAGGAATTCTATCCGGCCGACTTTCCACCTTCTCCGGATATTTAACATCCGGAATTCCGTCCGCCGGCATTCCACCTTCTCCGAATATCTCACAGCCGGATGGGAGAGGAGGACATTTCAACTTCCCCGGTCAAACATGTCCGGATCTTCCGATAGCGCTTACTCGAAGAGCATCCACATCAGCCAATTCAGATTCCCCGGACAGCTTAGCTCGTCAGACACTCGCGATTTGTCGGATCTATTTCCGCCCACAATCAAAAAGCAAACTCTGATAATACTGACGACAAAGTCTCCATTTTACATAGTGCAATGGAATTTCTCCTGAAGCTTCCTGATATTTCCGACCGACTTTTTTGAGATATTTTTCTTTAGATATTTGATGTCTAAATCCCCAAACTCTCCTTGTAACCCACCTATCATAGGATTCCTTAGTCTTTAAGTAAGAAAAAAGGGTGAATAACCTCATATATATAGTTTGTAATTTTCTTTACACAAAATATAGAATAGAAAAAAGGGTCGGGATCTTGTTCTCGGACGCATCCTTTGTACAATTTTGCAAGAAATATATTTTACAGAGCACTTGCTCTGTTTCTCCTATATATTTTTGTTTTCTCATTCTTTTTCTTACTAGCCAAACAAACTCTGAGGAAGTTTCCTCAGAGAATGAGTGGCTAGACTTTTAGTTCCTTGGAGCTAAGGTTGCCGGGAAAGGTTCCAAGTGCAAGAATTTATAGCTTTGTGGTTTCAGCCATTAAAGAAGAGAAAGTGTGATCCTTTAATGATTTTTGTGTTTTTAGCTAACTTAAAACACCTTCAATTCACTTCAGCCAACACGTGGTAAGGCAAGTGATCTCCGCCCATGGAGATGCACTAGTTTACCTCTTGCGAGGTTTTGGGAAGTGACTTGAAGGTAGGATTTTCTAGAATTGCCAACACTTGGTAAGCTTTTGGACTCCAAGGAGACATCCATTAGTTATCTCTTGCGAGCTTGAGAAGGGAAGTCCAAAGTTAAAGATCACCTTGAATGGCAAATGCTAGGTGAGAGGCACGAGCCATTGCAAGTTGCATCAGTGAGAGGGAATTAGAGCTAAAATCCATTTAAAGGATACATCTGTACAACACCGGTTAGAGAATTGACTATGTTAATTCTCTAATGCGAGGAAATGAACCAAATGACCGGAGCTCTGTTTTTGCATAAGGAACCTCCCTGTGAACCCAAAACCTCGTTTAACCAAAGTTTGTGTTTTATTTCTTAAGCTAACCTTGAAATGAAAAAGCACCAATTTAACTTTGAATTGGTATCAGTTGTGAGTTGAAAACCCTTCCCAGTGAACGATCCTAGAGCCACTATGCTATATTAGCTAAAGCTATCCTAATGCATGGTGATATAGGTTATAAATTTTGTTGATTACTCTCTCAATCAAAGAGCACCAGCTGGACATGAATCAGCTGAGACACCAATTGGGAACGAATCAAATGGCGTCGTTGCCGAGGAAGGTGCCAACTTTATAGTGATATTATTTCAGCGTACTTGTGGTTTTCATCACAAGTTTGGTGAGTTTTCTCTCATTTTACTAACTCTTTTAGTTATCTCTTTTACTCGTTCATATTCTAGCATAGCTTTTAATTTAGTTTTAGTTAATCGAACTCTTTTTGGTAGTTTTGTTTTTGTTTTCCTCTGTTTTTGTGTTTTTTTTCTCTTTGTTATAGTTGATACTAGTTGTGTATGCCAAAGTGGATACGAGATAGTGGAGGAAGGCTTGTTAAACTTGAAACACCTCATAACAAGGAGTTGGAATTGAGCTTGAACATCATGGAAACTACACCTGAGGATCAGCATAGTCACCATGGTCATCAGGACAATCCCAATGAATTCAGATCAATGAGGGACCGTATGCATCCACCTCGTATGAGTGCACCATCATGTATAGTGCCCCCTACAGAGCAGCTAGTGATCAGACCCCATATTGTGCCACTTCTACCAACTTTCCATGGAATGGAAAGTGAGAATCCCTATGCCCATATCAAGGAATTTGAAGATGTTTGTAATACATTCCAAGATGGAGGAGCTTCTATCGACCTAATGAGGCTTAAATTATTTCCTTTTACTTTAAAGGATAAGGCCAAGATTTGGCTTAATTCTTTAAGGCTAAGGAGTATCCGTACTTGGACTGATTTACAAGCTGAATTCCTCAAGAAGTTCTTTCCTACTCACAGAACAAATAGCTTGAGAAGGCAAATTTCAAACTTCTCAGCTGAAGAGAATGAGAAATTCTATGAGTGTTGGGAAAGATACATGGAAGCCATTAATGCTTGTCCTCACCGTGGCTTTGATACATGGTTGTTGGTGAGTTATTTCTATGATGGGATGTCTTCCTCAATGAAGCAACTCCTCAAAACAATGTGTGAAGGGGATTTCATGAGTAAGAATCCTGAGAAAGCTATGGATTTCTTGAGTTATGTAGCTGAAGTCTCAAGGGGATGGGATGAACCGCATAGAGGAGAAGTGGGAAAGATTAAGTCTCAGCCAAATGCTCTTCATGCTAAGGCTGGGATGTACACCTTGAATGAAGATGTTGATATGAAAGCAAAATTTGCAGCTATGACAAGAAGAGTGAAGGAGCTAGAACTGAAAAAGATGCATGAAGTGCAAGCTGTTGCTGAAACACCAGTGCAAGTAAAGCCATGTTTTATTTGTCAATCTTATGAACACTTAGTGGAGGAGTGGCCTACAATTCCAGTTGCTAGAGAAATGTTTGGAGAACAAGCAAATGTCATTAGATAATTCAAGCCCAATAGCGATACTTCGTATGGCAATACTTACAACTCAAGTTGGAGGAATCATCCAAATTTTTCATGGAAGCCAAGAGCACCTTAGTACCAACAGTCGGCTCAACCATCTCAACCATCTCAACCATCCCAACAAGCTTCAAGTCTTGAACAAGCAATAGTGAATCTCAACAAGGTTGTGGGAGATTTTGTTGGAGACCAAAAATCCATCAACTCTCAACTCAGTCAAAGAATTGACAGTGTAGAGAATACTTTGAATAAAAGGATGGATGGGATGCAAAATGACTTATCTCAGAAGATATATAATCTCCAATACTCAATCTCAAGGCTCACTAATTTGAACACAGTGCAAGAGAAGGGTAGATTTCCTTCTCAACCTCACCAAAACCCCAAGGGTATCCACGAAGTGGAAACTCATGAGGGAGAATCTTCACAGGTGAGAGATGTTAAAGCCTTGATCACTCTAAGGAGTGGTAAAAATGTTGAGTCACCAACACCCAAGCTATATGTTGAAGAGAAGAAAGAAGAAGAGACAAAGAAGAGGAAGGAAATGAAAGGAAAGAAGAAAGATACCAGTGAAGGGAAGGAGGACCGTGATTCAACAGTGAATGCAAATCCGGAGAAATAACTTATTAAGGAAGAATTGATGAAGAAATGAACATCTCTACCTTTTCCTCAAGCTTTGCATGGGAAAAAGGGGATAAAAAATGCATCAGAAATCCTTGAAGTATTAAGGCAAGTGAAGGTCAACATTCCATTGCTAGACATGATTAAGCAAGTTCCATCATATGCAAAGTTCCTAAAGGACCTGTGTACTATCAAAAGAGGGTTGAATGTGAATAAGAAAGCCTTCTTGACTGAGCAAGTGAGTGCCATCATACAATGCAAATCCCCTTTGAAGTACAAAGATCTGGGATGTCCTACCATTTCAGTTATGGTTGGAGGAAAGGTAGTGGAAAAAGCTTTGTTAGATTTGGGAGCAAGTGTGAATTTGTTACCATACTCTGTTTATAAGCAATTGGGACTTGGTGAATTAAAGGCAACATCAATCACTCTATCTTTAGCTGATAGGTCAGTGAAAATTCCAAGGGGGATAATCGAGGATGTTTTAGTTCAAGTTGATAATTTCTACTATCCAGTAGATTTTGTTGTTCTTGATATTGATCCTTTAGCTAAGGAAGCTAATTATGTTCCTATCATCCTTGGAAGGCCATTTCTTACTACTTCGAGTGCAATCATAAATTGTAGGAATGGACTTATGCAACTCACTTTTGGCAACATGACACTTGAGCTTAATATCTTTCATATGTCAAAGAAGCTAATTACTCCGGAAGAAGAAGAAGGTCCAGAAGAGGTATGCATTATTGATACTCTAGTGGAGGAGCATTGTGATCAGAATATGCAAGACGAGTTGAATGAAAGTCTTGAGGATCTTGAAGAAGGGTTGTTTGAACCCGCTGATGTCCTTGCTACTCTACAAGGTTGGAGGAGGAAAGAAGAGATCCTACCTCTATTCAATAAAGAGGAGGGACGAGATGATGTAACAGAAGAATTCCCGAAGCTCAATTTGAAACCTCTGCCCATGGAGTTAAAATATACATACCTGGAATAAAATAACGAATGTCCTGTTGTTATATCTTCATCTCTTACCGGTCATCAGGAGATTTCTCTACTTGAAGTTCATAAGAGGTGCAAGAAAGCAATAGGATGGCAAATATCTGACTTGAAAGGAATCAGTCCTTTGGTTTGTACACATCACATATATATGGAGGAAGAAGCTAAACCAATTCGTCAACCTCAAAGAAGATTGAATCCTCATTTACAAGAAGTGGTGCGAACTGAGGTACTGAAGCTACTCCAAGTGGGTATTATTTATCCCATATCTGACAGCCCTTAGGTGAGTCCTACTCAAGTGGCACCAAAGAAGTCAGGGATTACTGTGGTTCAGAATGAAAAAGGAGAAGAAATTGCTACACGCCTCACTTCAGGTTGGAGGGTGTGTATTGACTATAGGAAATTGAATGTTGTGACAAGGAAAGATCATTTTCCACTCCCGTTTATTGATCAGGTGCTGGAGAGAGTCTTTGGCCATCCTTTCAATTGTTTCTTGGACGGATACTCAGGGTATTTCCAAATTGAAATTGATATTGAAGATCAGGAGAAGACCACTTTCACATGTCTGTTTCGAACATACGCCAACAGAAGAATGCCTTTTGGTTTATGCAATGCACCTGCAACATTCCAAAGATGTATGCTTAGTATCTTCAGTGATATGGTGGAGTGAATTATGGAGGTTTTCATGGATGATATCACCATATATGGAGGTACATTTGAAGAATGCTTAGTCAATTTGGAAGCGGTTCGATTCGTTCCCACATAGTGTCTCAGCTGATTCATGTTGAGCTGGTGCTCTTTGATTGAGAGAGTACTCAACAAAATTTATAACCTATATCACCATGCATTATGATAGCTTAGCTAATATAGCATAGTGGCTCTAGGATCGTTCACTGAGAAGGGTTTTCAACTCACAACTGATACCAATTCAAAGTAAATTGGTGCCTTTTCATTTCAAGGTTAGCTTAAGAAATAAAACACAAACTTTGTTTAAATGAGGTTTTGTTTAAAGCTAACTAAAAAGAAAGTAATGGAAATTACTTATGAAGAAAAACATTCCTTAGAGGTTTAGGTGCACATGCGAGGTTCCTTATGCAAAAATAGAGCTCCGGTCATTTGGTTCATTTCCTCACATTAGAGAATTAACATATAGTCAATTCTCTAACCGGTGTTGTACAGAGGTATCCTTTAAATGGATTCCAGCTCTAATTCCCTCTCACTAATGCAACTTGCAATGGCTCGTGCCTCTCACCTAGCATTTGCCATTCAAGGTGATCTTTAACTTTGGACTTCCCTTCTCAAGCTCGCAAGAGATAACTAATGGATGTCTCCTTGGAGTCCAAAAGCTTACCAAGTGTTGGCAATTCTAGAAAATCCTACCTTCAAGTCACTTCCCAAAAGCTCGCAAGAGGTAAACTAGTGCATCTTCATGGACGGATATCACTTGCCTTACCAAGTGTTGGCTTAAGTGAATTGAAGTTGTTTTAAGTTAATTAAAAAACATAGAAATCATTAAAGGTTCACACTTTCTCTTCATTAATGGCTGAAACCACAAAGCTACTAATTCTTGCACTTGGAACGTTTCCCGACAACCTTAGCTCCAAGGAACTAAAAGTCTAGCCACTCATTCTCTGAGGAAACTTCCTCAGAGCTTGTTTGGCTAGAAAGAAAACTAACGAGAAAACAAATATATCCTGGAAAAACAGAGCAAGTGCTCTGTAAAATATATTTCTTTCTTCTCCTGATTACATAATTCGATATCTTTGTAAAGAAAATTACAAACTATATATATGAGGTTATTCACCCTTTGTACTTACTTAAAGACTAAGGAATCCTATGATAGGTGGGTTACAAGGAGACTTTGGGGATTTAGACAACAAATATCTAAAGCAAAATATCTCAGGATGTCGATCGGAAATATCATGAAGCTTCAGGAGAACACCGTGGCATTGTATACTGAGAGAAAAACTCTCCTGGTAAGCGCTATCAGAGGATCCGATATGTCTGACTGGAGAAGTTGAAACGTCCTCCTTTCCCATCCGCCTGTGAGATATCCGGATGTAAAATGTCGGCGCACGGAATTCTTCCCAGGGTGGACTGAGCTATGCTGCGCAAGGGGAACCGTCTGCGTGTGCAAGGTGTAGGGACCCCTCTCTCGGATGACACGGAGTGTGCAAGGCTATCCGGATTTCCCAAGAAGACATGTGGCGCACTTCCCTATCTAGACTCCCTCAGGGAGAAGTACACGGCACTCGTGAACATCACACCCGGACGATAGCATACCCTATCCGGATATGTTGTCCGGATGGAAAACATTGACTAAAATAAGCAAGCCTTGCTACTTCATTCCGAAAGCCTGCCACAACTCACGTTCCGCCGCCCTCCAATGGTGTGTCCGGACTCCCTGTCCGGACATCTTTGCCATGGATTCCAAAGAACTCTCCTCAATCTCGGATTGCTTTGGTGATAAAAAAGCTATCAAAACACCAAAACTTAACACAATTTTGATTAGAATTGATTGCAAGGGTCCTTAATATGTTAATTGGGTTAGAAGGTGATAACTACTACTCAAAAGTGTTTATAAGAGTTAATTACAAGCTATGAAATAGCACTTTTTGAGTAGTAATCACTCCCCCAACCGACATATTGCTAGTCCCTTAGCAATGAAGGAAAGAAAAATAAAAATAAAAAGTACTATAATTTACAACATCATGCTAATAAAAAAAAACAATTTTCAAGTGGCATGATGATCTAACTCTCACATGGAACATTAAAGAAATAAAAATCAAACTTCAACAAGAGTTATCAAATAACCTGTCAAATCACAATTCTTAAAGAGAAGACATTATGCAAATTTAAGCTTTAAAAGAGTTTCCACTCCCAAAGGGTCAAACCTTACTCTTCCACAAAAATCTAAGTGTTATTTATTAGCTTCCGA
>JAAKHE010000031.1:1117290-1164251 GCA_011039315.1 Vitis labrusca | reverse complement strand
GCTATCCTAATGCATGGTGATATAAGTTATAAATTTTGTTGATTACTCTCTCAATCAAAGAGCACCAGCTGGACATGAATCAGCTGAGACACCAATTGGGAACGAATCACTATGAATAGCTCAAGACTATGCATGACATTAGCTACTCTGAGTCATGACTCCAAGGCTTGATTTGCTATGACTAGCTCTAGGCTGTGGATGACATTTGCTACTCTAGGTCATGATATCAGGGCCTTAGATGCTATGAACATGTCTAAGCTATGGTTGACATGAATAACTCTGGGTCATGAGCTCAGAGCAGTAGATGTTATGAACCACTATGTGCTATGAAAAACATGGGCAACTCTAGGTCATGAGCTAAGGGCTCTTGATGTTATGAACAACTCTGGGCTATGGCTGACATGAACAAATTTGGTTCAAGAGCTTAAGGCTCTAGATGCTATTAACAACTCAC
This sequence comes from Vitis labrusca, assembly GCA_011039315.1. Taxonomy (NCBI): domain Eukaryota; kingdom Viridiplantae; phylum Streptophyta; class Magnoliopsida; order Vitales; family Vitaceae; genus Vitis; species Vitis labrusca. Next base: position 1,163,797 of record JAAKHE010000031.1, on the reverse strand, counting down.
AATTGTGGATCACATGAGCTACTCTAAGTCAAGAGCTTAGGGCTCTAGGTTTTATGAACAACTATCAACTTTGGTTGACATGAACAACTCTCGATCATGAGATTGGACCTCTTGATGCTATAAATAGCTCAGAGTTGTTGATGACATGAAAGACTATGAGTCATGAGCTTAGGGATCTTGATGCCATGAACAACTCAAGGCTATGGATTAAATGATCTCCTATGGGTTGTGAGCTCAAGGCTCTAGATGCTATGTACAACTCTAGGTTGGGGTTGAGTTGATCAACTTCAAGTTGTGAGCTTCGGAATCTTGATGCTATGAATAGCTTAAGGCTGTTGATGACACAAAAGACTTCAAGTTGTGAGCTTAGGGCTCTAAATTCTATGAACACCTCAGGATTGTGCATGACATGAATGACTCAGGGTTGTGAGCTAAAGTTCATAGATGCTATGAACATCTCAGCGCTATGGTTGACATGAATGACTTGGGGTCATGAGCTCAAGGCTATAGATACTATGAACATCTTAGGGATGTGGTTGCCATAACTGACTCTAGGTCATAAGCTCAGGGATTTAGATGCTATGAAAAGCTTAGGATTGTCAGTGGCATGAGGCACTCTGGGTCATGAGCTTAGGGCTTTAGATGCTATGAACAACTCTAGGTTATGGTGTACATGAATGACTCCAAGTTATGAGCTCAAGCCTCTAGATTTTATGAACATCTTAGGGATGTGGCTGACATGAACGACTCTAGGTCTTAAGCTCAAGGCCCTAGATGCTATGAAAAATGCTAGGCTATGGTTGAGATGAACAACACTAGATTGTGAGCTCAAGACTTTAGCTGTTATAAACAACTTATGGCTTTTGATGACATGAGACACTATGGGTTGTGAGATCAAGGATTTAAATGCTTTGAATAGCTCTGGGTTGTCAATGATATGAAAGACTCTAGGTCGTGAGTCCAAGGTTAATGATTTTATGAACAGCTCAAGGCTATGGATGACATGAACGACTCTAGGTCAAGAGCTCGGGGCCTTAGATGCAATGAACAACTATGGGTTGTGGTTTACATGAAAGACTCAGGGTTGTGAGCTTAGGGTTTTAAATGCTATGAACAACCCAATGATGTCTATGTCTTAAGCTCAAGCCTTTAGAGGCTATGAACAACTCTGGGTTGTGGTCGACATGAACGACCCCGAGTCATGAGCTTAGGTCTCTAGATGCTATGAACAACTCAAAGCTATCGATGACATGAAAGACTCTGGCTCATGAGCTCAGCGTACTTGATTATATAAATAGGTTAAGGTTGTGCATGACATGAATGACTCTACATCATGAGCTCAGGGCCCTAGATGTAATGAATAGCTCTGGGTTATGGTTGACATGAAAGATTATGGGTCATGACCTCAAAGATCTAGATGCTATGAACATCTCAAGGATGTGGAATACATAAGCCACTTTGGGTCTTAAGTTTAGGCCTGTAGATGCTATGAATAGCTCAAGCATATGGTTGACATGAATGACTTCAGGTTCTTAGCTCATGGATTTAAATGATATGAGCAACTCAGGATTGTTGATGACATGAGCCCCTCTTAGGTATGAGATCAGGGCTTTAGATGTTATGAATAACTTTCAGCTATGGTTGAGATGAGCTACTTCAAGTCATGAGCTGAGGGCTCTAAATACTATGAACACCTCAGGGTTGTGCATGACATGAATGGCTCGAGGTCGTGAGGTAAGGGCTATATATATTATGAACATCTCAAGGTTGTAATTGACATGAATGACTCGGGGTCGTGAGCTCAAGGCTATAGGTACTATGAACATCTTAGGGATATGGTTGACATGAGTGACTTTAGGTTATGAGCTTAGGGCTTTAGACGCTATGAAGAGCTCAGAGTTGTCAATGGTATGAGCCACTCTTGGTCATGAACATAGGGCTTTAGATGCTATGAACAACCCTAGGTTGTGGTTTACATGAATGACTCCAAGTTGTGAGCTCAATGTTCTAGATTATATGAACATTTTAGGGATATTGATGACATGAATGACTCTAAGTCTTGAGCTGAAGGCTCTAGATGCTACAAACAATGCTAGACTACGGTTGAGATGAACAACACCAGATCATGAGCTCAAGGCTTTAGATGTTATGAACTACTCATGGCTTTTGATGACATGAGACACTCTAGGTTGTGAGATCAAGGTTGTAAATGCTTTGATTAGCTGTAGGTTGCCAATGATATGAAATACTCTAGGTCATTAGTTCAAGGCTAATGATTGTATGAATAGCTCAAGGATATGGATGACACAAATGACTTTATGTCAAGAGCTCGGGGCCCTAAATACAATGAACAACTATGGGTTGTGGTCGGCATGAAAGTCTCAAGGTCATGAGCTTACGACTTTAGATGCTATGAATAGCTTAGGGTTGTCGATGACATGAGCCACTCTAGGTCTTATGCTCAAGCCTTTAGGGACTATTAAAAAATCAGGGTTGTAATCGACATGAATGACTCCAGGTCATTAGCTTAAGTCTCTAGATGCTATGAACAACTTAGAGTTTTAGATAACATGAAAGACCCTGGCTCGTGAGCTCAACGCACTCAATTCTATGAATAGGTTAAGGTTGTGCATGACATGAATGACTCTAGGTCATGAATTGAGGGCCCTAAATAAAATGAACAACTTTGGGTTATGGTTGACATGAAAGATTATAGGTCATGAGCTCAAAGCTCTAGATACTATGAACAACTCAAGGATGTGGAATACATAAGCCACTCTATGTCTTAAGCTTAAGACTATAGGTGCAACGAACAACTCAGGCCTATGGTTGACATGAATGACTTCGGGTTCTTAGCTCATGGGTTTAGATGCTATGAACAACTCAGAGCGGTCGATGACATGAGTCACTCTTGGGCATAAGCTCGAGGCTTTAGATACTGCGAATAGCTTTGGGTTGTGGTTGAGATGAATGACTTCGGGTGGTGAGCTTAGGGCTCTAGATGCTATGAACAACTTAGAGTTATCAATGATATGAAAGACTTTGGCTCAAGAGCTCAACGCACTAAATTCTATGAATAGGTCAAGGTTGTGCATGACATGAATGACTCTAGGTCATGAGCTTAGGGCCTTAGATACAATGAACAACTTTGGGTCATGGTTGACATGAAACATTATGGGTCGTGAGATCAAAGCTCTAGATTTTATGAACAACTGAATGATGTGAAATACATAATCCACTATGGGTCTTAAGCTTAGGGTTGTAGATGCTATGAATAGCTCAGGCCTATGGTTGACATGAAAGACTTCGGGTTCTCGACTCATGGCTTTAGATGCTATGGAAAACTCAGGGCCATTGATGACATAAGCCACTCTTAGGCATGAGCTCGAGGCTTTAGATGCTATGAACAACTTTATGTTGTGGTTGAGATGAACGACTTCGGGTTGTGAGCTTAAGAGTTTCGATGTTATGAATAACTCAAGGCTATCAATGACAAGAAACACATCGGGTCATGAACTTAGAGCTCTAGATGCTATGAACAACTCGAGGCAATGAATGACATGAACAGGTCGTGAACTTAGGGCCTTAAATTGAATGAACAAGTATAGGTTGTTGTTGACACAAAAGACCTCAGGTTGTTATCTCAAAACTCTAGATGCTATGAATAACTTAGGGTTGTGGATGAGATGAGCCACTCTAAGTCTTCAACTCAATGCTCTAGATGCTATGGATAGCTCTGGGTTGCGGTTGATGAGAACGACTCCGGGTCGTGAGCTTAGGGCTCTAGATGTTGTTAACAACTCAGTGAACTGAATGACATGAGCTACTCTATTTTGTGAACTCAAGGCATTAGATGCTATGAACAACTTTGGGTTGTGGTATAGATGAACCACTTAAAGTCATGAGCTTAGAGCTCTTGATGCTATGAACAACTCAGGGCTATCGATGATATGAAAGACTTTGGTTCATGAGCTCACAACTTTTAATGGTATGAATAGTTGAAGGTTGTGGATGACATGAGCTACTTAGGGTGGTGATCTCAAGGCTCTAAATGCCATGAACAGATCAAGGCTATGGATTACATGAGCTCATTTAGGTCATGAGCTCAAGGCTCTAGATGCTATGAACAGCTTCAGGATATGGTTGACATGAACGACTCCAGGTCATGAGCTCAATGGTTCAGATGCTATGAACATCTCAAGGCTATAGATGATATGAACGACTCTAGGTAGATTAAATTAAGGCCCTAGATGCAATGAAAAGTTCTAGGTTGTGGTTGACATATAAGACTCTGGTTCATGAGCTTAGGGCTTTAAATGATATGAACAGCTTTGGGCTATGGTTAGCATGAACGACTCCAGGTTGTGAGCATAGGGTTTGATAAGCTAAGAATAGCTCAGAGCTATCAATGACATGAGTGAATTTAGGTTGTGGGCTCAGGGCTTTAAATGTTCTTAACAACTCTTGGTTGTAGTTAACATGAACGACTCTAGGTCGTGAGCTCAAGGATTTAGATTCTATGAACAACTCAAGGCCAATGATTACATGAAAGACTCTAGGTTGTGAGCTCAGGGTTATAGATAATATGAACGACTTATTGTTATGGATGATATCAATGACTGGGTTGTAAGCACAGGGCCTTAGATGCAATGAACAACTCTGGGTTGTGCTTCACATGAAAAACACTAGGTCGTGAGCTCAAAGTTGTAGATGCTATGAACAACTCAGGGTTGTGGATGACATGAGTCACTTCCGATCTTGAACTCAAGGCTCTAGATCTTGTGAACAACTCTTTACTATGGTTGACATGAACGACCCTGGGTGATGAGCTGAGGGCTTTAGATGCTATGAACAACTCACAACTATTGATGATATGAGCCTCTTTGGGTTGTGCGTTGAAGGCTTTAAATGTTATGAACAACTCTGGGTTATGAGCTCTGGGCTTTTAATGCTATGAACACCTCAGGGCTATCGATAACATGAAAGGTTCCAGAATATGAGCTCAAGGCTCTAGATTCTATGGACAACTTAAGTTTATCGATGGCATGAAAGACTCTGAGTCGTGAGATCAAGGGTCTAGATTCTGTGAACAACTTAGTGCTGTGGGTGATATGAATGACACTAGGTCATGAGCTGAAGGGCCTAGATGCAATGAACAATATTGGGTTATGGCTGATAGGAAAGACTGTAGGTCATGAGCTGAGACTTGTAGATGCTATGAACAACTTAAGGTTGTGGATACTTAGCCACTCTTAGTCTTGAGCTCACAACTCTAAATGCTATGAACAAATCTCGGTTATGCTTGACATGAACGACTCTGGGTTATGAGCTCAGGGATTTAGATGCTATGAATAACTCAAGGCTGTCAATGACATGAAAGACTTTGGGTCGTGAGCTTAGGACTCTAGATTCTATGAGCAACTCAGAGTTGTGGATAAGGTGAACAACTTTGATCCATGAGCTTAGGTATCTAGATGCAATGAAGAACTCTAGATAGTGGTTGACATGAAAGACTCTAGGTTGTGAGCTTCATCCTTTAGATGTTATGAAGAACTCAATGTTGTGGACAACATGAGCCACTCTATGTCTTGAGCTCAAAGCTCTAGATTCTATGAGCAGCTCTAAGCTATGGTTAACATGATCAACTCTGGGTCGTTAGCTCAAGCCTCTAGATGTTATTAACAACATAGGTTGTTGATGACATAAGCTACACTATGTCGTGACTTGAAAGCTGTAGATGCTATGAACAACTTTAGGTTGTGATTGACATTAATGACTCCAAGATCTCATGAGCTTAACCCTCTAAATGCAATGAACAGTTCTAGGATGTGAATGATATGAATGATTCTACTTCATGAGCTCAAGCCTTTAGATGCTATGAATAGGTCAGGATTGTGGATGACATGAATGACTCTCGATCATGAGCTTAAGGCTCTAAAAAATCACATGAATGACTCTAGGTCATAAGCTCAGGGCTTTAGATGCTATGACCAACTCAAGGGTATGGATGAGATGAGATACTCTAAGTCCTAAGCTCAGGGTTCTCGATGTTATGAATAACTTAAGGCTCTGGATAGTATGACCAACTCAGGGTTGTGGATGAAATGAGGCACTTTGGGTCGAGAGCTCAAGGCTCTGCAAGCTATGAATAACCTAGAGTTGGGAATGATGTAAAATAATCGAGATCCTGTGAGCTCAGGCCTCTAAATGCTATGGATGAGTTAAAGATTTTGTTGACATGAATGACTACGGGTCATGAGCACAACGATCTAGATGCTCTGAAATGCTCAAAGTTATGGATGATAAGAACGATTGAGGATCCTATAAGCTCATGCCTCTAGATGCTATGAATAGCTCAGGGTTGTGGATGATATGAACAACTCTAGGTTGTGAGCTCAAGGCTCTAGCTGCCATGAATAGCTTCAGGTTATGGTTGGCATGAATGACTCTGGGTTATGAGCCTAAAGATTTAAATGCCATGAACAACTCAGGATTATAGATGACATCAATGACTCTAGGTCATGTGCTCAGGCCTCTAGATGTTATACATAGCTTAGGGATATCGAATACATGAAAGACTCTAGGTCGTGAGCTTAGGGTTTTAGATGTTATGAGAAGCTCTAGGCTATGGTTGACATGAATGACTATTGGTCGTGAGCTTAGGGCTCTAGATGCTACGAACAACTTAGAGTTATAAGACATGAACAACTCTAGGTCATGAGTTGAGGGCTCTAGATGTTATGAAAAGCTCAGGGTTATCGATGACATGAATGACTCTGACTCATGAGCTCAGGCCTCTACATACTATGAATAGACCAAGGCTGATGTTGACTTGAAAGACTTCGGGTCATGAGTAGCTCTGGGTTATGGTTGACATGAATGACTCTCAGTTGTAAGCTCAAGGCTCTTGATCCTATGAATAATTAAGGGTTATAGATGACATGAACGACTCTGGGTCACGAGCTCAGGCCTCTAAATACTATGAACAACTCAGGGTCGTGGTTTACATGAAAAACTTCAGCCCATGATATGAAGGCTCTAAATGCTATGAACAGCTATGGATGATATGAATGACTTCAACTCTTGAGCTTAGGCCTCTAGATACTATGACTAGATCAAGTCATCAGCTGAAAGCTCTAGATGCTATGAACAACTCAAGGTTAGGGATTGAAATAAATGACTCTAGGTCATGAGCTAAGGGCTCTAGATCCTATGAAAAAATTAGGATTGTGGATCACATGAATGATCTGGGTCATGAGCTTAGGCCTTTGGAGACTATGAATAACTCAAGCCTATGGTTGACATGAAACACTCTAGTCATGAGCTTAGGACTTTAGATGTTATACACAACTCAAGGCTATGGTTGATATAACCGACTCTAGGTTATGAACTCAAGGTTCTAGATGCTATGAGTAACTTTGGTTGTTGCTAACACGAATGACTACAGGTTGTGAGCTTAAGGCTTTAGATTGTATGAACAACTTAGGGTTATGATCGACATGAACAACTCTTGGTCATGAGCTCAAGGCTCTAGTTGCTACGAACAACTCAGAGATGTGGATGACCTGAACGACTATAGCTCAAGAGCTTAGTCCTTTAGATACTATGACTTGTGAGATAATGACTCTAGATGATATGAACAACTTAGGGTTGTTGTTGGAATGAATTACTCGAGGTCGTGAGCTCTAGGCTCTAGATCCTATGATTAATTTAGGGATATGGATATCATAAACTACTATGGGTCATGAGCTTAAGCCTTTAGATACTGTGAACAGCTCAGAGCTATGATTGACATGAATAATACCAAATCATGAGCTAATGGCTCTAGATTCTATGAACAACTTTAGGTTGTCAGTGATATGAATGACTCTGGCTCATGAGCTCAGGTCTCTAGATACTATGAATAGCTCAGGGCTGTTATTTACTTGAAAGAATATGGGTTGTGAGCTTAAGGCTTTAAATGTTTTGAATAGATGAAGATTGTCATTGACATGAATAATTCTGGGTCGTGAGCTCTAAAATCTTGATGGTATGAATAATTCGAGGTTACAGATGACATGAACAACTCTAAGACATGAGCTCAGGTCTCTAAATACTATGAAGAACTTAGGGTTGTGGTTAACACGAAAAAATCCAAGTTGTGAGCTCAGAGCCCTAAATCCTATTAATAGCTCTGAGTTGTGGTTGACATGAATGACTATAGGTCATGAGCATAAGGCTCTAGATGCTATGAACAGTTAGAGCTATGGTTGACATGAATGACTCCAGGTCATGAGATCATGTCTTTAAATGGTATGAATAACTCTGGGGTGTAGTTGACATGAACGACTACGGTTCATGAGCTCAAGGCAATAGATGGTATGAACAATTAAGGCTATAATTAACATGAAACACTATAGCCTGTGATCTCAAGGGTCTAGACATTGTGAACAACTCAGGGTTGTGGATGACATGAATGACTCCAACTCATGAGCTTAGGCTTGTAGATACTATGAATAGCTTAGGGCAGTTATTAACTTGAATGACTTTGATTCATGAGCTTAAGGTTCTTAATGTTATGAATAGGTCTGGGTTGTAGTTAAGATGAACGATTCTAGGTCATGAGCTTAGGGTTTTATATGCTATGAGCAGCTCTAGGTTGTGGTTAAAATGATTGAACATGGGTCATGAGCTTAAGGCTCTAGATGCTATGACCAGCTCAGAGCTATGGTTGACATGAACAACTCCAGGTCATGAGCTCAAGGCTCTATGTGTTATGAACAAATTAGGGTTGTGGATGACATGAATGACATAGGCTCAAGAGCTTAGGCCTCTTGGTACTATGAAATGATTAAGGCTTTTATTGACTTGAAAGATTGTGAGTCACGATCTAATGGTTCTAGATGAAATGAATAGCTAAATGTTGTCATTGAAATGAATGACTTGACGTTGTGAGCTCAGAGCTTTAGATCCTATGATTAATTCAGGGATATTGATAACATGAACTACTCTTGGTCATCAGATCATGCCTATAGATACTATGAAAACCTCAAGGTTGTGGTTGACATGAACGACACGGAGTTATGAGCTCAGGGCTCTAGATTCTATGAGTAGCTCTGGGTTGTGGATGACATGAAGGACTCTAGCTCATGAGCTAAGGCCTTTAGATACTATGAATAACTTAGTTCTATTGTTGACTTGAAATATTTTGGGTCATGAGCTCAATGCTCTTGATGCTTTCAATAGCTCAAGGTTATGGCTGACATGAACAACTTTAGGTCGTGATCTCAAGGATCTTAATGTTATGAATAATTCAGGGTTGCAGATGACATGACGACTCTGGGTCATGAGCTCAAGCCTCTAGATACTATGAAAAGCTTAGGGTTATGATTGACATGAATGAATCTAGGTTGTTAGCTGAGAGTTCTAGATGTTATGAATAGCTTTTGATTGTGGTTCACATGAACGATTCCAGTTCGTGAGCTCAGGACTTTAGAGGACATGAACAACTCAGACTTGGGGTTGACATGAATGACTCCAGGTTGCGAGCTCATGTCTCTAGATGGTATGTGATTCATCCCCAATTGGTGTTCTCTTGGATTCAGTCTTCAGACGAGAGTTATCAACAAAATTTATAAACCTAATTCACCATATACTAGGGTAGCATAGCTAGCATAGCATAGTGGCTCTAGTATCGTTCACAGGAGATTTATAAAAGACTTCTCTAAGCTTTCAAAGCCTCTTTGTGAACTTTTAGCTAAGGATGCTAAGTTTATATGGGATGAAAGATGTCAAAAGAGTTTTGATCAATTGAAGCAATTTTTGACAACTGCTTCAATAGTGAGGGCTCCTAACTGGAAACTACCCTTTGAAGTAATGTGTGATGCCAATGACTTTGCTATCGGAGTTGTACTTGGCTAAAGAGAAAATGGGAAGCCCTATGTGATCTACTATGCAAGCAAGACATTGAACGAAGCTCAGAGGAACTACACAACTACAAAGAAAGAATTGTTAGCTGTGGTGTTTGCCTTAGACAAGTTTCGTACTTATTTGGTAGGGTCTTTCATCATTGTTTTCACTGACCATTCAGCCTTGAAGTATTTATTGACAAAGCAAGATGCAAAAGCAAGGTTGATTAGATGGATTCTTTTATTACAAGATTTCGATCTCCAAATCAGAGACAAGAAAGGAGTGGAGAATGTGGTAGCTGACCACCTTTCAAGGTTGGCTATAGCACACAATTACCATGTCTTACCTATTAATGATGACTTACCTGAGGAATCACTCATGTTGCTAGAGAAAACTCCTTGGTATGCTCATATTGCTAACTATTTGGTTATTGGTGAAGTTCCAAGTGAGTGGAAAGCACAAGACAGAAAGCACTTCTTTGCAAAGATTCATGCTTATTATTGGGAAGAGCCTTTTCTTTTCAAGTATTGTGCAGATCAGATAATAAGGAAGTGTGTCCCTGAAGAAGAGCAATAAGGAATCCTCAGCCACTGCCATGAGAATGCATGTGGAGGCCACTTTGCCTCTCAGAAAACAGCTATGAAGGTGTTGCAATTAAGGTTTACTTGGCCATCACTTTTCAAAGATGCCCACATCATGTGTAAGAGCTGTGATAGATGCCAAAGGCTTGGGAAGCTAACAAAAAGAAATCAAATGCCCATGAACCCCGTCCTAATAGTTGATCTCTTTGATGTTTGGGGTATTGACTTCATGAGACCTTTCCCAATGTCTTTTGGTAACTCTTATATCTTGGTGGGGTGGACTATGTTTCTAAATGGATTGAGGCAATCCCCTGTAAACACAATGATCACGGGGTGGTTCTCAAGTTTCTTAAGGAGAACATCTTCTCAAGATTTGGGGTGCCTAAGGTCGTAATCAGTGATGGAGGTACTCATTTTTGCAACAGACCTTTTGAAACCCTATTAGCCAAGTATGGAGTGAAGCATAAGGTAGCTACACCTTATCACCCTTAGACTTTCGGGCAAGTGGAGCTAGCAAACAGGGAAATCAAGAACATATTGATGAAGGTGGTGATCACGAGCAGAAAAGATTGGTCTATTAAGCTTCATGATTCACTATGGTCATATAGAACAGCTTACAAGACTATTCTTGGCATGTCTCCCTATCGCCTAGTTTATGGCAAAGCATGTCATCTCCCTGTGGAAGTTGAATATAAGGCTTGGTGGGCAATCAAGAGGTTAAACATGGACTTGATCAGAGCCGGGGCAAAGAGGTGCTTAGACCTTAATGAGATGGAGGAATTAAGAAATGATGCTTACATCAATTCCAAAGTTACAAAACAGAGGATAAAGAGGTGGCATGACCAATTAATCTCCAACAAAGAATTCCAGAAAGGACAAAAAGTCTTACTCTATGATTCAAGGCTCCATATCTTTCCTAGGAAGCTCAAGTCAAGGTGGATAGGTCCTTTCATTATTCACCAAGTGCATCTCAATGGAGTGGTGGAATTACTGAATTCCAATGGCACAAACATCTTTATAGTCAATGGTCATCATCTCAAGCCATTCATTGAGCCATTCAAGCAAGAAAATGAGGAAATCAACCTCCTTGAGCCACAAAAAGCCTAATCAAAGAAGGGTTAGATGGACTTGGTTTCACCAAAGTCCATATTTTTGTTTAATTTTGTTAATTTATAAGCTTTATTAATTGCTTTGATTTTAATTTTGATCTTAAATTGTGTTATTTATATGTAACTTAATCTTTTTGAATGATCAAAATCAGGAGGAATTGCAAAGAAATTGAAAGAAGGAAGCTGGGAATCAAGAGAAGCTCAAAAGCAAGGAAAAGGCATGGTTTGCGAGATTTCGCAGCCTAAAAAGGGCCCCTGTGAAAATGGCCCTTGGTTGCAAAATAATTTCGCAGCCCCCAAGTAGTCACTGTGAAAATGCCCCTTGGCTGTGAAATGATTTCGCAGCCTCCTATCCCCCTTTACGAAAATTTTCACAACTGCGAAACACCCCTTTGTCACACGAGTGCCATTTCATAGACCCCTCCTCCCTCATTTCGCAGCTGCGAAATGGTTGCGAAATCCTCCATGCCTAAAAATCCCCATTTTCCCAGTGAAGCCCCCATTTCGCAGGTGGTTTCGCATCTGTGAAACCACCCCTTGGCACACGAGTGCCATTTCGCAGCTCCGTACCCTCATTTCGCAGCTGCAAAATGGTTGTGAAAATGCCCTCCTCTACGAAATCCACCCCCCGCTGTAAAATTGCCCATCTGCTGCGAAAATGAAAAGCGTCCCTTGGCATCCTTTTTAAATGTTATAAATTCCTTATTCTCTATTTTAACCGATCATTTGAACTTTAAAAAGGTACCAAAGAGGAGCCAAACCAGAGCAACTCTCCGTCTGACCTCTTCACCTGAGCCAAGCCACGCGCACCTCCGGCCACTTCTCTGACCAGCCATGGCTAGAACCCGAGGAGCTAAGTCCTCGTCCCCATCATCTCGCTTGAGAATCCCAAGAGAGAGCAGTGTCCAAGCTGCCACACCCGAGCCTCCGTGGCCACCGGTCGTCCCACCTCTGGTTGAAGATGTACCAAGTAGTCCTCTTGTGAGGCGCTATTAGACACGAAGGTCACTTACCATGGCTGGAGCGAGCTCTTCCAAAGGCCAAAAGTCAGGCACCGGTCCCCCAAAGAAGAAAGCCAAGGTTTTTGAGCCAATTGATTTAACAGAGTCGTCTTCAGAGCCTGAATCAAAGCCTTGGCCATCTCTTCCACCTGTCAAAAAGTCTCAGTAGTCTTAGCCGCTAGCCTAAGAGTCTTAGATTCCTTTAGGCATGACTCTTGAGGTGGTTATCAGACGTCCCATGGTTACTCAACCACTAATTGAGGGTAATTTAGATTGCAGGGCAAGGCCATTCCACTTCGAGCTCTATTTCGACACAGCCACATTCAGACTTCAGCCCGAACTCAAGGATTCTTTCAATTTGCTATAGAGGTACCATATGGAGCACTTGCTGACTCCCAGGGATTTTTTCTATACCCGCGTGGCATTGGACTTCTATCAGTCCATGACCACAAACCAGGTCCAGGATCCTACAGTCATCCATTTTACCATAGACGGACGCCATGGTATTTTGGAAGCCCGACATATAGCAGAGGCACTCCATATTCCTTATGAGCCAGCACGTCCAGAGGATTTTCGAGTCTGGACTCATCTTGCATAGAGCGACATAGTTCATATTCTGTCCAGAGGGGCATCCTCACGCCACTATCTATTGAGGAAGGAGCTCCCTCCTAGCATGTTCTTCATTGATGCACTCCTACGCCATAACATCTTTCCACTTCAGCATTGGGTGTAGAGGAGAGGAGTTTTGCTGGAGGCATTGTTCAGGATATCTAAGGGATACTTCTTTGGCCCTCACCATCTCATCATGGCCGTTCTTCTGTACTTTGAAGAGAAGGTCCATCGGAAGAAGCTACTCTGAGCGGATGCTATTCCACTTCTCTTCCCCGGATTGTTATGCTAGATTTTGGAGCATTTGGGATACCCAGCAAAGCCTCAGCTTGAGCGTAGACGCATTTGTCGAGAGATATTCACTCTTGATAGATGGACGAGTATGATAGCTTATGGTGCAAACCAGGGAGCCCCAACTGGACCAGAGCATCCAGACCAGCCAGAGGAGCCAATTGAGATACCAGTTGACACTCCGCCACTTGCCCCTGTAGTGGCCTCTACAGAGCATATACCAGAGGTTGCACCCTCTGCTTCTCAGGCCACACCACCGACTCCCCCTGTTATTCCACCCATATTCGAGCCATCTCCTTCATCTGAGCCAAGGATTACTATATCCATTATCGAGTATAGAGGCCTATGCCACACTTTCCAAGCATTGGCCACTTCTCAGAGCATCCTCACTTAGCAGATGACAGCTCTTCGTGCTCATCAGGAGCAGATTATCGCCACTCAGACCCAACACACTGCCATCGTGAGGTAAGTTCAGCATCATTTGGGTATTATATCAACTCCTGAGCATGCCACTCCTAGTCCACCAGAGCCATCATAGGCCCCTCATTTCGTCGATCAGCCCATACCTCCTGAGGAGCCGATTACAGGAGAGACAGAGGCAGCTAAGTCATCATCTCCACATCATCCTCCAGCCACCATCTGATCATTTTGATAGTTCCCTTTATATATTTCCTTTATGTATTTCCTTGATGTATTTTGTTTATGTTTTCCTTATCATAGTAGCACTTGAAATCCCCTGCTTTTGATATTATATACTGGGATTAATTGTATTACTTGTTTTCTTCTTGTACTTACATGAAATGAAGTAATACAAATCTATCACTTTTTGATCACTCTTAGCATTATTTTACTCTCGTTCCTCTACTCGTATCTTTTATTGTTTGTTAAACATGTGGTTTCTCCTATTCTACTCGAACTTCATATCATTCAGGAGGTACCACTTCCTCCCTATAATCTCAATCGTTCATGCCACATTGAGGACAATGTTCAGCTCGGTTGGGGGGGAGTGGTTCAAGAGTTGAGGAAGGAAGTTTTTGTTATTTATGCTAAGTTATTTTGGTAATTTAGTTGATTTTTGTTTATTTTTAAAAATTTTTAAAGTTTTTTTATTCTACTCTCCATGGTTATTAAGGAAAAATTCTCAAATTGAAATGGGAGAAATTGAATTTTTGTTTTTCACTTGACTTAGAGTTTGTATTATGCTTACTAAAGTTGATGAATTGTTGAAACTTTTATTGAATTCAAGCTTAGTTCTTCCACTTTAAGCTTTTCACACACTGTGCATAATAGGTTCCGATTATAAGATGAGAAACTATTTCCCTCTTGACTTAGGAAAATTTAGACTTGGTACCTTTGACCTTGTTTTAATAGTGTTGGGACACCTTATAAAAGGCCAATGAGCCTTTGAAAAAGAAAAGAAAAGAAAGAGAAAAATGTTTGCTTGCCTTGAAACCCGAGCAAGGTGTGAGGGGTATATGGTAAAAATCTTTAAAGCCTGGTGCCCTAAGCCTTCATTGGTTGGGAGTCACCGACCTCAATGCCCGTTACAAGGGTGAATAGGTGGAGTTTAACATACTGTATGTGCTTGGGTATTAAAATTCATTCTCAAAAGTCCGGGGTAAAATCCGAGGAGTTAGTGGTTGAAAGATCCTTAACGCTTGATGCCCTAAACCTTAATTGGTTGGGAGTCATCGATGGACCCCCGTTACATGGACAATTTAGAAAATAATACCCTTAAGCCTTGTACTCCTACAATGAAAAAAAAATTGAAACAAAAGGGTGCGTTCTTAGCGTATTAAATTTGGTCAGTTTGCTAAGTGTTGAAAAAGAACTAGGTTTAGGGGAGATATTAGTTCAGCATACTATATTTGGAAACTATCAACTAACACTTAGATTTTTGTGGAAGAGTAAGGTTTGGTCCTTTGGAAGTGGAAATGATTTTAAAGCTTCAATTTGCATAATGCCTTCTCTTTATGAATTATGATTAGCAAGGTATTTGATAACTCTTGTTGAAATTTGAGATTATATTTCTTTAATGTTCCATGTGAAAGTTTGATCATCATGCCACTTAATTTTTTTTTGAAGTGATAAGCATGATCTTGTAAAGTATAATACTTTTTAGTTTACTTTTTCTCTCCTTTATTGCTAAGGGACTAACAATATGTCAGTTGGGGGGAGTGATTACTACTTAAAAAGTGCTATTTGATAGCTTGTAATTAACTCTTTTAAACACTTTTGAGTAGTAGTTATTACCTTTTAACTCAATTAACATATTAAGGACCTTTGCAATCATTTCTAATCAAATTGTGTAAGTTTTGGTATTTTTGTTAGTAATTTGATCACCAAAGCAATCCAAGATTGAGGAGAGTTCTTTGGAATCCATGGCAAAGCAAAGGAAAGCTCAGAAACATGAAGAACCAAATCTTTGAAGCTTTATAGTCCTTTGCCATAAGCAAATCCAGAATGCAAGGAGGGGAAGCAAAGAGAAAAAGCTAACATGAAGCATTCAAGAGGACAGCAACTGTCAGCCACTTTTGGAGCACTTCCTGGAGCTCAATTTATACATACTATATGTTGTTTCGAAGCTCGGGAAGTTAGAAATCCAATGCTTCAAATGGTGCATGATTCGGAGTTGAAATGAAGGAGTTAAAGCCATTGGAAGCCGATCACACCAAGTTGAAGGCCAATTTCGCGGGCTGTGAAATTAGCCTTTGGCTGCGAAATGGTATCCTTCATGTTGCGAAATTTCACAGCCATCTTGCACGCCTGCAAAAATCTCCTGAGTGCTTCCCAATATTTGAGACCGACATTTTTAGATTTTTTGCTTCAGATATTTGATGTCTAAATCCCCGTTCTCTCCTTGTAATCCACCTATCATAGGATTCCTTAGTTATTAAGCAAGAACAAAGGGTAAATAACCTCATATATATTGTTTGTAATTTCCATATCAGTGAGAGCTCAGGGAGCTTGTTCTCAGAGACATCCTTTGTATAGTTTTGAAAGGAAGTAAAATACAGAGCCTTTGCTCTGCCTTACCTTCTTGTTTTGATTGTATATTATTTAATTTTTCTTACTAGCCAAACAAGATTTGAGGATGTTTCCTCAGAGAATGAGTGACTAGAATTTTAGTTCCTTGGAGCTAAGGTTGCCGGGTAAGGCCCCAAATGCAAGAATTGGTAGTTTTGTTGTTTCAGCCATTAATGAAGAGAAAGTGTGACCCATTAATGATTTTTATGTTTTTAGTTAACTTAAAACACCTTCAATTCACCTGAGCCAACACTTGGTAAGGCAAGTGATCTCCGTCCATGGAGATGCACTAGTTTATCTCTTGCGAGCTTTTGGGAGGTGACTTGCAGGTAGGATTTTTTAGAATTGCCAACACTTGGTAAGCTTTTGGACTATAAGGAGACACATCCATTAGTTATCTCTTGCGAGCTTGAGAAGGGAAGTCCAAGGTTAATGATCACCTTGAATGGAAAATGCTAGGTGAGAGGCACGAGCCATTGCAAGTTGCATCAGTAGGGAATTAGTGCTGAAATCCATTAAAGGGAAACATCTGTACAACACCGGTTAGAGAATTAACTATATGTTAATTCTCTAATGCGAGGAAAAGATTCAAGTGACCGGAGCCCTGTTTTAGCATGAGGAGCCTCCCCTGTGAACCTAAAACTCCAAGGAACGCTTTTCTTCATAAGTAATTTCCATTACTTTCTTTTTAGTTAGCTTAAAACAAAACCTTTTTCAACCAATGTTTATGTTTTCTTCTTAAGCTAACCTTGAAATGAAAAAGCACCAATTCAACTTTGAATTGGTATCAGTTGTAAGTTGAAAACCCTTCCTAATGAACGATCCTAAAGCCACTATGCTATATTAGCTAAGGCTATCCTAGTGCATGGTGATATAGGATATAAATTTTGTTGATTACTCCCGTTTGAGGACCAAACTCATACACCATTGGGACATGAATCACCCAGTCATGAGCTCAAGGCTCTAGATGCATGAAAACTCAAGGTTGTGGGTGACATGAGCTACTCCAGGTCACGAGCTTACGACTCTAGAAGCTATAAAGAACTCAGGGTATTGGAAGATATGAAGGAATTGGGATCCCATGAGCTTAGGCCTCTATATGCTATGAACAACTCAGGGCTATAGATGATATGAGAGATTCTTGGTCGTGAGCCATGGCTCTAAATTCCATGAACAACATAGGGCTTTGGATGACATGAATGACTTTGGGCAGTGAGCTCAAGTCTCTAGATGCTACAAATAACTAAGGGTTGTGGTTCACATGAACAACTCCAGGATATCAGCTTAGCATTCTAGATGCTATGAATAGCATAGGGTTGTGGTTGACATGAATGACTCCAAGTCATGAGATCACAACTTTAAATGCTATGAATAGCTTAAGGCTATGGATTATATGAGCTACTCTGGGTTGTGAACTAAAGGCTCTAAATTCTATGAACTGCTCATGATTGTGTATGACATGAATGACTCTAGGTTGTGAGCTCACAACTTTAGATGCTATGAACAGCTCAAGGTTGTGGATGATATAAGCTACTCCAAGTCATGAACTCATGGCTTTACATGCTATGAACAACTCAAGGTTGTGGATGAGATGAATGACTCTTAGTCATGAGCTTAGGGCTCTAAATGCTATGAACAACAGAGGGTTATGGATGATATGCACAAGTCTAAGTCGTGAGCTCAAGGATCTAGATGTCATGAAGATCTTAGGGTTCTGAATGATATGAATGATTCTAGGTCATAAATAAAAGGGTTGTGGATGCTATTAATAACACAAGGCTATGGATGAAATGAATGACTTTGGGTCATGAGCTCAGAGTTCTAAATGTTATGAATAACTTAAAATTGTGGTTGATATGAATGACTTGGGATCTTGTGAGCCCTCTATAAGGTATGAACTACTCTAGTTGAGGGTGATATGAACGATTCTTAGTCATGAGCCCATGGCTCTCTAAATGCTATGAACAACTTAGTATTGTAGTTGAGATGAACTACTTTATGTCATGAGAACTAGTCTCAAAATGCTATGAATAGCTAAGGGCTGTGGATGATATGCATGATTCTATGTTGTGAGCTCAAAGCTTTAGATGTTTTGAACAACTTAGGGCTGTGGATGATATGAATTATTCTGGGTTATGAACTCAAGGCTTTAGATGCTATGAGTAGCTCATGGTTATGGATCACATAAACGGTTTCAGTTGGTGAACTCAAACCTCTAGATGCTATAAATAACTTAGGGCATTAGATGATATGAACAATTCTACGTCATATGCTCAAGCCTCTAGATTCTATGAATAGCTTAGGGTTGTGGATAACACGAATGACTTTAGGTCATGAGTAGAGGGCTTTAGATGTTCTGAAGAGCTTAGGTCTATGGTTAACATGAACGACTATGGGTCGTGAGCTTAGGGCTCTAGATGCTATGAACAACTCATGCCATTGGATGAGATATGCTACTTCGGGTCATTAGCTTATGGCTTTAGATGTTATGAATAGATTAAGGTTATGGATGATATGAATGAATCAAGATCCTATAAGTTTAAGCCTCTAGATCATACAAACAACTCGAGGCTATGAATCATATGAGCTCAAAGCTTGAAATGTTATAAACAGCTCAAGATTGTAGCTAGCACTAACGAATCAATGTCGTGAGCTCAAGGATCTAGATGCTATGAACAACTTAGGGTTATGGTTGACATTAACAATTACATGTCATGGGTTTAGGGCTCTAGATTCTATGAACAACTGAGGATTGTGCATGAACATCTCCAGGATGTGAGCTCGGGGTTGTAGATGCTATGAACAACTTAAGGTTGTCGATGAAAGGTACTTTGCTAAGTCACGAGCTGAGTTCTCTATATATTATGTACAGCTCACGGCGGTGGATGATATGAACAACTCAATTTTGTGGATGATATGAACAATTTTAGGTCGTGAACTCAAGGCTCTAGATGTTATGAACAGTTCAAGCCTGTAGATGAAATGAACGACTATGGGTCGTGAGCTAAGGGCTTGAGATGGTATGAATAACTAAGGGTTATGGATAACATTAATGACTCCAGGTCCTAAGCTTAAGGTAATAGATCTTATGAAGAGCTCAGGACTATAGATGACATGAATGACATCGGGTCATGAGCTAAGGGCTCAAGAGGCTATCAACAGCTCAACGCTATGGTTGGTATGAATGACTATGGGTTGTGAGTTGAGGGCTCTTGATGCTATGAGCGACTTAAGGCTATAGATGACATGAATAACTTCGAGTCTTGAGCTCAAGGCTTTAGATACTATGAAGAACTTAAGGTTATGGATGACATGAGCTACTCTGGGTCATGAGCTTAGGGCTCTATATTCTATGATCAACTTAGGATTGTCAATGATATGAACGATTCAGGATCTAATGAGATCAGGCCTCTAGATGCTATGACCAGCTCAGGGTTGTGGATGATATGAATGATTCTTGGTCGTGAGATTATGACCCTAAATGCTATGAATATCTTAGGGCTATGGAGGACATGAATGACTTTGGGCTATAAGCTTCAATTTCTAGATGTTATGAATAGCTCAGGGTTGTGGATGACATGAATTACTCTAGGTTGTCCAATTAAGGCTCTAGATGCTTTGAATAACATAGGATAATGGATGATAAGAACAACTTGAGATCCCGTGAGCTTAAGCTTCTATATTCTATGAATAGCTCAAGGCTGAGAATGATATGAAGGATTCTAGGTCGTGAACTCAAGGCTCTAGATACTATGAATAGTTTAGGGTTGTGGATAAAATGAACAACTTTAGGTTGTGAGCTTAGGGATTGAGATGGTATGAATAGCTCAAGGTTGTAGATAACATGAATGACTTTGGGTTGTGTGCTCAAGGCTATAAATCCTATGAACAACTCAAGGCTATGGATGACATGAACGACATTGGATCATGAGCTTAGGGCTCGAGATGATATCAATAGGTCAGGACTATGGCTGACATGAATGACTACGGGTCATGAGATGAGGTCTCTAGATGTTATAAACAACTTAGGGCTATTGATGACATGAATGAGTCTGAGTCATAAGCTTAGGGCTCTAGATACTATGAATAGCTCAAGGTTATGGATGACATGAGTTACTCCATGTTGTGAGCTTAGGGCTTTGGATGCTATGATCGGTTGAAGGTTGGGGATGATAAGAATGACTTGGGATCCTGTGAGCTCAAACCTCTAGATGCTATGACTAGCTCAAGGTTGTGGATGATATGAATGATTCTTGGTCATGAGACCATGGTCATAAAGGCTATGAATAGCTTAGGGTTGTGAATGATAGGAATGACTCTAGCTCATGAGCTCAAAGCTCTAGATGCTATGAATAACTTAGGGTTAAAGTTGACATGAACAACTCCGGGTCGTGAGCTTAAGGTTCTAGATGTTATGAATAGCTTAGGGTTGTGGATGACAAGAATAAGTTTGAGTTGTCAATTCAAGGCTCTTGATGCTTTGAACAAATCAAGGTTGTGGATAATAAGAATGATTCGATATCCCATTAGCTCAGGCCTCTAGATGCTATAAACAACTCAAGATTGAGGATGATATCAATGATTCTTAGTCTTGAGCCTATGGATTTAAATGCTATGAATAGCTCAGCATTGTGGTAGACATGATCGACTCCGGGTCGTGAGTGCAATGCTATATATGCTATGAATAGCTTAGGGTTATGGTTGATATGAACTACTCCAGGTCTTGAGCTTAGAGCTCTATATGTTGTGAATAACTCAAGGCTATAGCTTACATCAGCAATTCTTAGTCATGAGCTCAATCCTCTAGATGCTATGAATAGCTTAGGGATAAGGATGATATAAACTATTATTGGTTGTGAGCCTTTGGCTAAAAATGATATGAACAGCTTAAGGCTGTGGTTGACATGAATGACTTTGGGCCATGAGCTTAGGGCTCTAAATGCTATGAATAACTCAGAACTATGGTTGACATGAAAGACTCGAGGTCGTGAGTAGAGGCCTCTAGATGTTATCAACAACATTGGACTAAGGATGATATTAGTGATTCTAAGTCATGAGCATATGGCTCTAAGTGCTATGAAAAGCTTAGGACTGTAGTTGACATGAATGACTCTAGGTCATGAGCTCAAGGCTCTAGATCTTATGAATAGCTCATGATATGGCTGAAATGAACAACTCTAAGTCACGAGCTCAGGCCTCTAGAAGTTATGAATAGCTTTAGGCTGAGAATAATATGATCGATTCTAGGACGAGAGCCTATGGTCTAAATGCTATGAATAGCTAAGGGTTGTAAATGAGTCCAACAACAATGGGTCATGAGCTCAAGACTATAAATGCTATGGACATCTCAAGGTTGTGGTTGACAAGAATGAATCTGGGTTATGAGCTTAGGGCTCTAGATGCTATGAATAACTTAAGGCTATAGATCACATGAATGAATCTAGGTCGTGAGATCAAGGCTCTAAATTCTATGAATAGCTCAAGACTGCGGATGACATGAGCTACACCAGGACGTGAGCTCAATGATGTTAAAGCTATGAACGACCCAGGGTTGTGGATGATACGAATAATTCGGGATCTCGTGAGCTCAATAATCTAGATGCAATGAACAACTCAAGTTTGTGGATGTTATGAACGATTCTTGGTTGTGGGCCCATGACCCTAAATGCTATGAACAACTCAGGGTTATGATTGACATGAACTACTCTAGTCCGTGAGCTCGAGCCTCTAAATGCTATGAATAGCTCAATGTTGTGGTTGGCATAAACGACTTTAGGTTATTAGATCTAGGCTCTCGATGCTATGATTAGATCAATGTTGTAGATGATATGAATGACTCGGGACCTTGTGAGCTAAGGCCTTTGGATTATATGAACAACCTAGGGTTGTGGATGGTATGAATGATTCTATGTCATGATCTCAAGGATGTGGATGACTTGAACAAATCTGGGTCATGAGATTAGGGTTGTAGATACTATGAACAGGTTCGGGTTATGGTTGACATGAACGACTCGAGGTTGTGATCTTAAGGCTTTAAAAGTTATGAATAACTGAGGGTTTTGGATGATATGAGTGACTTGGGAACCTGTGTGCTCAAGGCTCTAGAGGCTATTAATAACTGAAGATTGTGGTTGACATAAATGACTTAAGGTTGTGAGCTCCAAGTTCTAGATATTGTGAACAACTTGGGGTTGTGGATGACATGAATGACTCAGGCTCATGTGCCAAGGGCTTTAGATACTATGAATAACTCAGGGTTATGGTTAACATGAACGACTCTAAGATATGAACTCAGGGATCTAGATGCTATGAACATCTTACGGTTATGGATGGTAAGAATGACTTCAGGTGGTGAACTTAGGGTTCTAGATGTTATGAATAGCTCAGGGCTCTACATGACATGAACAAATTTGGGTAATGTGCTCAGGGCTCTAGTTGCTTTGAACAACTCCGAGTTATAGAGGACATGAATGATTCTGAGTCTTGAGCTTAATGTTCTAGATTCTATGAAAAGCTTAGGATTGTGGATGATATGAATGACTCTAGGTTGTGAGGTCAAGGCTCTAGATATTGTGAATAGATCAAGACTATGGTTGACATGGATGACTTCAAGTCATGAGCTATGAGCTCTACACATTATGAAAAGATTAGGGTACTTGATGACATGAACAGCTAAGTCATGAACTCAAGTCCTTCAATGCTATAAGCAACTTAGGGTTATGGTTCAAATGAATGACTCTAAGTCTTGAGCTCAGGGCTTTAGATGCTATGAACAACTTAGAGCTATGGTTGAGAGGATCAACTCTAGGTCATAAGCTCAGGGCCCTAGATGCTATGAACAACTCAGAGTTGTGGATGACATGATGTAATAAATTTGGAATTCATTATTAATTTAATGATGTTCCAGCTTCACTATTATCCATTCTTATTCCAGGTATTATACTCCATGAGCATTCTTGCCTCGACCTTTTGTATTGTACATGACTTGGGTGCATTTCCACCAAGCTACTTCATTATATTGTCTCTCAACCTTGAGAGAATATTGAGCTTGTGTTGATATTAGTAGTGGCTTTAACCTATGGGTGAGATCATAAGGTGATCATGTATTCCCTATGGATTAGATCATTGTTAATGGAAGCTGATAGCAATAGGTATTCTCAATAAAGGCACCATGATATCTCTTGGGATTAAGATAGAGCGTGCCATTGAGTGATCCTAAGGAGATGTATTCATGGAAACTATGGTCATAATAGTTCCATAAGTGGAACTTAACATAGGCTCTTTTAGAGCTAAGATATTTCAATTGAACACATAATAAGAGGATTTGTAACACAAGGATGGTAGAGGTAGTCTTGAAAGACTGACAACTTTTACATTGTTAGACTATAGA
Organism: Vitis labrusca; assembly: GCA_011039315.1. NCBI lineage: Eukaryota > Viridiplantae > Streptophyta > Magnoliopsida > Vitales > Vitaceae > Vitis > Vitis labrusca. The sequence goes on along the minus strand of JAAKHE010000031.1, from coordinate 1,139,901 downwards.
CACTAGTTCATAGGGAGACCGAACACAATGGATACCAGGTCATGGACCCGAGCACTTGGTGTCTCGTTGTTATTTGCATAGGATACTAGAGTTCAGGTTATTCTTTATAGTGAGATGTTTAATCAACTTTAGAATTGGATTCTAAGGGAGCTAGTATTCCTATAGCTTCTAGTGGTCTCTAAGTTCATATACCTTGTTAGCATAGGTTATGAGGGTTGAATTGGCTCTAAGTTCACTTTTATGCATAAGAGAGTTTTGGTAATTATGTAAGGTTGCATAGGGGTGAGTGGACAAGGTCTCTGGATTGGATTACATGATTAATTAGTAGGCCCTATTAGGTTAATTAATAAATTATAACCCATTTTGGGTTAAGTGACCCAAGCTTATGTGGGCTCAAGTCACATAAACCCACTTAGGAACCCTATAAATACCCTCTAACGGTTACGGTTTCCATAGCTTTGTGTTCCATAATCTAAAGAGGTAGAGAGCCATAGCCTCCACCATCTTTTCCTCTCCACCAAAAGTGTGCCATGATCAAGGTTCAAGTCATCGAGTGGGAGACTTCGAGTTTACGAGACTTCTACGATTTCGATCTTCATCTTCACCATGTGGATTAGGTTTGGGAACATTTGAATTCGAGGAATGTTTTTTTTTTTTAGCACTTTCTAAATGATTTTAAAGTATAAAAATGTTATTTTTTCACCATGCATAGAATTTAGAAAAAGCCTTGGATAGTTATACATATTTCTAACCTGATCTAGACTTGGTAAACAGAGAGATCTAAGTTTTTCCCATCAGTTAACTCAAGGATGTGGATGTTATGAACAACTTAGGATTATAGATGATATGAATGACTTGGGATCCTATAAGCTCATGCCTCTAGATGGCATGAACAATTTTTGGGTGTGGATGATATGAATCATTCTTAGTCATGAGTCCAAGGCTTTAAATATTATAAAAACCTCAGGGTTGTAGATTACATGAATGACTGAAGGTCGTGACCTTAGAGCTCTAAATGCTATGAACAGATCTTGACTATGGATGACATGAATGTCTCAAGTTTGCGAGCTCAAGGCTTCAAATGTTAGGAACAACTCAAGGCTATGGATGACTTAAATGACTCTGAGTCATGAGTTCAAGGCTTTAGATGCTATGAATAGTTCAGGGATGTGGATGACATAAATGATGTCGTGTTGTGAGTTCAGTGCTCTAGATGCTATAAACAAGTGAAAGTTTTGGATGATATGAATAACTCAGTATCCCGTGTGCTCAGGCCTATAGATGCTATGAATAGCTCAGGGCTATGGAAAGATGAATGATTCCAAGTCATGAGCTCTACGAATAGCTTAAGGTTATGGATGACATGAATGACTCATGAACATGAGCTCTGGGTTCTAGATGTTAAGAACAACTCAGGGCTCTAGATGACATAAATAACTATAGGTCCTGAGCTCAACGCTATAAATGTTTTGAACAACTCAAGGCTATGGTTGACATGAATGACTCTGGGTCGTGAGTTAAGGGCTCTAAATGCTATGAACAGTTCAGAGATATGGATGACATGAATGACTCTGTGTGGTGAGCTTGGGGCTTTAGATGCTATGAAAAGCTCAAAGTTGGGGATGATATGAACAACTCGTATTCCCATGAGCTTAGGCCTTTAGATGATATCAACAACTTAGGGCTTCGGGTGATATAAACGATTCTTGGTCATGAGGAGAAGGCTCCAAATATTATGAACAACTCGGGGTTGTGTATGACATGAATGACTTAAGATCATGAGCTTAGGGCTCTAGATGCTATGAAAAACTCTCGACTATGGATGACATGAACCCCTCAAGGTCGTGAGCTCAAGACTTTAGTTGTTGGGAATAGTTCAAGGCTATAGATGACCTAAATGACTCCAAGTCATGAGTTCAAGGCTTGTTCAAGGATGTGGATGACATAAACGACGTCATGTGATAAGCTCAAGGCTCTAGATGTTATGAACAAGTCAAAGTTATGGATGATATGAATGACTGAGGATCCCATGAGCTAGACCTCTAGATGCTATGAAAAACTCAAGGCTTTGGATGATATGAACTATTCTTGGTTTTGAGCACAAGGCACTAAATGTTATGAACAACTCAGGACCGTACAAGACATGAAATACTCAAGGTTGTAATATAAGGGCTTTATATGATATAAATGGATCAAGTATATGGTGGACATGAATGACTGCGGGTTATGAGCTTAGGGCTATAAATGCTATGAACAACGTAAGCCTATGGATGACATGAGTTACTCCACATCATGAGTTCATAGCTTTGAATGCTATGAACTACTTAAGGTTGTGAATGATCTGTACAACTCGAGATCCTGTGAGCTCAAACCTCTAGGTGTTATCAATCACTCAAGGCTGTGGATGATATAAGCGATTCTTAGTCGTGACCAACTCAGGGCTTTGGATGATATGAATGACTAAAGGTTGTGAGCTTAGGGCTTTGCATGTTATGAATAGCTCAAGGCTCTAGATTCTATAAACAACTCAGAGTTATGGATGATATGAACGACTCGTGATCCTATGAGCTTAGGCCTTTTGATTCTATGAACCGATCTAGGCTATGGATGACATGAATGACTCAAGGTTGTAAGCCCAAAGCTCTAGATGTTAGGAACAATTCAAGACTATGGATTGATTACTACTCAAAACATGCTATTTTGTAGCTTGTAATTATCTCTTTTAAACACCCTTGAGTAGTAATTATTACCTTTTAACTCAATTAACATGTTAGGGACCCTTGCAATCGTTTCTAACAACTGTGTTAAGTTTTGGTGCTTTTTGATAGCTTTATGCTCACCAAAGCAATTTAAGAATGAGGGAGAGCTATGTATAGTTCATGACAAAGCTTTTGGAAAGCTCAAATTTATGAAGAAACCAAGCTTTGGAGTCTCATAATCCTTTGCCTTAGTAGTTCAAAGTATGCAAGGAAAGAACAATGGAGAAGAAGAAAAACAGGGTAAGGAAAACAGAGGACACAGCTGCAGTCTTCCTTCGCACTTTTGGAGCACTTCCCGAAGTCCATTTTCTACATTCTATATACCATTTCAAAGCTCAGAAAGTCAAGAATCCAACGATTCAAACCATGTATGATTTGGAGCTAAAATGAGGAAGATATGGCCTTCGGAAGACAACTGCATCAAGCTGAGGGACAATTTCGCACGATGGAAATCAAGGTGCGAATTCCTCAATCCAAAGTATGGGAATTTCGCACACCTCAAACCAAAGTGCGAAATTGGAACTCCAACATGCGAAAATTGGATATTTTTGCCGACTCTTTTTCTTCTGATATTTTTGTGTCTAAATTTCCATTTTCTCCTTGTATTCAGCCACTCATGTAATTCCTTAGCTAGGAAGTATCCAAGGAAGGGTAAAATTACCTTCCTATATAAATTCTCTTGTAAACACTGAAGAAGCACTCTCGGGGAGCTTTCTCCAGGAGACCAACTGATGTAAATTCTACACTTAGTGAAATACAGAGATCTCTTTTGCTTTCTTTTTCTCTCTACTATTTACTATTTTCTTGGAAGCCAAACAGCCTCTGAGGATGTTTTCCCAGAGGATGAGAGGCTAAACTTATAGTTTCTTGGAGTAAAGGAAGCTAGGTGAAAAGTCCAGATTAAAAGGTGGAACGTTTCCGTGCATTAAATTCAGGTAGTTGGAGTCCATAAATGGTTTCTAAATTCAAAGTTTTGCTTTAAATCCCTTGGAATCACTTTGACTGGCCAATACATGGTAAGCTTCAGGTCTCTGTGGATGCTTATTGCTCGATCCATATCAGTCCATTAGTTATCATGTACGAGCCAGTGGAAAGTGATTCAAGGTGATAACCCATAGTGTCTTAAACCATTAATGGACCTTGACTACCATTTCTATTGATTTTTTATGGATTAAATCTTCATTGTTAAATCTATACCGGTTCGGGAAATAACTATAGGTTAAATCCCCAATGCGAGGAGAAAAATCCGGAATTTTCCACTTTGCAATCTGAACTCGAACCTAACAACCTCTAGCTCCGGGAGACTTTCTTTCTTCCATTTTTACTTAGTTCTATGTGAGTTTAGTTTCAATCACCACTTTCAAAACAATTTTATTTTCTTTTAAACTTCAAGTTTGTGCTAAAGGAAATCATCAGACTCAATTCCTAATTTAGAGCCTGTCACTGATAGAGTGAAAACCCATCCCTGAGTTCGACCCTAGAACTGCTATACTATAGTAGCTTTGCTACGCCAGTATAAGGTCATAGGATTTATAAATATTTTTGATTAAAAGACCCGACTGGGCATGAATCATGGATGACATGAACAACTCCAGATTGTGAGCTCAAGTCTTTAGATGCTATGAACAACTCAGAGCTATGGTTGACATGAACTCCTTTGGGTCGTAAGCTATAGGCTCTAAATTCTATGAACAATTTGGGGATGTGGATGACATGAACGACTGCGTGTCATGAGCTCAAAGTTCTAGATTCTATGAACAACTCAAAGTTATGGATGATATGAACAACTCATGATCTCGTGAGCTCAGGCCTCTAGATGCTATGAATAGCTCAAGGTTCTAGAAGATATGAACAATTTTTGGTCATGACCACCAAGCTCTAAACGTTATGAACACCTCAGGGCTATGGATGACAAGAATGACTCATGGTCATGATCTTAAGGCTCTAGATGACATGAACTACTCTTAATCATGAGCTAAGGGCTCTAGGGTTAGGATAAAGCCCTTAAATGCATGAAATGATGTAATAAATTTGGAATTCATTATTTATTTAATGATGTTCCAGTTTCACTATTATCCATCCTTATTCCATGCATTATACTCTATGAGCATTCTTGCCTCAACCTTTTGCATTGTACATGACTTAGGTGCATTTCTACCAAGCTGCTTCATTGTATTGTCTCTTAACCTTGAGAGAATATTGAGCTTGTGTATAAGTTACTAGTGGCTTTGACCTATGGGTGAGATCGGAAGCTGATCATATATTCCCTATGAATTGAGTCATTATTAATGGAAGCCGATAGCAATAGGTATTCTCAGTAAAAGGATTTGTAACACAAGGATAGTAGAGGTAGTCTTGAAAGACTGATAGCTTTCACCTTGTTAAACTACAAACACTAGTTCATGGGTAGACTGAACACAATGGATACCAGTTCACAGACCCGAGCACTTGGTGTTTTGTTGTTATTTACATAGGATACTAGAGTTCAATTTATTCTCTATAGTGGGATGTTGAATTAATGTTAGAATTAGATTCTAAGGGAGCCAGTATTCCTATAGGTCCTAATGGTCCCCGTTCTAAGCTCATATACCTTGTTAGCATGGGTTATGAGGGTCGAATTGGCTCTAAGTTCACTTTTGTGTATAAGAGCGTTTTGGTAATTGCGTAAGGTTGTAAAAGGGTATGTTAACAAGTTCTCTAGATTGGATTACATGATTATTTAGTAGGCCTATTAGGTTAATTAATCAATTATAACCCATTTTGGGTTAGGTTAAGTGTCCCAAGCCCATATGGGCTTAAGTCACTTAAGCCCACTTAGGAACCCTATAAATACCGTCTAAGGGTTAAGGTTTCCATAGCTTTGTCTTCCACAATCCAGAGAGGTAGAGAGCCATAGCCTCCACCCTCTTTTCCTCCACACCAAAAGTGTACCTTGATCAAGGTTTGAGTCATCGAGTGGAAGAGTTTAGGTTTACGAGACTTCTATAATTTCGATTTTCATCTTCACCACGTGGATTTGTTTTGGGAACATTTGAATTCGAGGAATGGTTTTTGTTAGCACTTTCTGAATCTTTTTAATATATAAAAATGTTATTTTTTTCATCGTGCATAGACTTTAGAAAAAGTCTACGATAGTTATGCATATTCCTAACCTGATCTAGACTTGGGAAACAAGGAGATCTAAGTTTTTCCCATCAGTTAATTCAAGCCTCTGGATGTTATGAACAACTTAGGGTTATGGATGATATGAATGACTTGGGATCCTGTAAGCTCAAGCCTCCATATGGCATGAACAATTTAGGGGTGTGGAAGATATGAATGATTCTTGGTCATGAGCCCAAGGCTTTAAATGTTATAAACAACTCGGGGTTGTGGATTACATGAATGACTAAAGGTCATGAGCTCAGGGCTCTAAATGCTACGAACAACTCTTGACTATGGATGACATGAATGTCTCAAGCTTGTGAGCTCAAGGCTCTAGATGTTAGGAACAACTCAAGGTTATAGATGACCTGAATGACTCCAATTCATTAGTTCAAGGCTCTAGATTCTATGAATAGTTTAGGGATGTGGATGACAGAAATGATGCCATGTTGTGAGCTCAATGCTCTAGATTCTATGAACAAGTCAAAGTTTTGGATGATATGAACGACTTGAGATCCCGTGCACTCAGACCTCTATATATTATGAATAGCTCAGTTCTATGGAAACATGCAAGATTCCAAGTCATGAGCTCTATGAATAGCCTAAGGTTGTGGATGACATGAATGACTCAAGATCGTATGCTCTGGGCTTTAGATGTTAAGAATAGTTTAGGGCTCTAGATGACATGAACAGCTCTGCGTCGTGAACTTAACGCTCTAGATGTTCTGAACAACTCAAGGCTATGGTTGACATGAATGACTTTGGCTTGTGAGTTAAGGGCTTTAGATACTATGAGTAGTTCAAAGATATGGATGACATGAACTACTCCATGTGGTGAGATTGGGGCTCTAGTTGCTATGAAAAGCTTAAAGTTGGGGATGTTATGAACAACTCGGATTCCCATGAGCTTTGGCCTTTATATGCTGTGAATAGCTTAGTGTTTACTACTCAAAAAGTGTTATTTTGTAGCTTGTAGTTAACTCTTTTAAACACTTTTGAGTAGTAGTTATTACCTTTTAACTCAATTAGCATATTAAGGACCTTTGCAATCGTTTCTAATCAAATTTGTGTAAGTTTTGGTGCTTTTGATAGTAATTTGATCACCAAAGCAATCCAAGACTGAGGAGAGTTCTATGGAATCCATGGCAAAGCCATTGGAAGCTCGTTTTCATGAAGAACCTAAGCTTGGAAGCTTTATAATCCTTTCCCATAAGCAAATCATGAATGCAAGGAGGGAAAGCAAAGAGAGAAATCTAACATGAAGAATTCAAGAGGACAGCAACTGTTGGACACTTTTGGAGCACTTTTTGGAGTTTATTTCAAGCATACTATATATTGTTTCGAAGATTGAGAAGTCAGAAATCCAACGCTTCAAACGGTGCATGAATTAGAGTTTAAATGAAGAAGTTATAGCCATTGGAAGCTAATCACACCAACCTGAAGGCCAATTTTGCAGGCTGCGAAATCACAAGAGGATGGCTACGAAATCAGCCTTGGGCTGTGAAATTTTGCAGCCCATCTTGCATGCCTACGAAATCCTCTTGAGTGCTTCCAGATATTTGCAACCAACACTTTTAGATTTTTTTCTTCAAATATTTGATGTTTAAATCCCCATTTTCTCCTTGTAATCCACCAATCACAGGATTTCTTAGTTATTAAGTAAGAACAAAGGGGTGAATAACCTCATATATATTGAATTGTAATTTACATTACAAAGCTTGTTCTCAAAGACAATTTTTGCATAGTTTTAAAAGGAAGTAAAATACAGAGCTTTGCTCTGCCTTACCTTCTCGTTTTAATTGTATTTTTATTACTAGCCAAACAAGCTCTGAGGAGGTTTCCTCAGAGAATGAGTAGCTAAACTTTTTGTCTCTTGGAGTTAAGGTAGCTGGGTAAGGTCCCGAATGCAAGAACTGGTAGTTTTGTTGTTTCAGCTATTAATGAAGAGAAAGTGTGACCCGTTAATGGTTTCTATGTTTTTAGTTAACTTAAAACACCTTTAATTCATCTGGGCCAACACTTGGTAAGGCAAGTGATCTCCGTTCATTGAGTTGCACTAGTTTACCTCTTGCAAGCCTTTGGGAGGTGACTTGAAGGTAGGATTTTCTAGAATTGCCAACACTTGGTAAGCTTTTGGACTCTAAGGAGACATCCATTAGTTATCTCTTGCGAGCTTGAGAAGGGAAGTCCAAGGTTAATGATCATCTTGAATGGTGAATGCTAGGTGAGAGGCACGAGCCATTGCAAGATGCATCAATTAAGCGTTTGAATCCATAAAAGGGAAGCATATGTACAACACCGATTAGAGAAACAACTATATGTTAATTCTCTAATGTGAGGAAAAGATTCAAGTGACTGGAGCTCTGTTTTTATATAAGGAGCCCGATCCTAAAACTCCAAGAAACGCTTTTCTTTATAAGTAATTCCCATTACTTTATTTTAGTTAGCTTAAAACCAATCCTTTTTAAACCAAAGTTTATGTTTTCTTTTGAAGCTAACCTTGAAATGAAAAACCATCAATTCAACTTCGAATTATTATCAGTTGTAATTTGAAAACCCTTCCTAGTGAACAATCCTAGAGTCACTATGCTATACTAGCTAAGGCTATCCTAGCACATGGTGATATAAGTTATAAATTTTGTTGATTACTCCTATATGAGGACCAAAATCAAAGGACACTAGCTAGGCACGCAATCAAATGGCGCCATTTCTAGGGAAGGTGCCAACTTCACAGTGATATTATTTCAGAGTACTTGTGATTTTCATCATAAGTTTGGTGATTTTTCTTTCATTTTACTAACTCTTTTAATTGTTTCTTTTACTTGTTCATACTCTCACATATTTTTTAATTTAGTTTTAGTTAATCTTAGTCTTTTTGTAGTTTTGTTTTTGTTTTAGTTATAGTTGATACTAGTTGTGTATGCCAAACTGGATACGAGATAGTGGAGGAAGGCTTGTGAAACGTAAAACACCTCATAACAAGGAATTGGAATTGAGCTTGAATATCATGGAAGCTACACCTGAAGATCAGTATAGTCACCATGGTAACCAGGACAATCCCAATGCTTTCAGATCAATGAGGGACCGCATGCATCCATCTCGTATGAGTGCACCATCATGTATAGTGCCCCCTATAGAGCAGCTAGTGATCAAACCACATATTGTTTCACTTCTACCAACTTTCCATGGGATGGAAAGTGAGAATCCCTATGCACATATCAAGGAATTTGAAGATGCTTGTAATACATTCCAAGAAGGAAGAGCTTCAATCGACTTGATGAGGCTTAAGGTATTTCCTTTTAATTTAAACGATAAGGCCAAGATTTGGCGTGGACTGATTTACAAGCTGAATTCCTCAAGAAAATTTTCCCCACTCATAGAACAAATGGCTTGAAAAGGCAAATTTCAAACTTCTCAGCTAAAGAGAATGAGAAATTCTATGAGTGTTGGGAAAGATACATGGAAGCCATAATGCTTGTCCTCACCATGGTTTTGATACATGGCTATTGGTGAGTTATTTCTATGATGGGATGTCTTCCTCAATGAAGCAACTCCTCGAGACAATGTGTGGAGGAGATTTCATGAGTAAGAATCTAGAGGAAGCTATGGATTTCTTGAGTTATGTGGCTGAACTTTCAAGGGGATGGGATGAATCGAACAAAGGAGAAGTTGGGAAGATGAAGTCTCAACCAAATTCTTTCAATGCTAAGGCTGGGATGTACACCTTGAATGAAGATGTTGATAGGAAGGCAAAGTTTGCAGCTATGATGAGAAGATTAGAGGAGCTAGAACTGAAAAAGATACATGAAGTACAAGATGTTGCTGAAACACCAGTGAAAGTCAAGCCATGTCTTATTTGTTAATCTTATGAGCACTTGGTGGAGGAGTGCCCTACAATTCCAGCTGCTAGGGAAATGTTTGGAGAACAAGCAAATGTTATTGGATAATTCAAGCCCAACTACAATGCTTCGTATTGAAATACTTACAACTCAAGTTGGAGGAACCATCCAAATTTTTCTTGGAAGCCAAGAGCGCCTTAGTATGCACAACCAGCTCAACCATCTCAACAAGCTTCAAATCTTGAACAAGCAATAGTAAATCTAAGCAAGGTTGTGGGAGATTTTGTTGGAGACCAAAAATCCATCAATGCTCAACTCAGTCAAAGAATTGATAGTGTAGAGAATACATTGAATAAAATGATGGATGGGATGCAAAATGACTTATCTCAGAAGATAGATAATCTCCAATACTCAATCTCAAGGCTCACTAACCTAAACACAGTGCAAGAAAAGGGTAGATTTCCTTCTCAACCTCACCAAAACCCCAAGGGTATCCATGAAGTGGAAACTCATGAGGGAGAATCTTCACAGGTGAGAGATGTCAAAGCCTTGATCACTTTAAGGAGTGGTAAAAAGGTTGAGTTACCAACACCCAAGCCACATGTTGAAGAGGAAGAAGAACAAGAGACAGAGAAGAGGGAGGAAATCAAAGGAAAGAAGAAAAATATCAGTGAAGGGAAAGAGGACCATGATTTAACAGTGAATGCAAATCTGGAGAAAGTGCTTATTAAGGAAGAAATGATGAAGAAACACACACCTCCACCTTTTCCTCAAGCTTTGCATGGGAAAAAGGGGATTAGAAATGCATAAGAAATTCTTGAAGTATTGAGACAAGTGAAAGTCAATATTCTATTGCTAGATATGATTAAACAAGTTCCAACGTATGCAAAATTCTTAAAGGACTTGTGTACTATCAAAAGAGGGTTGAATGTGAATAAGAAAGCCTTCTTGACTGAGCAAGTAAGTAATATCATACAATGCAAGTCTCCTTTGAAGTACAAAGATCCGAGATGTCCTACCATTTCAGTCATGATTGGGGGAAAGGTAGTAGAGAAAGCTTTGTTAGACTTGGGAGCAAGTGTGAATTTGCAACCATACTTTGTCTACAAGCAATTGGGACTTGGTGAATTGAATCCAACATCAATCACTCTATCTCTAGCAAATAGATCAGTGAAAATTCCAAGGGGGATAATTGAAGATGTCTTAGTTCAAGTTGATAATTTCTACTATCTAGTAGACTTTGTTGTTCTTGATACGAACCCAATTGTCAAGGAAACTAATCATGTTCCTATTGATTACTACTCAAAAAGGGCTATTTGATAGCTTGTAATTAACTCTTTTAAACACTTTTGAGTAGTAGTTATTACCTTTTAACTCAATTAACATATTAAGGACCTTTGCAATCATTTCTAATCAAATTGTGTAAGTTTTGGTGTTTTTGTTAGTAATTTGATCACCAAAGCAATCTGAGATTGAGGAGAGTTCTTTGGAATCCATAGCAAAGCAATTGGAAGCTCATTAACATGAAGAACCAAAGCTTTGAAGCTTTAGAGTCCTTTGCCATAAGCAAATCATGAATGAAAGGAGGGAAAGCAAAGAGAGAAATCTACCATGAAGCATTCAAAAGGACAGCCACTATCAGCAACTTTTGGAGCACTTCCTGGAGCTCAATTTATGCATACTATATGTCGTTTTGAAGCTCAGGAAGTCAGAAATCCAATGCTTCAAATGGTGCACGATTTGGAGCTAAATGAAGGAGTTAGAGCCATTGGGAGCCGATCATACCAAGTTGAAGGCCAATTTCGTGGGCTGCGAAATGGTGTTCTTCAGCTTGCGAAATTTCACAGCCATCTTGCACAGCTGCGAAAATCTCCTGAGTGCTTCCCAATATTTGTGATCAACATTTTTAGATTTTTTGCTTTAGATATTTGATGTCTAAATCCCCATTCTCTCCTTGTAATCCACCTATCATAGGATTCCTTAGTCTTTAAGCAAGAACAAAGGGTAAATAGCCTCTTATATAATGTTTGTAATTTCCATTACAGGAAGATGTCGGGGAGCTTGTTCTCAGAGACATCCTTTGTATAGTTTTGAAATGAAGTAAAATACAGAGCCTTTGCTCTGCCTTACCTTCTCGTTTTGATTGTATATTATATTTAATTTTTCTTACTAGCTAAACAAGCTCTGAGGATGTTTCCTCAGAGAATGAGTGACTAGGCTTTTAGTTCCTTGGAGCTAAGGTTGCTGGGTAAGGCCCCAAATGCAAGAATTGGTAGTTTTTTTTTTTGTTTCAACCGTTAATGAAGAGAAAGTGTGACCCATTAATGATTTCTATGTTTTTAGTTAACTTAAAACACCTTCAATTCACCTGAGCTAACACTTGGTAAGGCAAGTGATCTCCGTCCATGGAGATGCACTAGTTTATCTCTTGCGAGCTTTTGGGAGGTGACTTGAAGGTAGGATTTTCTAGAATTTCCAACACTTGGTAAGCTTTTGAACTCTAAGGAGACATCCATTAGTTATCTTTTGCGAGCTTGAGAAGGGAAGTCCAAGGTTAATGATCACCTTGAATGGTAAATGCTAGGTGAGAGGCACGAGCCATTGCAAGTTGCATCAATGAGAGAGAATTGGTGCTGCAATCCATTAAAGGGAAACAGCTGTACATCACCGGTTAGAGAATTAAATATATGTTAATTCTCTAATGTGAGGAAAAGGTTCAAGTGACCGGAGCTCTGTGTTTGCATGAGGAGCCTCCTCTGTGAACCTAAAACTCCAAGGAATGCTTTCCTTCATAAGTAATTTCCATTACTTTATTTTTAGTTAGCTTAAAACAAATCCTTTTTCAACCAAAGTTTATGTTTTCTTCTTAAGCTAACCTTGAAATGAAAAAGCACCAATTCAACTGTGGATTGGTATCAATTGTAAGTTGAAAACCCTTTCCAGTGAACGATCCTAGAGCCACTATGCTATATTAGCTAAGGCTATCCTCATGCATGGTGATATAGGTTATAAATTTTGTTGATTACTCCCTTCTGAGGACCACAATCAAGGAACACCAGCTGGACACGAATCAAATGGCTCCACTGTTAGGGACCACTGAGAGGACATGAATCAGCAGAGACACCAATTGGGAATGAATCAAATGGCGTCGTTGCCGGGGAAGGTGCCAACTTTAAAGTGATATTATTTCAGCGTACTTGTGATTTTCATCACAAGTTTGGTGATTTTTCTTTCATTTTACTAACTCTTTTAATTGTTTCTTTTACTTGTTCATATTCTAACATATCTTTTAATTTAGTTTTAGTTAATCTAAGTCTTTTTGTAGTCTTGTTTTCTTTTGTTTTTGTTTTTGTTACAGTTGATACTAGTAGTGTATGCCAAATGGGATACGAGATAGTGGAGGAAGGCTTGTTAAACGTGAAACACCTCATAACAAGGAATTGGAATTGAGCTTAAACATCATGCAAACTACACCTGAAGATCAGCATAGTCACCATGGTCATCAAGACAATCCTAATGAATTTAGATCAATGAGGGACCGCATGCATCCACCTCGTATGAGTGCACCATCATGTATAGTGCCCCCTACAGAGTAGCTAGTGATTAGACCGCATATTGTTCCACTTCTACCAACTTTCCATGGGATGGAAAGTGAGAATCCCTATGCACATATCAAGGAATTTGAAGATGTTTGTAATACATTCCAAGAGGGAGGAGCTTCAATCGACTTGATGAGGCTTAAGCTATTTCCTTTTACTTTAAAGGACAAGGCCAAGATTTGGCTTAATTCTTTAAGGCCAAGGAGTATCCGTACTTGGACTGATTTACAAGCTGAATTCCTCAAGAAGTTTTTTCCTACTCACAAAACAAATGGCTTGAAAAGGCAAATTTCAAACTTCTCAGCTAAACAGAATGAGAAATTCTATGAGTGTTGGGAAAGATACATGGAAGTCATCAATGCTTGTCCTCACCATGGTTTTGATACATAGTTGTTGGTAAGTTATTTCTATGATGGGATGTCTTCCTCAATGAAGCAACTCCTCGAGACAATGTGTGGAGGAGATTTCATGAGTAAGAATCCGAAGGAAGCTATGGATTTCTTGAGTTATGCGGTTGAAGTTTCAAGAGGATGGGATGAACCGAACAAAGGAGAAGTGGGGAAAATGACGTCTCAATCGAATGCTTTCAATGCTAAGGCTGGGATGTACACCTTGAATGAAGATGTTGATATGAAAGCAAAATGTGCAGCTATGACAAGAAGATTAGAGGAGCTAGAACTGAAAAAGATGCATGAAGTGCAAGCTGTTGCTGAAACACCAGTGCAAGTAAAGCCATGTTCTATTTGTCAATCTTATAAACACTTGGTGGAGGAGTACCCTACAATTCCAGTTGCTAGAGATATGTTTGGAGATCAAGCAAATGTCATTGGACAATTCAAGCCTAATATCAATGCTTCGTATGGAAACACTTACAACTCAAGTTGGAGGAACCATCCAAATTTTTCATGGAAGCCAAGAGCACCTCAATACCAACAGCCGGCTCAACCATCTCAACAAGCTTCAAGTCTTGAACAAGCAATAGTGAATCTCAACAAGGTTGTGGGAGATTTTGTTGGAAACCAAAAATCCATCAATGCTCAACTCAATAAAAGAATTGACAGTGTAAAGAATACTTGGAATAAAAGGATGGATGGGATGCAAAATGACTTATCTCAGAAGATAGATAATCTCCAATACTCAATCTCAAGGCTCACTAATTTGAACATAGTACTAGAGAAGGGTAGATTTACTTCTCAACTTCACCAAAACCCCAAGGGTATCCATGAAGTGGAAACTCATGAGGGAGAATCTTCACAGGTGAGAGATGTCAAAGCCTTGATCACTCTAAGGAGTGATAAAAAGGTTGAGTTACCAACACCCAAGCCACATGTTGAAGAGTAAGTAGAAGAAGAGACAAAGAAAAGGGAGGAAATCAAAGGAAAGAAGAAAGATATCAGTGAAGGGAAAGAGGACCATGATTCAACAGTGAATGCAAATCCGGAGAAAGAGCTTATTAAGGAAGAAATGATGAAGAAACACATCTCTCCACCTTTTTCTCAAGCTTTGCATGGGAAAAATGGGATAAAAAATGCATCAGAAATCCTTGAAGTATTAAGGCAAGTGAAAGTCAATATTCCATTGCTGGATATGATTAAACAAGTTCCAACAGATGCAAAATTCCTAAAGGACTTGTGTACTATCAAAAGAGGGTTGAATGTGAACAAGAAAGCCTTCTTGACTGAGCAAGTAAGTGCCATCATACAATGCAACTCTCCTTTGAAGTACAAAGATCCGGGATGTCCTACCATTTCAGTCATGATTGGGAGAAAGGTAGTGGAGAAAGCTTTGTTAGACTTGGGAGCAAGTGTGAATTTGCTACCATACTCTGTCTACAAGCAATTGGGACTTGGTGAATTGAAGCCAACATCAATCACTCTATCTTTAGCTGATAGATCATTGAAAATTCCAAGGGGGATAATTAAAGATGTCTTAGTTCAAGTTGATAATTTCTACTATCCAGTAGATTTTGTTGTTCTTAATACGGACCTCTTTGTTAAGGAAGCTAATTATGTTCCTATCATCCTTGGAAGACCATTCCTTGCTACCTCAAATGCAATCATCAACTGTAGGAATGGACTCATGCAACTCACTTTTAGCAACATGACACTTGAGCTCAATATCTTTTATATGTCCAAAAAGCTAATCACTCTGGAAGAAGAAGAAGGTCCAGAAGAGGTATGCATTATTGACACTCTAGTGGAGGAGCACTGTAATAAGAATATGCAAGACAGGTTGCATGAAAGTCTTGGGGATCTTGAAGAAGGGTTATTTGAACCCGCTAATGTGCTTGCTACTCTACAAGGTTGGAGGAGGAAAGAAGAGATTCTACCTTTATTCAACCAAGAGGAGGCACAAGAAGCTGTTAAGGAAGAGATCCCAAAGCTCAATCTGAAACCTATGCCCATGGAGTTGAAATACATGTACCTGGAAGAAAATAAACAATGCCCTATTGTTATTTCTTCATCTCTTACTACTCATCAGGAGATTTCTCTACTTGAAGTTCTTAAGAGGTGTAAAAAAGCAATAGGATGGCAAATATCTGACTTGAAAGACATCAGTCCTTTGGTTTGTAGACATCATATATATATGCAGGATGAAGCTAAACCAATTCGTCAACCTCAAAGAAGATTGAATCCTCATTTGCAAGAAGTGGTGCGAGCTGAGGTGCTGAAGCTACTTCAAGCAGGTATTATGTATCCCATATCTGACAGCCCTTGGGTGAGTCCTACTCAAGTGGTACCAAAGAAGTCAAGGATTACTGTGGTTCAAAATAAAAAGGGAGAAGAAATTGCTATACACCTCACTTCAGGTTGGAGGGTGTGTATTGATTATAGGAAATTGAATGCCGTAACAAGGAAATATCATTTTCCACTGCCATTTTTTGATCAAGTGTTGGAGAGAGTCTTTGGCCATCCTTTCTATTGTTTCTTGGACGGGTACTCAAGGTATTTTGAAATTGAAATTGATGTTGAAGATCAGGAGAAGACCACCTTCACATGTCCATTTGGAACATACGCCTACAGAATAATGCCTTTTGGTTTATGCAATGCACCTGCAACATTCCAAATATGTATGCTTAGTATCTTTAGTGATATGGTGGAGCGAATTATGGAGGTTTTCATGGATGATACCACCATATATGGAGGTACATTTGAAGAATGCTTAGTCAATTTGGAAGCGGTTCTTAACAGATGCATTGAAAAGGACTTGGTGCTCAACTAGGAGAAATGCCACTTTATGGTACATCAAGGAATTGTCCTTGGCTATATCATCTCCGAGAAAGGCATTGAAGTTGATAAAGCAAAGGTGGAACTTATTGTTAAATTGCCATCCCCAACAACTGTAAAAGGAGTAAGGCAATTCCTTGGCCATGCAGGGTTCTATAGGAGATTTATAAAAGATTTCTCTAAGCTTTCAAAGCCTCTTTGTGAACTCTTGGCTAAGGATGCTAAGTTTATATGGGATGAAAGATGTTGATCGATTCTACATACTTATATATCTATATTACAATGGATGCAAGGGAATATATATAAAGAAGTTTTTCCAACCTTCCTAGCTAAGAAATCTTATGGTTGGTGGATTACAAGGAGAAGAATGGAAATTTATACAAAAATATCTGAAGAAAAGATCTAAAAGAGTCGGTGCACAAATATCCCAGTTCGCATGTAGATTTCGCACGTTGCATGGTGACTTGCGAAAATCTCGCAACTTGGAATCCATTTTCGCACGTTGAGCTCCAAGTTCGCAAGTTGCAAAATCACTTTCGCAAGTTGGGCTTCTCTGTGACTGTGCAGCTGTATTCCATTTCCATTTCGCAAGGTAGGCTTTAATTTTGCACGTTGGAGTTCCAAATTCGCAAGATGCGAATTTGTCCTTCAGCTGGATGCAGTTGCCTTGAGAAGGCCATATCTTCCTCATTTCAGCTCCAATTCGTACAACGTTTGAAGCGTTGGATTCTTGACTTCATGAGCTTTGAAATGGTATATGGCATGTAGAAAATGGACTTTAGGAAGTGCTCCAAAAGTGCGAAAGAAGACTGCAGCTGCTGTCCTCTATTTTCTTCACTCTGTTTTTCCTCTCTCTGTTGTTCTTTCCTTGCATACTTTGAACGACTTTGGCAAAGGGCTATGGAGCTCCAAAGCTTGGTTCTTCATGAATTTGAGCTTCCAAAAGCTTTTCCATGAACTATATACTGCTCTCCCTCATTCTTGGATTGCTTTGGTGTAGCTAAAAGCTATCAAAAACACAAAAACTTAACACAATTTGATTAGAAACGATTGCAAGGGTCCTTAACATGTCAATTGAGTTAAAAAGTAATAATTACTACTCAAGAGTGTTTAAAAGAGTTAATTACAAGCTACAAAATAGCACTTTTTGAGTAGTAATCAGATGTCAAAAGAGTTTTGATCAATTGAAGCAATTTTTGACAACTGCTCCAATAGTGAGGGCTCCCAACTGGCAACTACCCTTTGAAGTAATGTGTGATGCCAGTGACTTTGCTATAGGAGCTGTACTTGGAAAAAGAGAAGATGGGAAGCCCTATGTGATCTACTATGCAAGCAAAACATTGAACGAAGCTCAAAGGAACTACACAACTACAGAGAAAGAATTGTTAGTTGTGGTGTTTGCCTTAGACAAGTTTCATGCTTATTTGGTAGGGTCTTTCATCATTGCTTTCACTGCCATTTAGCCTTAAAGTATTTATTGACAAAGCAAGATGCAAAATCAAGATTGATTAGATGGATTCTTTTATTACAAGAGTTCGATCTCCAAATCAGAGATAAGAAAGAAGTAGAGAATGCGGTAGCTGACCACCTTTCAAGGTTGGCTATAGCACACAATTCCCATGTCTTACCTATTAATGATGAATTTCATGAGGAATCACTCATGTTGCTAGAGAAAACTCCTTGGTATGCTCATATTGCTAACTATTTGGTTACTGGTGAAGTTCCAAGTGAGTGGAAAGCACAAGACAGGAAGCACTTCTTTGCAAAGATTCATGCTTATTATTGGGAAGAGCCTTTTCTTTTCAAGTATTGTGCAGATCAGATAATAAGGAAGTGTGTCCCTGAAGAAGAGCAACAAGGAATCCTCAGCCATTGCCATGAGAATGCATGTGGAGGCCACTTTGCCTCCCAAAAACCAACCATGAAGGTGTTGCCATACTTGGCCATCACTTTTTAAAGATGCCCACATCATGTGTAGGAGTTGTGATAGATGCCAAAGACTCGGGAAGCTTACAAGAAGAAATCAAATGCCCATGAACCCCATTCTAATAGTTGATCTCTTTGATGTTTGGGGTATTGACTTCATGGGACCTTTCCCAATGTCTTTTGGTAACTCTTATATTTTGGTAGGGGTGGACTATGTTTCTAAATGGGTTGAGGCAATCCCCTGTAAACACAATGATCACAGGGTGGTTCTCAAGTTTCTTAAGGAGAACATCTTCTCAATATTTGGGGTGCCCAAGGCCATAATTAGTGATGGAGGTACTCATTTTTGCAACAAACCTTTTGAAACCCTATTAGCCAAGTATGGAGTGAAGCATAAGGTAGCTACACCTTATCACCCTTAGACTTCTGGGCAAGTTGAGCTAGCAAACAGGGAAATCAAGAACATATTGATGAAGGTGGTGAATACGAGCAGGAGAGATTGGTCTATTAAGCTCCATGATTCACTATGGGCATATAGAATAGCTTACAAGACTATTCTTGGCATGTCTCCCTATCGCCTAGTCTATGGCAAAGCATGCCATCTCCCTGTGGAAGTTGAATATAAGGCTTGGTGGGCAATCAAGAGGTTAAACATGGACTTGATCAAAGCCGGGGCAAAGAGGTGCTTAGACCTTAATGAGATGGAGGAATTAATAAATGATGCTTACATCAATTCCAAAGTTGCAAAACAGAGGATGAAGAGGTGGCATGATCAATTAATCTCCAATAAAGAATTCTGGAAAGGACAAAGAGTCTTACTCTATGACTCAAGGCTCCATATCTTTCCTGGGAAGTTGAAGTCGAGGTGGATAGGCCCTTTCATTATTCACCAAGTGCATCTCAATGGAGTGGTGGAATCAATGAATGCCAACAACACAAACACTTTTAAAGTTAATGGTCATCATCTCAAGCCATTCATTGAGCCATTCAAGCAAGATAAGGAGGAAATCAACCTCCTTGAGCCACAGAAAGCCTAATCAAAAAAGGGTTAGATGGACTTGGTTTCACCAAAGTCCATATTTTTTTGCTTAATTTTGTTAATTTAAAAGCTTTATTAATTGTTTTGATTTTAATTTTGGTCTTAAGTTGTGTTATTTATATGTAACTTAATATTTTTGAATGATCTAATTTAGGAGGAATTGCAAAGAAAATGAAGGAAGGTCTCAGGGAGCCAAAAGGAGTTTAGAAGCAAGGAGAATTTCATGGTCTACGAGATTTCGCAGCCTAAAAGAGGCCCCTGTGAAATCAAGGCTTGGCTGCGAAAAGGGCCCTTCGCTGCGAAATCATTTCGTAGCCTCATAGCCACCCTCTACGAAAATTTTAGCAGCTGCGAAACACCCCCTTGGCACATGAGTGCCATTTCATAGCCCCTATCCCCATTTCGCAGCTGCGAAAATGCTCTACGAAATCTCCAAAGCCTTAAAAATTCCAATTTCATAGCCATAACCCCATTTCGCAGTTGGTTTCGCAGCTGCAAAACCACTCCTTGGCACACGAGTGCCATTTCGCAGCCTTAACCCCCTCATTTCGCAGCTGCGAAATGGGTCGCAAAACGGCCTGCGAAAACACCCCTCCACTATGAAATTGACCATCTATTACGAATATGCCTCTCCGCTGCGAAAACTCCAACCGTCCCTTGGCCTCCATTTTTAAACGTTATAAATTTCAAATTTCATTTTCAAACCGGTCATTTGAACTTCCCCTTGGTGTGAAAGAGGAGCCAAGCCAGAGCACCCTTCCATCTGACCCCCATCTGAGTCCAAGCCACACGCGCACCTCTAGCTACCTTCTCTGAGATAGCCATGGCAAAAACCCGAGGAGCTAAGTCCTCATCTCCTTCAAGCCGCTTGAGAGCCCCAAGAGAGACCTCTGTTCAAGGCTTCATACTCGAGCCTCCACAGCCATTAGCCGTCCCACCATCAGTTGAGGACGCACCTCTGACTTCTCCTTCGAGGCGATATGAGACAAGGAGGCTACCCACCACACCCGGGGCAAGCTCCTCTCATGCAAAAAAGTTAGGTAGTCGTCCACCTAAGAAGAAAGCCAGGGTATCAGCACCAATTGAGTCGTTAGAGCCTTCATCAGAGCCTCAGCCGTCTCAGCCACCTACCACAAAGTCTCAGATTCCCTCAGGGATGACTCCTAAGGTGGTTAGCAGGCGTCCCATGGTCACTCAGCCACCCATTGAGGGTAACTTGGATTGCAGGGCTAGGCCATTCCACTCAGAGCTTTGTTTTGACACAACTACCTTCAGGCTTCAGCCAGAGCTCAGAGATTCCTTCCATCTGCTGTAGAGATACCATATGGAGCATTTGATGACTCCCAGGGATTTCTTCTATCCCGTGTAGCATTGGATTTTTATCAGTCTATGACTATGCACCACGTCCGAGATCCTACTGTCATCCACTTCACCATTGACAAACGTCATGGTATTCTGGGAGCCAGACACATAGCAGAGGCCTTGTGCATTCCCTACGAGCCAGCCCGTCTAGAGGATTATCAAGTCTGGACTCATCCTTCCCAGAGTGACATAGTCCATATTCTGCCCAGAGGGGCATCCACACGCCAGTATCTGTTGAGGAAGGAGCTCCCCCCCATCATGTTCTTTATAGATGCTCTCCTACGCCATAACATTTATCCTCTTCAACATATGGTGCAAAAGAGAGGAGATTTGCTAGAGGCACTGTTCAGGGTATCTGAGGGATTCTTCTTTGGCCCTCATCATCTCATTATGGTCGCTCTTCTATACTTTGAAGAGAAGGTCCATAGGAAGAAGCTGCTCAAAGCGGATGGTATTCCACTTCTCTTCCCCAGATTTCTACGTCAGATCCTGGAGCACTTGGGATATCCATCGGAGCCTCAGCTTGAGCATAGACGCATTTGCCGAGAGATATTCACTCTCGATAAATGGACGAGTATGATAGCATATGGTACAGAGCCAGGAGCCCCAACTGGACCAGAGCATCCAGAGATTCCATATCCAAAGCAGCTAGAGGAGCCACAGCCGATTGAGATACTAGCTGACATGAGAGCACCTGCCCCTACAGTGCCCTCTATAGAGCCTATACCAGAGGTTACACCCTCTGCTCCTCCTGCTACACCAAAGACTCTGCCTGTTATACCATCTACATTAGAGCCTTCTCCTCCACATGAGACTAGGATTGCCATATCCATTTCCGAGTTCAAAGGCCTATGTCACACTTTGCAGACATTGACCACTTCTCAGAGCATCTTGACTCAATAGATGACAACTCTTCGTGCCCATTCGGAGCAGATTATAGCCACCTAGACCCAGCATACTGCCATCCTAAGGCAGATACAGCACCACCTAGGTATTCTATCGACTCTAGAGCACGCCATTCCTATCCCATCAAAGCCCACAGATCCATCACAGGCCCCTCCTCTCACAGAGCAGATTATGCCCCCTGAGGAGCCGACTACAAGAGAGACAGAGGCATCCATCCTGAGCATTCCGACCTCGATAGTCGAGCCATCATCTCCACATGATCCTCCCACCACTATCTGATCATTTACATAGTTTTCTTTCTGTATTTTCTTTACTATATAGAACTTGTAATCCCATGCTTTTGATGTTTTATATATTGGGGTTAGTTGTATTACTTGTTTTACTTTATAGTGTACTTTCATGAAGTAATACAAATCTATCATTTTTTTAGTACTCTTACTTTATTTTAATACCTCTACTCATATCTTTTATTGTTTTTGAAACATGTGGTTTCTCCTAGTCTACTTGTACTTCATATCACTCAGGAGCTACCACTTCCTCCCTGTAATTTCAATCACTTATGCCACATTGAGGACAATGTTCAACTTGGTTGGGGGGAGATTTGAGGAAGGAAGTGTTGTTATTAATGCTAAGTTATTTTGGTAATTTAGTTTCTTTTTGCTTAATTTTAAAAATTTTTAAAGTTTTTATTCTACTCTTCATGGTTATTAAGGAAAAATTCTCAAAATGAAATGAGAGAAATTGAATTTTTGTCTTTTTACTTGACTTAGATTTTGTATTATGCTTACTAAAGTTGATGAATTGTTGAAA